>JAAAKM020073195.1:46867208-46967958 GCA_010016025.2 Alatinidae sp. Z8VKAUB7J3 | reverse complement strand
GGAATATGCAAGTTTTAGTACCCTCTTTAAGAGTCAAAATTGATCGGATTTAAGTAAGATGTTGTTATTCACAAACAATATGTTTTGATATCTTTTACGTATTAGCATACATGACGTCATGACATCATGCTAACTAACTAAGCTAACTTTTTCGTATGCTAACCAATATTCTGTGTAGCGTAGATCGGGAGTGCAGTGCGTGGTTGAGGGCAAGTCAGCTGATGCCTCCAGTGTTCCTCCTGCCAGATTTATCCAGGTACACTTTTGTAGCTGGGTTGACACTGGCTGAGCTTATAGATTCCCCACCACAGACACCCGTTCCAAAAATAGTGGTAATAGAAATAACCAGCAACACCAGTAAATGAACCCATGTCCTTACAGACACAGGGTTGCGAGTCTAGTGCGGCTACTACTCGCCTAATACGGATCAATCATGCTAAATTCGTAGTAAAAATGTTGGTAGTAAAAATAATCAGCAACACCAGTACCTGAACCCATGTTCTTACAGACCCAGGACTGCAAGTCTTGCGCCAATCACTCGGCCAATACGTTTCAATCATGCTAAATTCGTATCAAAAATGTTGGTAGTAAAAATAATCAGCAACACCAGTACCTGAGCCATGTCCTTACAGACACAGGATTGCGAGTCTAGTGCGCCAGCCACTCGGCAAATACGGCTCAATCATGCTAAATTCGTTGTAAAAATAGTGGTAGTGAAAATAATCAGCAACACCGGTTCCTGAACCTATGTCCTTACAGACACAGGATTTTAAGTCTAGCGCAAACGACTTGGCTAATACGGTTCAATCATACTAAATTCATAGTAAAAATAGTGGTCCCTCATGTATATTATCCATTTTAAATTGAACTTCCTTCCTCATTTTGGTGTCGACCAACAACTCAATTCAAAATCATCTATCAGAAAGAACATCCACTAAATTAAAATAGCCTCCGGAAAAAATCCCAGAAGCAATTATAGCACTGTGGCTTCTTACACCAAACTATTAATCAAATAAATAACCATAAAAAAACAACATTAGTCGACCCCTCATTAGCCGAGCCCCTCATCATGTTGTTAATAATAACAACAGAACCACAGAACCACAAGCTTGAACCGTCCTGCTGCTAGGATTCAGGATGTTTAGTATCCAACGCTTCCTTTCCTTCCCAATAATCGGAGTCTTGACATGTGCAAAAACTTAGCTCGAAGTTGCCTCGTAAGCCTTGGTAACATATGCGAGGAAGTTTATATGCTTACATGAGCAAATTTAAATTGTGTTGCCATCCGGATTCAAATAACTGTCAAATTTCTGAAGTCTTGGGCAGTAACCAGAGACAAAGCGGATATACAAGAGCGGTACCACACCAGCAAGTACTATACTGCAATTATTAAGGACAACGCATGCTATGAGCCTTACATGGTTTAGCCGTATTTAGGCTCTGTGCAGCCTGTAGGACTTATGCAGCAGCAGTAGTTGACATGGTCATGTGAGGTATCTGTGCCATCAGGGAAATTATTCCTCACTGTTCATGATTTTTTTTTTCTTTATATACATTCGTAGAAATCTATTAGCTAATAAATAAGGAATATTTTGATTACAAGAATTGTTTTATTTTTTTCTGTTCAACTGTAAACGCTTGCCTATGTGTTCGATAAGTCCAAGTTTCAACCTCAAAGGTAGAGAAAAATTTGCAAAAAAATCTTCTTGGAGTACTGCTTTCTAATAACTTAATAAAAATACTTGGTTTATACAAAGGCCAACAAGGATCTGAAAAAAAAACTAGGATATTATACACATACAGAAACAGAGCTCTATGACTCAATCGTATTCTCAGGAGTTTCCCCATAATCCTTCATTCCAACTATTCCTATTTACTAATTTTTATCAATAGAACTTTCCCTCCAAAAAAATATTTCCTTAAATAAATTCTAGAAAATTTTCCCCGTTTAAAAAGTTCCCTGGAAAATTTTCCTCAAATTTCCTTGTTGAAAATTCCCTCTCAATGCTTCACTGTAATGGGAAGACCGAGTGTACGAAGCTGCGATGTTCTTGCTAAGGCATGGCTTAAAATGTAACTGGGCGTGTGGCAATTGTAAAGTAACAAGCTGTTCTAACTTCAAAACAGTTGATGCCAAAACCCTCAAAGGCCATGGTAGCAAAGAAGAAGAAAAAACTTTGAATAGCTTTGCCACTATCCATTGAATCTCTGTGTTACTGTGATTTTTATCTTCCTTGTGTAATTGATCTCTGTGTTGTATTATATCTGTTTATATTTATACCTTATTTGGAACTAGGGTTTCTTCTCAGCTAAGGGAAGCTCTTTCATAGAATATTTTTCGTTGCTGCCAAATATGCTTTCAACTTCCCATCCTCCGCATTCTTCTTACTCACTTTGACAAAACAAAGAATCCACACAGCTTAATATACACCTGTAATGCAGGTTTGTCGCAAAATTGCTTGTTTATATTGGAAGATATACCTTAAAATATGTACATGTCGTTCACTTTACAATACACTTGTAAAGCGTGTATTTTGTACAACATGTACATTTTAAATAACCGTATGTGCACAAACATAAAAAAGGTGTTGTTGTTTCGCTTATTTCTGAGCCAGATCCTACAATATCAGAGCTGAAGTGGATTTTTATATTTTTTATATACTTTTTTATATATTATGTATTAGTATATTTTATATATATTTTTTATATATTTTGTTCCGACCAACTTCCGTCGTATCAAGCAAGTTTTCGCTTTCGAGTGGAAAGATCTATTTAAGCAGGCAAGCTAAATGGCAGCACTTTTAATTCGAAGTTTGACTAAAATCTAAAAGTGCTTTAGATATATGATGATCCCCTGGTCTCGCCGCCACAATATTCTCTTAGAATATTCAATGGAAGAATCTATAGTTTCAAGAAGGAGCATTCTTCCTACGGTTAGAAAGTGCTGCCATCTTTTGACGAGCCATTTCTGTTTGGGATTAAAGTTTGCAACTTCATTATCTGCTTTTGGGACTGTGACAGTATGTCAAAATCTCATTCAAGTGCCGATCTATTCAAATTACTTGCAGTAGAGCAGTGGCTTCAATTCACGGAAGTTAGGGGGAGTTAGGGAAAAACCTAAAATAAAACCATTTTAATGAAAATACCTAAAAAGGATACTGGTTAAACCTAGGGGGCTGAGGGATAAAAAAAAAATCTTGCAGGGGCTCATAATGGTGCCACAGGAGGGCTCCTTAACTTTAACAGTTTTTTTCAATGCTGAATGGGTACTTGCCTCGTAGGTAAGATATGAATAAAGAAAATAGAAAATAGATTGAAAAAAGAAGAAAATAAAAAATCTAAAGAACAAAAAGAACAAATCTAAACTGTATTGATGGAACTGTTGGAACTGAATAGTGATAATTCCTGCTGGAATTATCCAACTATTCGATCTATTATTGAATTATTGCCGATCTATCATTGAATAGTGCCGATCTACTATGAATAGTGCCGATCTATTCAGTTCCTGTTGGAACTGAATAGTGATAATGTAAATTCTGTCTTAATGTGTGCTTTTGTTTAATATGGACTGTTTAATTCATTAAATCAATCCTCAACAACCTAGCCATTGAGTTGAGGCTCTTGGGGGGTTATCGCTAATTTTTGCGTGCTATTTGTTATTGACGATCGAATTTAA
Organism: Alatinidae sp. Z8VKAUB7J3; assembly: GCA_010016025.2. Taxonomy (NCBI): domain Eukaryota; kingdom Metazoa; phylum Cnidaria; class Cubozoa; order Carybdeida; family Alatinidae; species Alatinidae sp. Z8VKAUB7J3. Next base: position 46,964,282 of record JAAAKM020073195.1, on the reverse strand, counting down.
CAGATCCATCCACGTGACCCCAAGATATTATGTCTATGGTTATGATTATGACATAGTCAGCCAATTATGACTATGCAAATTAGAAAGAGATTCTACAAATTGCAGCTCCGAATTTAATTGAAAAATTTTCACGCTGATGAATATACAAAAAAGGTGTGGAATAGCATTTTGATTATTTGTTCTATATGTATCCTTAATGCAAGTCTAAGTGATTATGCTGAACAAAATGTAATGTAATAAATATAACCTATAATTAAGAATATAATAAATAAATAATATTCTTTAATTCTTAATAATTCTTTAACTCTGGAAAAGACTGCTCATGGGAAACCATTTAGGTATATGCATGAATACACTGGCCCAAAACGCTTTCTTCCACCCAATCTTCGGCGGCCACGTAGGGCGGGTTGGCCACAACCAGATCAAAGGGACCTTCACCTACAGCCGCTGCCCAAAGATCACCTTGGCGGACACCGGCCCGATATTCCAGGCCGTGTTCAGCGATATTCTCAGAGCACAGGGTAAGCGCATCTTCGGAGATATCGGTCAATAAGACGTCAGATTTGGGGAAAGACAACGCCAAACTAATGCCCATCACGCCACTGCCACAACACAAATCCAAGATCGTTCCTGGCATATTGTCGTTGCTGCAAGAACGCCGAATTCGATGACAGAGCTCTTCAGTTTCAGGTCTTGGGATCAGGGCACGCCGGTCAATTTTGAATTCCCAATCCAAAAAAGGCAGACTGCCGAACACGTAGGCCGTAGGCTTGCCCGCTTCCAAATCCTTCAGATCTTGATCAAGGCCCGGTAACAGCCGATTGGGAATAACTCGCTGGGGGTGCGCCATCAGGCCCGCTTCGGAAAGTCCCATGCGGTGGCATAACAGCTGGCGCAAGGTGTGGCGGGCATCCCGAAAGGTCTTGAGCCTTGGTGTTTCACGTTGCATGAATTGAGAAACGTTCATGGAAATACCCGTCCGTTCATCATTGCAACAAGTTTAATTTTGCTGTTTGAAAACAACGTGAAGAATGCGTGAAAAATAGGATTGGTCGATTTGGGCACTTGAAATGGCATGAGCAAAGGGCTGGATCCGTTCCAGACCAAGGCCTTTGGCCTAGTCCATAAGTTCTTCTTCAATCCGCTTCGCCTCGAAATGGGCACGGCAAGCTTCGACCATTTCTTGAATTTGTCCGTTCATGAAGCCATCAAGCTGGTAGAGCGTGTGCTTGATGCGGTGATCCGTCACGCGGCCTTGTGGAAAATTATAGGTCCTAATCTTTTCAGAACGGTCGCCGCTGCCTACTTGGCTGCGCCGCTCAGCGGTAATTTTTTCATTTTGTTCCCGCTGCTTGATGTCGAATAGCTGCGCCCTCAAAATCCGCATTGCTTTTTCGATGTTTTTGATTTTGGAGCGTTCGTCCTGGCAGGTCACCACCAGGTTGGTGGGCAAATGGGTAATGCGGACGGCGGAATCGGTGGTGTTCACGTGTTGGCCACCGGCACCAGAACTGCGATAGGTATCGATGCGCAGATCCTTGTCTTCAACGTGGACCTCTACTTCTTCAGCTTCGGGCAATACGGCCACGGTAATGGCGGAAGTATGAACCCGGCCTTGTGACTCGGTTTGGGGTACGCGCTGGACCCGATGCGTCCCACTTTCGTACTTCATCCAACAGTACACGTCGGCGCCTTCGATCACACAGGTCACTTCTTTAATGCCGCCGATGCCGGTTTCGTTCATGCTGGAAATGGTCGTTTTCCATTTCTGCATTTCTGAAAAGCGCGAGTAGGAACGAAACATTTCCGCGGCGAACAGGGCCGCTTCATCACCGCCGGTACCGGCCCGAATTTCAAGAATCACGTTTTTGCCGTCATTGGGATCCTTGGGCAACAGCAATCGCTGTAAATCAAAAAAGTCTTTTTCCAACTGGGTTTTGAGTGGGCCGACACTCAGTGGCAAGAGTGACGAGCGAAACCTTCTCACCGAGGATGTTCTACAAGCGAACGTCGCAGGAATCGAAAAGCAGATGCGTGAGCTTCTTGATTTTGATTGCGGGGAGAATTCTGCGGTCCTCGTGAACAACTTTGATTGGATGAAGAGTTTTTCGTACATCGAATTCTTGCGGGACATTGGCAAGAACTTCCCCGTGAACGTGATGATCGCAAAAGACTCGGTCAAGAATCGCCTGGATTCGACGGCGGGGCTGAGCTACACCGAATTCAGTTACATGTTGTTGCAAGCCTATGATTTTTACCATTTGAATCGGCATCACAACTGTACCCTTCAAATGGGTGGCAGTGACCAATGGGGCAATATCACCGCCGGTATGGAACTCATTCGCAGACTTGACGAGCAAAGAGCCTTTGGTGTGGTTTGCCCTTTGGTGACCACGGCCTCCGGACAGAAGTTTGGGAAAACCGAAGCGGGTGCCGTTTGGCTGGATCGTGAACGTACTTCGCCCTACAAGTTCTACCAATTTTGGTTGAATTGTACGGACGAAGAAGCCATGACCTATTTGAAGTACTTTACGCTTTTGACAAAAGAGGACGTTGATGAAATTGCTGCAATGCAGCAAGAGGCGCCCCACAAAAGAGACGCTCAAAAAACGCTTGCCAAGTTGATTACCGAAACCGTCCATGGACCCACGGAGTTGGCACGGGTCTTGGCCGCATCCAAAGCGATGTTCGGCGGTGATTTCGGAGATTTGGGGGCGCGTGAAATTGAAGATATCTTTGGCGACATGCCTTCCACGCAAATCCCTCGCGAACAGATGGAAGGTGGTACGGGCTACATCGATTTGTTTGTCACTTGCGGTTTGGCAAAGTCCAAGGGCGAGGCCAGACGGCTTTTGAAAGGTGGCGGAACCTACCTCAATAATCAACGTGTCCAGGATCCCGAAACCAAAGTCTCTCTTCAACAGGCCATTGAGGGCCAGTTCCTCGTCTTGCGCAAGGGCTCGAAAAACTACCATTTAGTACGTGTGGTTGGCTGAAGCGGCGCTTTGGAATGATACAATATCGGGTTCACGACCTCAGGTCCACGACCCATGACCATCTTTCCTAGGCTGGTCAGTTAGGAGTGCATTGCCTTGTCTTATTCGGTCAGTTATCAAGATATATTACCCGAGCCAACGGATGCCAATGGGTTTCGCCATTTACCCGGCGAAAGTACATCGCTCTTGTTGGGAACCGATGTCCATATCGGGGAACCGGATACCTGTGAGCAACGCGTCGCGATTACGCCTATCCAGGCGGCGATGTTGAAGCGGTGGTTGGAATCGCTCGGTATCCAATTGAATTTGATGGTCATTGAGAATGCTGGAGCCAGGGCCGGATTTGAAGATATTGAATACATTGGGGCCGGTGCGACCATCGTCAAGGAAAAGGATTTGCCCGGCATGACCCGTCATGGTCACGGACCGCATTTGGTCCATGCCCTTAAAGAATCCACCAATTACGAAGCAACTATTCCCGGTCCGTTTCTAAGAATCGGGGCCTTGCATTCTGGTGATTTCCGACCGGAATGTGGTTTGGCGGAAGTATTGAAAGTAAGACAAGTTGTAGCGTTCAACCTTAGCTAACCCCTGATAAAGTAATTACCGCATTTTCATCCATAAACGCCGCATCTTGAAAAGCTCAAATTGACCGTAAAGCTGCAATCAGACGTCTGACTTTCATTTTGTGTACTTGAAAAGTTGGTTCTTGGTACAAAATTTGAATATTGCGTTGAGTAACGGATTCATTCTGCTAAAAGTTTTCGCCATACACTGATCACAGCAATCGTATGGAGTGAAATGAGAAAGCTATTACGATGAACTTTTAGGAAATGATAGGACCAAAAAACATCCTAGAAAATAACGGTCATGAGAGCGACGCGTTTTTAGCCACTCTTGTTATTGAAATTTACGCTACAATTTACTACAATTTAAGTCTTTTTTAACAAACAAACAAACAATAAAAAAACCCCAGAAAACAACAACAACAAACCAACGCGACCAAACTATAAATATACAGACAGCCAAGAAAGAAGAAAAAACAAAACAAAAACGAAAGACAGAAAAACCAAGCCAAAAATAACACAAAGAAAGAAGCAATCAAACAAATAAGAAATGACACAGAAGTAAACAAACAAAGCTAAAAAGCAAAAGGGGAAAAACAATATATTTAATTACATGAACGCTAATTGACTCTGGAAAGTCCAGCATTTGTTACGCCTATTAAAGATAGTAAGATGTCCCTATGGATAGTTACGAAAAACTTCATCATAAGCCTATTTGCCTGAATTTTTTACGAATTTCATAAACTCAAACGACTTTTTTGTAGTATATCCAAAAGTTACAATAATAATAATAATTTTTAAACCCAATGCCTTTATTTGTATTCTCCATAACACAGCATTATTTCCCGCTGTTTTCTCCTGGTATGGTTTCATGGGACAGCAGGATATACAGGAGTTTGTGAAAAGAGCACTAGAGAAATAGACATACACGATGATGTACAGGAGTGTTTAATTAATCAAAAAAAAAAATAGAAATAAAAATGAATAAACAAATACAAAACTCAACAGCCAAATAAACAAACGAACAAACAAAAACAAAAATATAGAAAAGGGGAAAAAGTTGAAAAATAATAGTTCCGGCGAAATCCATGGACCGGTTAAAGATATAGTAAGATGTTCTTATCACTAATAATGATAGTGATAATAATAATAATAATTTATTTTTTTTAAACATCTTTGATATATATTTTATATATATTTACATACACACCATCTTACAACGTATTCTTACTGTTTTCACCCGACAAAACCTGAAATGGGGACAATAAGATTTTTAGGAAGTAGAACCTAATCACAGAACTCTAATATTGATATTTAAATACATAATCAAGTATAAACGCATAATAACACTACAAAAACATAAAACAAAAAAAACAAGAAAAACAAAACAAAAAAACACACACAAAAAAAAACAAGAAAAAAACCTAAATTCCACTACCAAACAAACCCCAAAACAACAAACAAACAAACAAACCAAAAAAAAGTAATAATAATAATAATAATAATAATAATAACAACTATAACAATATACAGGAGCGCCCTAAACTTCATTGGCTGTCCCTCTTTCTGAATAAATATAAGTAGATATCAAGAATGTTGTATATTCGCAATTTTTACGTAGTTTGAAACACATATATAAATCTATCTATATTCACAGGTGGGACAGAGGGACACAACTACAATGGCGCGTAACTAATATGGCGCGTACCGAATTACGCGCGCGGGGGGGGGCGCCACCCCAACACCTAGTTCTAAATAAATTAGTGACGTCTTCCAAAGTTCCTAGATAATTTCTTATAAAAGATATGTTGTACAAACAACACAGGGTTAAGTTTAATGAGCGGCCTACACTGTGCGAACCTGTGCACAAACTGCATAGGGAAAACTTTCACGGACTACAGCAGCATAACCCTTGAAACTGGCTACCCACAGATGAAGCCCCATCATAACCTTGCACCCTTATATATTTAAAATTAATTTCCATTTCACCTAAGGTTTGGATCAACCAACTAAGGTCTACTATCATCCAACTGTTTCTTTTTCAAAAAGTTTGTAGTTGTTGATTTTCATTTTGAAATGATGGGCGATTAATTAACAAACAGGGGTGTAGAGTTCTATATAAACACTGAAAAAGTACACGCGTGATTTAAATGAAGTTCAACGATCTTAGGAGTCTGATGTTATAACAGCACGTGGCTTACAACAGGTTATAACAGCATGTGGCAGCAGCCTGTCTTTGTTCCCAACTGCATTTTCATTAAAACAAATATTATTGTTTGGAGATCATCACAATTTACCTACTTGTTGTGCATATATTACTGTATATCAATTGGATTAAAACCCACAGTGAATTTGGTTGGTTTCTAAGACAGTTGGTTTTAAATTTGGTTATAAAAATAATAAAATATCCCTTTTTTATCCTCATCACAATAAAATTTGCAGCACACATTATCCTTTCATATTAGTCAAGATCTATAATAGTCAAGATCTATAATTAGTCAAGAATGTGCAAATTTCTCGAATTTAGGGAGGGGGTGTATCCCCGTTAGCCCCCCCCTTGGGTTCGCCAATGAATGGATAAAACTTTATGACGCGATACATTAGCCCTTTTCGCAATTAAAATAATTCAAATTAGGAAATTAGGAGAAAACCAAAAGCATTAAGAACTGTTAGTAAGAACAGACGGGCTTCATTGACATTAAGCCTTATAAGATATGTCAGTTATTTATTCAAGTTGCAATGCGGGAGATATTAGAAGTTGTTAGTAGGAATAGATGGGTTTTATAGGTACCAAACCTTATGACGCGACACATCTGCCATCTATTCGCTAGGACAGTTGACTAGATAGAAATAGCTGTCTACTTTTGCTGTCATCACAGACACAACGAAGACGACTACAGCTGATACACAAATATTTCTCAAGCTAAAAATAGGGGGAGGATTTAGTGTCTTTTTTCTTTCCTTTGCTTGAATCATAATGGGTAGTAACTAACTTAAAAAAAGAAAGCAAAGCATGAAATAAAAGGAATAGCAAGTTCCAAACAAAACATAGTGCAGTAGAAAAGCCTTGGATATGTGCCTATTTGTGTTGTACCAACGACAAGCATGTTCGCAGAGAAAGGCTGGTGTTTCCACTCGGAAAGTCTCCTTAGCTAGATAGTCACAAATTGCTTCTAATTTATCTACAGTTATGCCCTGGGGGCATATAAGGTTCAAAAAGTTGAAAAAGTGAAAAAATGTATTTTTTATTTAAATCATACAATAAATGAGCGAGTCAAACTCAAAACGAGCAAAAATTAACATGAGTAGGGCTGACAACCCCCGTGCCTTCTCAAGACCAGAACACAATTTGCGGTTTACCGAAAACAAAATACATTTAAGATGTTTTCAATTTACTTTTACATGTTTAAAATGTTTTTACTATATATATATGATGGGCGAAGTCTTCCACTTTGCACTCCAATTACAGCACAAGCAACTTTTTGAGCTTTAATAAATAAAAAATTATTAAAACTTTAAGGAATATATATTAAACTGACAATCCAGTCATTTTTTTAGTAAAGCACAAATTATGTTCTGGTCTTGAAAGGGCATGGGGGTTTTCAGCCCTATTCATATTCATTTTTGCTTGTTTTGAGCAAATCATTGTAATTTCTGTCTGTTTTTAGTTCGTTTTGTTGATTGATTGTAATTTGTGCAAGTTTTATGCTTGGAAGACGACTTCCTCGTTCATTTGTCTAGTAAATTCAGAGTGTTTTACGTATTAATTGAATATTAGTTTCATTTTTATTAAGTTGTTTCTATTTACTTTTTGCAGATTAATCATTATAGTGTCTTTTATTTTATTTTTTTTTTACTCTGGCTTAGACATATTTTCTTTCTTTACTTTTGTTTAGAAAACTTTGTTATTTAATATGATAAAAAAAACATTATTTATCAGTAATGCATTATCACAGGGCTGGCATCTTGCATCTTACAATATACACTTTACACAATGCTTTATGGAAGTATTTATTTAAATTTAATTCATTAATTAGCTCGTTGAAAATCATGTCGGAGTCTATGGAAAATAAACCAAACAGTGAAAAATTTTAAGCATGGTAGTAGGAACAATTTCCAGTTAAAAACAAGGACATCCAATCATATTTAGAAGGCAGTGGGATGTTTTTGGGGGATATTGGTATCTTATAAAAGGGTAGTTAAAAAAAATTCCACTAAACTCTCTGAATTTCATATGCACCAATATTAGTGTATCAAACATATTTTGTGTAAAAGTCTCTAGAAAGCTTTTATGTTTCGTTCACGTATTTGATGACTAAGATAATAAATACAGGATAGTAAAAATACTTCCAAGTTATTATTTAGCATTCGTGAAATTGTTTTTGCTTAATTGCTCCTTAATTAGATTTGCTTAGGGTAAAAATTCCTTACTTTTAAAGAACAGAGAACTGCTTTGGCGGAAACATCTCAACATTACAAACACGTAGAATTAATTAATTTGGCTGCTGGACAAAACAATCAACTAAACGCGAGAATTCCTTATTAATACTTTTTTTTACGTTTGTAATAGCGTTTTAGTATTTATGAAATGATTGATGACTGAATACCATACTTTTTAATGCTTTTGCAACAAACATAAAGTCAAGTTCTACATTGATAAGGAAGAATCATGAATTTTATGGCTTAAATTCTAATCTTTTCCAAGCTTTTCAATATAAGCAATGTAGCCTTGTTTCGGATTTAATATCGAGCATGGTCAATATCCTTATTTTACGCCCTTTGTGCCCCTGTGTCTTCTCCTCCCTCCGTTGTCTTCCGCTGCTTGTATTTACTTTCATGCTCTCCAATCACCGTACATCTTCTTCCTTCTAAAGGATTTAAGGCCTGGGCTAATCCAAGAAGCTTTAGGCAAGGAATGGATGTAGTATCTGTTCTCATTGATGAACGGTTCTTGTGATAATCAGAGAGGCGGTCCTACTGGGGGGTGGAGCCTTCCTCATCACTTGCTTCTCCGCCCGGTACCCTGAATTGAGGGGCGTTACCTTTCGACGCCCCAGCTGCCCCTCACTTATTAGTTAGCTTCTTTCGTTGTTTTTCTGTTTATTTAAGGTAGTTTTAATGTCGGTGTCTTTGCTTGACAGATTTCTTATCAAAAAACTTTGACCCTTCTAAAAGATTCGACGCCATACTAATGCCTCTTGAAATAATGAGGCAAACATATGCAGGATACTAAAGCAAAGTTTGGTTAAAGTCCTTAGATACTAAGGGACATAGTAATTGTTCGTTGTTTTGATTTCGATATACCGTAGTTTCCCTATTCTTACGTGCACTAAAAACCCTCTACCCCGTAGTAACCACTGTTATCAGTAAATTCAGATGGTGGTATAGGGTTATTCGCACCTTCTTATTCGGTTACTTCTGGGTTATAGTGACTAATGTGAAATAAATACTTTCTGATTTCTTTGCCTATATTCTAAAAACTGAGGTTAATGTTGCCTGTTTTTATCCCCTCATATGAAACATAGGGCGTGGTAATAGTATTTTTATAAACACTTTGAGGCGAACTTGTTCCATTTTAGAATTTTCTTAGCTTGGTTTAAGCTTCCAAGTTAATAGGACTTATCTTTACGCACTAAAACTAAATTTTTTTTAGATTTTAAAGGGGGTAAAATTGAGACAAGGGATACTAGGGATTTAATACTTAATAGCATTTCCATTCCCTCCCCCCCCTTTTTTTTTCAACTTCCAAACCAAACAAAGGGATGAATAGGTATTATCTCCGTTCATTCCCACCTTTCACGTATTTTCGTTTTACATATGGTAAGCAAATTAGGGGCCGCAAATATATCGACAGTTCCCCAACAACGTCGTTTCGACGTTTTTTATTCATTTTTGACTTTAAACTTCTGCATATAAAAGAAAAACGGCATCCTAAAGAATTTTCATCCAAGTGATGAAGAGATGCAGGCCCGCAAAAACTCTAAATAGTAACGTTATGGTGTAAAATTTCTGTTTTGTTGCGTATCTGAGAACATTCTAATGCTTCCAGTTTGGTTAAAGGCGTTGTCCCCTTAATAAATAGGACATTTCTATATTGATTATTCCCAAATTTAATGTGAATAACTTTTCTTACAATCCTTGACGTTTCTTGCAAAACTACATATATAGGTGTAACTCCTGTAGAACAGCACAAGGCGCGAAGATGAAACATAGTTACTGGACATTATTTGACGAGGTTTCGGTGTATTCTATCACCATCGTCAAATCATAAATTACACTTCATATGACACGTTTAGTTAAGACCACAACATAAACAATGGGATACATTAATAACTAGCAAGAGACATACTAAAGGAGGGAGAGGGGAGTTGAACATTTGTCTTGATGACATTTTTTGATAAATTCCTTTATGGGTGATACAGACGTCTTTTGTAATTTGAGTAAAACAAAACAAAAAACCTGTGTTTGGTCTAACTCATGTTCCTCTACAATCAAGCTGTTTTTATTCCCTCTTGGTATATATGTTTCTAACTCTGAGCTTTATTCTAGGGTCATTCCATACAAAAGTAGGGCAAAAATCATAATTTTGAAACCCACTGTCTCAGAATCTTACCAAATTTGGCTAGATAAAAGGAATTATCCAGTCTCTACATTTTGGTGCCCAATTATGCTGTTACACTCTCTCCATGTTACCAAACTAACACAACCTCCTGATCTGAATCACACCTTAGATGCTATGAATACTGTGCTGCTTTATAGCTTATCTGAACTCTTTACTGGTATTACACATCCATCCAATCATTCTTGACTCACCCAACCAAATAACCAAGACAATCCTACTTCCCTATGCTCATGTCCCCCATCCTTAAAATAAAACAGAGGCTTCATCCAACTAACTTGATTTGAAGAAACTCTGTTGGCATCACAGAGTTTCTTCATCATCTTAGCCTCCAATGTAACACATAACACAACTTTTGAAAAAAGATCACTATAATATTTTCATTTCATTAAATGTATAAAACATATTCTACATGGGATCTGTTATACTAATATCTACTGTAAGTACTCTTTTCTAGGCATATAATAAAAATGAGTAATCAATGTCAGTTCTTACTGGCAACTTAATGTATCAAGAGTGTGGTTTGCAACTATTTCACTGTGTGTTTGTTTGTATTTTAGATTGAGAACACAATGAATGGTACACTGATAGAATGACTCATAGATCATATTCTAAATGATATGCACTCAATTGTCAAGTCATGAACCTAATGTTGTCAATTATGGATTACTTGAACGTTAAGCTACATTTCAGCATTATCAACCCCTTCAATGAAATAATATTTTGCATTTCAAAAAGTTCAATAGTGGCAATGTAAAGTAAGTCTGAGGATCCAAATGGGGAATATTGATCAGAATACTGATCTGTGATCAGATTTCTGAAAGGCCTCATGGCAAAAACTTAATGCACTTGTGACATATAATTATAAAGATCCAAATGTTCACTTGCACATTACCTCTGGTGTGTTAACTGCACCACATTTAGCCTGTTATGCCCTTAATTTCTTTAGTCATTTTTAAAGTACATTTATTACTTATAATGATGTGGTCTCATAAGCCATTGACACTGGAAAGGCTTCCACTTTCAGCCACAACAAAGGTACAATGCTGAGCAATTCATAAACTATCCTTAAACAGTTTTTAATGAGTAAAATGTCCTATTTTCATGAAAAGAATACATTAATCAAGCTTTGGCAAAACTAGTAATTTTTTTAACCACTGGGCTTTCTATCATGGAATTAACTTTTACAACCTAATCATAGCATCGTTTTAAACATGTTAATTCACAAAAGAACCTCTGTAACTTAAATGTGTGGTAATTCCACAATTTTCTGGGCATGTTGAAGCCTGCCTTCAAGATAAATAACTAGCGTTTGGTTTTCCTAACCCAATCAATATCTCCTATTCTCAGTGAGGTTAAGGTGAAAACCTCACGATCTCTCTGTCTGTGGATGAGAAAACACCAAAAAGAGATACATTGTAAATTGTGGATCAAAGGAGAAGCTTGGGCAAATTTGACTAGGAGTTGACATATTCCTGGGTGGCTGTTATATCGTTGTAAACAGAAAAAAAATGTCGACCATTGTTATTCGTTGCAAGAAAGGATGCATTAAATAATTGTAAGCTACATTGAATTAGGGGTTCTCGTGTTGTGAGCAACACTTAGGTGCAAACGTCGCTCTTTTCGGCGCAAATTACAAGTCTGTGATGAAAAAACATAAAACTAGGAACTCGCAACAAATAAGAAAACTGTTGCAGACCAGTACTGATTGAGCAAGGATCATTTTTTTCAATTTACTATCCAGTTGGACGAAAGACAGGCCAACGTACTATTCTACTAAATATAAGCGCATTGATACATTTCCACTGCATTGGTATTTCCTCAAAGGAATACAGTGAAATGGCAATATATGTCAGTCTGACATTCTGCATCACATGAACACCGTTATAGTTTTAACAATGACGTTTTGGATAGCGCTTACATACTGTTTAATTTCCTTAGTTCTAGAAAACTATAGAGTATGTTAATAAACGATTAATAGATAGTAACTTTCATTTTCTTATTGAAAGTCTTTAAATTGGGTCTGTTCAGAGTTGAAATTAGATTAGATCAGAAATTAGAATCAGCTGTATTACTAATTGAATCTTTGAGTGAGCCAAAATATTTGTATTATTTTTGACCCTCTGGCTTTAAATGTAGAACCCAGAAATGTTCAGGAATTTATGTTAGGAAATAACCTATGAGTCGCAGACGTGGAGGGAAAGTACTGAAGTCCTATTTATCCCTTTCATAGCCAGCACCTCCCCTTTTGTTGTTATCTACTTATATTTTGTTGTATAATCTAAGCAAGAAAACTATTTAGCATCAGAATTGGAAAGTTTGCCCAATTGCGTTGATATTATGAATCCATGTGACTATAAAGTTGAACTTGCATCTAAAGGATCGATCTCCATCTAAAAACACTGGCTACGTACTTGAAAGGTACTTCCCTCAACAAAGTCAAACGCTTGCATAAGGAATGGCTTACATGACGCGTTTTTACGTATTGGTGGAAAAGACTTATGAAGATTACTTTAGCATTTCAAAGTTATTGGTATAATATTTTAAGAATTAACTCTTTCTTTGCCTTGTTTAATATTGTTAGAACAGGGACAGGTAATTGAAGTAGGTTCATCAGGAAAATGTGCACATAAGATAGTTTTTCCTCCAATCCTGAATTCTTTCTGGTATTTATTTCCTTCTCATTCCTTAATTGTTTTAAAAATTCATCTTTTAATCAATGTGTATAACCATTGAGGTTTCAGCTGTTTTTAGACTTACTGGTAAATTATTCCAAATTTTTGGTCCTGAGACACAAAAAAAACATTTCTGCCATATATAAAGGCCCCACAGAATTTGGGAATGATTGTTGCAATACACTGCTTAACTCTTTCCTTCGTCGCCTGGGATTTGGTCTAAATTATACATGCTTAATAGCGAAAGAGCGGTCGAAACTTCCTTTTAGTATTGTTAGATCAATTTCTTCTGAATGACAATAGAACACGGGCCCTCCAGGGCGAGACCCGCGCCCTCGGCCGACCTCAGCCTGCGCGAGCTCGACGTGGCCGAGCTGCTGACCAGCGGGCAGACCAACCGCGAGATGGCCGCCGCCCTGTCGGTCTCGCCCGACACGGTGAAATGGCACCTCAAGAATATCTTCGGCAAGCTGGGCGTTTCCAACCGCACACACGCGGCGATCCGGCTGCAGGAACTGGGTTTCCCCGAGCGCCCCAGCCCCTAAGCATGCAGTGTTACCCATTCGGGTAGGTGCCAATCGACCACCCATTACCCATTGGGGGCGGGACAAGCCGGCTGAAGGCGCGCAGGATCATCGTCGAGACCGAAAACCGGGGGCCGGACATGGCGACGGGCTGGCTGTCACACGAACTCTACCTATGGCACAACACCTGGAACTGGGCGCAGATCTTTCCGCCCGGCTTGACGGTTCAGCCGGGAACCCATGCCGAGAACCCGGAAACCAAGCGGCGCCTGAAGAACCTTCTCGAGGTGGCCGGTCTTCTCAATCACTTGGAGCGGATCGACCCCCGACCGGCGACCGAGGACGAGTTGGCGCGCTTCCACAGCCGCGAGCATATCGCGCGCATCAAGGAGATGAGCGCGGAGTCGGGCGGCGATGCGAGCTTTCTCTGTCCCTTCGGCACCGGCAGCTTCGAGATCGCACAGCTGGCCGCCGGCGGCACCATGGCCGTGTTCGACGCGGTCATCGAGGGCCGGGTCGAGAACGCCTACGCCCTGGTGCGCCCGCCCGGGCACCATGCCACCAGCACCACCGGCATGGGCTTCTGCCTGTTCGGAAACGTCGCGGTGGCGATACTCCATGCCCAGGCCGAGCACGGCCTCGGGCGGGTCGCCACCGTCGATTGGGACGTGCATCACGGCAACGGCACGCAGTCGGCCTTCTACAACCGCTCCGACGTGCTGACCATCTCGATCCACCAGGACAACCTCTTTCCGCCCGAATCAGGCAGCTTGGCGGAGACCGGAAGCGGCGACGGTGAAGGCTACTGCCTGAACGTCCCCCTACCGCCCGGCTGCGGCAACGGGGCCTACATCGCCACCTTCGAGCGGGTCGTGCTGCCGGCCCTCGAGCGCTACAAGCCCGACCTCATCGTGGTGCCCAGCGGCTTCGACGGATCGGGCGTCGATCCGCTGGGCCGCATGATGGTGAGCTCGGAGGGCTACCGGGCCATGACCCGCATGCTGATGGAGGCGGCGGACGCTCTCTGCGGCGGACGCCTCGTCATGTCCCACGAGGGCGGCTACTCGGAAATGTACGTGCCCTATTGCGGGCTCGCCGTGATCGAGCAGCTCAGCGGCATTCGCAGCGACGTCGAGGACCCCTGGCAGCCGCTCATGGCCGACTGGGGACAGCAGGCGCTGCAGCCGCACCAGGCGGAGACGATCGACCGGGCGGCCGAACTGGTCGAACGCATCGCATAAAACCGAAAGCAAGACGGGAGGAGACGACCATGCGGACTTCACGCCGAGCCACCCTGGCCACGCCCAACATCACACCGAACCGAAGGACATTCCTGAAAGGGAGTGCCGGGGCGCTCGACTCACCCTTGATACATCGCTTCAACCTTAGATGAATAATAATTGGATATTAATTGATCTTACGAGCAGATGTTTACCTTACTTGGTAACTTTTGATGCTTAATTGATAGAAGAAATGCATGGAAACAGATAAAACATTTATTGAGCGTTCTAAAAAGCGGAAGCCTTTCAAAAACTGAAGTGTCGATGTTGTCGTTTCACTGTAAAGCAGATAGTGTGACAACAGACACAATTGCTCAATATTAAATAAACGTTATTTCCGAGTTTTTTAACGTAAATATTACAACCTTTGAGACAACAGATGACGTTCAGAAGAGATATGTTCTTGGTTGCAGTTGTATCATGACCTCTGTGTTCACAAAGAACGTAATGAATATTACCAATATCGATCTTAATCCTTTGATTATCTCAATCTTGAGTGTGATCAACATTCTACAGACTCTCAATGTGACAGGTGCGTGCCCTTGAATTTTTGAGTGCGATAACTTATAAATTACCATAAACTATCTTAAACTAACCAATTACAGATTAAAAAATTTTCGAATCAATGGATCTCTGAACTGGACGGAGAGGGCCAAACTGAGTGACTGCAATAAAAGGGTTAAATTTTTCCGATAGTCATTTAACTTGTTGATGTGGTTTAAATCATATCTTTTACCCTGAAGAGGTAACAGTAAGGGGTTAATCTTTCCTGTTTATTTGTATGCATAACAAATTCTTACCAATTGATGTTCTAAATTTTGAAACGTGTGATACCGTTTGAGAAGGACAGCATTTCAAAATTCAAAAATCAAATAAAAATCGGGGTTCTGATATAAGGAATACAGTGCAGGCGTTTCATAATGAAACACAACACCTTGCGGCACCACATACACTCTTTTTGCCTTATAAGCATACTTAAGCTCACATTCTTTTAAAACTTAGCATATGCTCAGCATATTTCCCAGCCTCGGAATTTTCCCCTCGCTTCCATTTCTTCCCAAAACAAGTGTAAAAAATAGTAGACGAGGTTAAGTGACAAGAAACAGCATTTTAAAGAAACTATTGCAGTGTTTATGTCAAACGCTATATCAGACCATGAATTAAGTTTTGAAATTAAGAATACTTTAAGCATAATTTCAGGCTCAGCTTGGGAAAATGTTAAGCATATTTAGCTTAAGCCCAATTTACCAGTATGCTTATAAAAAAAGTGTAATAGACTGCTTCCGGTTAATATCATAATTTTGGGAGCTATACATCTGAAAAGGGTACGTAAGCTCCCTTGTATCCACGTAGCAACTTAGTGCAGTGAAACTTGTCCATGTTCCCTGTCTCCCTAATGCTCCTCAGATTAAACACTACAAATGTTAATAATAACATTAAACAAGGTATACAACTTGTGTTATATGTAACAGTTACTAATCAAAGTTACGATACTAAAAACTGTCGGAACGTTATTGAAAATTCGAAGATTTTTAAATAACAGAGAGCGTTTCTGATACATAATAACAATATTTTGAAATCCGAAGCGAAATATAACCAGTACAAGTGAGTTGATGTGGTCAGAAAACTAAGCCTACGAATAAATATGGTTTAACAATCTAGGTGGAGAAACAGGCGTCTGTGCTCGAAACACGCCGATCCATATGTCAAGACTGGCCAACGATTCTATCTGTGACCCTCTAAAACGTTAAAAAGTCTTTAAAATTGTAAATCAAAGCGGGCTAACATCCCGAGGTTGGTGAGAGGAAGAGGATGGGGCTTTCAAGTTACATAGAATAACGTTCACATACCGTATTTCCTCGAAAATTGGCCGACCTTCGAAAATAAGGCGATTCGAAAATAAGGAGATTCGAAAATAGCCCGAGATATCTTAGTAGACACCACAAAAATAGGCTGACCTCGAAAATAAGCCGAGACACAGTGAAGCCATTGCAACGGACATGATTCGATTTATATTTGCTTAGATTGCTTTTCGTGATAGATTTTTGTGAAAATTATATTTTGTAAAAATGACTCCTAGGAGAAAGTCGTTCTCTACGAAATTTAAAGCCGAAGTATTGAAGTATATCACGGAGAAAGGCTGTTCAAAGAGTGCAGCCGCAAGAAATTTTGGAATCGACGAAAAAAACATTAGACGGTGGAAAGGTCAGTCGGATTCTCTCCATAAAGCTACCCAAAATGGGTTTTCCAAAGCCAAACAACTACCTGGCTCTGGCAGGCGACAACTTTCAAAGGACTTGAGCTTGATTATCAGTGGATATTATCTGTTTGTGGAATATTTTACGAACACTTTAAAAACGTAGTGTTATTATTCTTATCGTGTTTTTTCAAGTCTCTTTTCCGAAAACACTTCCGAAAATAAGCCGATTCAAAAACAGGCCGAAAAAGGTCATCTCAGAAAAAAAATAAGCCGCGGCTTATTTTTTAGGAAATACGGTAGTAGCCCTTATTAATTTTGTTGGGTATACATGCGCACGCATTGAAACGTATAGTAACAACAACAACAACAAAGGTTTACGAACATTGTGACACGTCGAGATCAAAAGAAGCTTCGTTACGATAAAGCCACCAAAGAAGGCAAAGATCAGTAAAAGATAAAATAGAAGCAGAAAAATAGTAAAAAATGTAACGAAAGCCAATATGATGTAAATGAAGAGGCACGCAAAAGAAGGACAAAGGATGAGAATAGAAAGGCATTTAAATGAAAAGAACACACAAGAAGGTAAGCAAGAAGAAGAAAAGAAGCAAAGAACAAAGAGTAAACGGGAGAAAAAGAAGAAATGAAGAGGAAGAAGGGGAAGGAGGGGAAGGAGGGGAAAAAGAGGATATGAGGGAAAAGAAGGAAAAGAGGAAGAAGGGGAAGTAGGGCAGAAAGAGGAAAAAGAGGAAAAAGAGGAAAAAGAGGAAAACGAGGAAAAAACGGAAAAAGAGGAAACAGAGGAAGGAGGGGAAAAAGGGGAAATAGAGGAAGAAGGGGAAAAGGGGGAAATAGAGGGAAAAGAGGAAGAGGGGGAGAAAGGGGGAAGAAGGGGGAAGAAGGGGGGAAGGGGGATAAAGAGGGAAAAGAGGAACAAGGGGAAGAAAGGCACGAAGGCGAAGAAGGCGAAGAAGGGGAAACGGGGGAAAAGGAAAAGAAAACCAACCAACAGGCTAACTAATAAACGAAGGGTGGTTGGAGAATCCGCAGAGAACGCTCCTAAATTTGGGCTATCGATTGGAAATTTGAAACAAACTGTGACAGTGTGCAGTTGCAAAATGACAGTGATCATAATATAGTATTCTTATGTAGATATACTGATCTTAATTTTTTCTGTGCTCTACGTATGAAATATGAGAATGTTACAGACAAACTTTCTACTGGGTCACACATTGAAATTTCTATGAAACAGGGTGTAAGCCACAAGACTGTTCATTTGTGGCAAAATTATGTCAAAGCTGAGAAGCAGGGGAGATGTCAATTCTTAAAATTTACGATATTAGTAGAACTTGCGCCGTCTTTTAAGTAAAAGGCGTACAAAACCACGGACTTAAACATAAAAAAATTGAATACCGCGAGCCATTAAGCTGAGTTGTACGTTGCACACGGCATCAAAGACACCAGCTATATATTGTTTGCGACAAATAACGCACTACTGCATACTGTGTTTAGAGCAGAGAACTGCTCCGGGGTGGCGATGTATAAATAGTAACACAGAGGATCAACAACCTGAAACAGGAAAAGCAAACTGCCTCTAATACTAGTTATGAGGAAAATTTTTGTTTAAGCTGCAGAAAACTAATTTTGTGTTTAACACCAGTAGAAACTAGTTCAAAGAAGAAATGTTGAAAACAAACGTAGGGATTAGGATGTGGAGATGTTTTTGGTCAGATAAGACATCTCCCTACGTAAATCTGCCCACTGCCCTAGTTTCACCCGGCAGCTGTATGCTTGGTTTTAATTGTAGGCTATGACACCAAAAGTAAACTTAGCTAATAAAGGTACTTCTCTTGTTTAGACTTTTCAATTCTGCAGGTAAGCTTTAAATGTCGCAGATACCAAGACAAACAATTTTAGCCTTGATTTTCTGTCTTATGAAATTAGGACAAAAGAGGTTGGGGATCACTGGTTGGTTAAGACTGGGTACAACTTATTTTTAGCTGCTGAGGACTTTGTGAGACGTCAATTGAATGTATGCCATTGAAGGTCTCGTATGTCACCGTGTGATAGGCCGTGCAATCTCTGTCAAACTGTAAGGAAATATAACTGATCAGAATTGAAATCAATTAATTGATGTTTCGTTGTTAACAATTAGGTAGTAAACATGATGTTGTTGAGTTAATCTAAAGAGAGGGGGTGCAAAAATTTAAGTTGACGTTTATTTGATTTGATATTTTGGCATGATGTTAGGAAGGCTATTTGCGGAAAAGCTGAGGTCTTAGACAGATAGGGCCCTTGGTATAGTCACAATGAGCCCTCTGTGGAAATTCTTTTACAAGGCACTACTCAGTAGAAGCTACTATCAGCAACGGAAAAGATGGTATCACATTACATTAATCATCTAATGAGCGCTGAGACATTTACTGAATGCCAGAATCATAAGGTTGAGCGGTCATCAGAGGGCGACATTTATTGAAGAAAATGCGATACCATGTGGAAACCATGAATATGTCAATGTATAGAGAAATTACTGGTATGATAGTAATTATCAGCGATAAATCATAAACACTGCTTTATATGTGTACTGTTGTTTACTCTAGCTGCATTCGTGGCGTCTTGAAGGACAAGGTTTGCATCCTGGTGACTCACCAACTTCAATTTTTGAGTGCTGCATCAAAATTCACTACACTGGCATTTCTGAAAGTCATCAACTTTTCCTCTATTTTGATACCATCGTTCACTTCTCTACCTGTCATCCATGAATTGATAAAGTAGAAGTTATGGAAACATGTATAATACAAATAGTTTGATGAATTTGAGAGAAGCAAATTGTAGTTGTAACAATGTTAAGTTCCTCTGTTTTTACAGAAATACCCCAAATCTTCCAAAAATTTCAGCTGCTAAACATGAATCTACTTTTAGGGGCGGGTAGGTGTGCCTGCATATGCCTATGATTAATATTGCTATCTACAATCTGTGACAATGCCGGTAACAGAACAAGCAAGTGTAGCATATTAATTAATATGTGTCTTCACTCCACTAGGAGCAAATAATTTTCATTAACAGTATACCCGAGCTGTTGGGTAAAAAGTAAGCTGTCATAAAATGTCTCTGCCATTAGATAATACGACAAAACATTGTCAGGTTGTAGTTTCCATCTTAGCATTTTATCTGTTAATGTTGCAGAATTCCAACACATGCAGAACACTTTTCTCACAATAATTTAGACATGGGTCAAGATGATAAAAACATTTATAACTGTCTAAGAAGCTACTTGTACATCGTTCTTAACAACCTGAGAAATCAACATATTCTCAAATTTTTGAAACACGTATTCTGCTCTGCTAAATTGGCCACTTCAAAATCACCCCCACCCCCTCCTTCCCCCAATCGATTTCTACATCCAGCAATGTACATCACTAACTCTAATGATTTCAATGGGTATTTAGGAGGCTGCTCATTTTTATTAACACACCATTAAGAAAGTATAAATGTTAATTGGATTTGCTCTACAAAAGAGGTCATGTCCCTGATATGGCCCAAGGTCAAAGTGACACAGAAAATAGTTTATGGTCAATGAGATCAGTGTTAAGCTGACATAATACATTGGTAGCTCATGACCTAAACATTTTCAGCAGCATTTTGGGTCAATTATCTTCTACCTTACTGTCAAAAATTTACATCAATTTTCGATGATGCGAGTGACTGCAATAAAAATCATCAGAGCATTCCAGATTTTAAAATATCCTGTACACCTGTATATATAGTCATTGCAGGTGACTCAAACATACTGCCTACTCTAAAAAGTCATTAGGGAGGTTAGATCCACGAAGAGTATGAGTACGAGTACAAGATTACCACTGCACACACCTTCTGTAGGGAGTCATCTTTGAAACTTGTCCTCAACAACGCATTCAGGACGACTTTTTATGAAAATCTCGTTCTCTCCTGAACGAGTTTTCATTTCAGTTTAGGCGCTCTAAAACTGATAGGAAACTTCTATACAGGATTTGTAGACACTATGAGCAGATCATTTGCTGTAATTGGATCAAATTTTGAAACGTTTAGAGACAAAAGTGGAAATTTTTTTATCGATATCAAAGCCAGTTTAGACTTCAGTTGAAAATGCCGCTTTGATCTCAGGTAAACAACAGTGATGGCAGAAATTAACAAGAGCAGTCAAATGCTTTGAGACATTTTAGAAATAGATAGGAACACATTTGATCGAAACAACACTGATTTTCTTTGTCTACATAGAATGATCAGTAAATGGTTTTATCGTGACCAATTTTCAGCTTTATCAAAATTGAAATTGATTGCGACAGACATTGTGTCACATTCACAGAAAGATCTGCATATCGGCACGAAACACCCCTTTCCACACAATGACCAAACGTCCCTTAGTGAAGTGTGAAAAAATAATGCCTACTTGCCCCCCTCCCCACCCCAAGCCGCCTTACCTTCCCCCGTCTCTGTATATGCATGAATAGAAAAATATGAATACAAGAATAATAGATGTTTTAGTGTAACGATTCATGGATGCATAATTGCATAGATGCATAGATACATAAGTGCATAACTTGCTCGGTACTTATGTGGATGCATGCCTGAGCACATGACTGCATGAGTACTTGGGTATACAATGCATGGATGCCCAGATGCATATAGATACATAGCTACTCATGTCTATTGAGACACAAATATATATGTACATTGGAAAGATACCGTTGCTATTTGTATTTTGTAATGCCCACACAAACATAGTACCATATGAATCATTTAAATTGCTCTCTTGTAAGCTTGCTTTCATAATAGCTAGGATTCAGTCTCTATACTTCATAATACACTGATAAGCCCACAAAGGCGCGAAACAGTATTGTTTGCAGATTAATTACACAGATACGTACGTACATAGACGCACAAATGCACAAATGCACAAATGCACAAATGCAGATGCACCGATGCACAGATACACAAATGCACGCCTGCATAATAGCACGGATACACAGATACATGGATAATGATTACAATCTTAATGCATTGACTTACGGTCGTGCAGATTCAGTATATAGATTATCAAATGCATCAATGAATGCAATCATATCAGAGCCCTTTAAATTTAAGGTATCCGATTAGATATTTAGTATTATTTGTGAGGACGAAGGGGATCTTGGGAACGTTTAAGAGTTACATACTCACTAACCACAGTAGTCCAAGAATTCTAAGAGGATAAGGTAAAACTTGTAACTGAGGCATGTGGATCTGATCTTGTAGTAACGACTTCTACGTCATGGAAAGATTTTGATATCCCTTTGTTTGATAACCAGTAAAAGCGCATCTTCGATTATCCGTAGGTGGTTACCAAATAGGCGGTTTAGACACACCGAAAATTCGGATAGCTGCGGGTAAAAATTCAACTACAATTCATTTTATCAAAATCACTTTTATCTCTCAAAATGGTCAAGGAGCATTCAAACATAAAGCAGGAAAAATAAGTTCGTTCGTACTGTTCCAAACTTCTGCACATTGAGTTTAAATTTATGCAGGATGCTGAACAAACGTTCAAACGAATGAACGTTTATTCGCTTCAGCGTAAGTTATTTTGAACGAAAGTTATGTGGCCCAAATTTGGCGTACGGACTATCGAGGTCATTATAACCAATCATCGGATAATCTTAATCAAAGTTGCACCGTACTAACTCTTTTCTTAGAAATTTGGAGCTAAAATGTCGAATTTTTGTTATACCCTACATAATGGCTTAAACGTTTTACCTCAAATTGATTTCATTTCTTGATAGGTATTCCTGCCAAGTGATCCAGAGTATACATGGCTTATTGCAAAGATGTATTTCAATAATGCTGATGCTGCTTGAAAGTCCAAAGGTATCCCCTAGGCTTTGATGAACAAGACCGAAGAATTGCAGCTGAAATCTCAAAGTTGCTTTGACATGCTGGCAACAGAAGGAGATGTTGAAGAGACGGCAAGAAAAATCACAAAAGCCATCCATCCAACTGTACGCACTAGAGACAGCGGGGAGAGATGGATACATAGAAGAGGCAGTCTGAAACAAACTAAAGGGCTAATGCAGAAGAGGAGGAAATTGGTTGGGAAAGATGAGACTTAAAGATAGAGAATTGAGTACAGCAGTCTATGAAAAACTATCAGGCAGTAGCTGACAGGAGACATCAGAGAACACAAAGCGACGGCAAACCACACAACTAAAAGAGACAATAGAGAGCGAAAGATCCCTCCAGAGAGCAATCAACAGCAGGGAAAGCTGCAAGGTTCTGATACTCTTACTGAAAGTAAAGGATGGAACCAGTTTCACTAACAGAGAAAGAATTCTCGAGAAATGTGCGGAGTTGTACGAAAGCCTCTACAAGAAGGTAGCATAGGTCCTCATGCCAGCAGACGCAGAGAAAGTTCCACCAATTCTGGAGAGTGAAGTAGAACACTTCATGAATAAATTGAGGAACCGCAAAGCACCAGAAGAGTACCAAGAAGTAGTCAAAATGAAAACAGGAGAAGAGACTGTGCGAAGGAAGAGCAAAGAACTTATTGACGCACAGATAACAGTAGAAGTGCCCAAAGAATGGTTAAATGCACTCATCGCGTTGATCTTCAAGAAGGGAGACAAGAATGACCTTGCTAAATACTGACCAATTAACCTACTTCCTGTTGCCGAATGCCTGTGAGTCTGTAACTAACTTGTTTTGTTAACTTAAAGGTAACCTGTGTTCAGTCTGATTTTTCTCCTGCTTTTAATTTTTGGCAGGACATGAACGTCACTACTGCCATCCAACAGAAATCCCTCTTAAATCAAGACGTCACTCCTGCCCAAACAATGGTTTAATCCTGCCATTTCTGAAGAGCAGGAGTTCGCCGTGATTTGACTTTTGGTGCTGCGACGCCTGTGTTCTTTGGGTAGATTTCATGTTGGCTTTTCTGCTGGACATGTTTACTGTTCAGACCAAAGGAAGATATCAGCCATCGATGCAAACCTGTAACTACAATAGGACTCCTACAAGACATTTGGAAGGCATTTGATAATGCTAACTTTGAAGGATAGTGTTATGTATCGAATTGATAACACAGGAACGGTCGAAGCAAGAAAGCATATATTTAAGTCCTAATCTAATCGTAACAATATTCACTCTGTTTTGTTTACATCTGTGGTGCAGTAGTAATTAATACTACAGTCCGCTGTGCGCCATTGTTCATGATCACTGTCAATCATCACAGATAGACCTTACATTATCGAGAAAGGCAACTGCGTAACGAGTAAGTTAGACAAAATAGGGAAATGTTAAGGGTCATAGTAGAAGCTGTTCTTTACCTGGACAAGCAAGAACTGCCATTTATAGGTCACGATGAACAACAGAAGTAGGAACAGGAAAACTATCAGGAGCTCTTGAGAATGCCGGTGGAAATTCGATTCTGTTTTTAAAACTAACTAGCCATGTGGAAGGTTATAAAGAATGCCACAAGTGAACAGATGACTAGTGATACTGAGAAGTTCCTCCTTGATTACGTCATATTATGTGAATAACTTCAATAAATTTAAATTTTGTTTAGCATGAGAAACATCTCTAACTTGACATTGGACGCTTTCCTTCAAGATCATCCAGTGTCAGCTGGTATATTCCCTAGAGCTACTTATAATGGTCCATGTCGATTCACGCTCCCTTTATTGAGTACATTGAAGTTAATCTGCTTTGCTATGGGCACCTATTTGACGATTATTAGAATCTTATAACTACGAAAGTAGCATAGTCTTCTATTCCTGATAACCATGTTTCTCCTCATAGGCGCAACGGACAAAAAATATTGAGGGGGCTGTGGATTATTTTTCCGAAAAAAAATATCCTTGGCCCGAAAATTATTGGGAAATGAATCGAGGGTTCTGCAGACGGTTGAATCAAAGGGGGATAGGGTAAACTACCGCCACTTTGAATTAGAAAACATTTGCCCGAAAAAATATAACATTTTAACAAACTAAGGGGGCTGCAGCCCCTCTCAGTCCCTTTGGCAGTGCGTCCATTTTTCTCCTTGTAACTATATAAAGTGTGCAAATTTGCACGAATTTGTCCAAGCTGATACAGACAAAGATCTTGTTGCCTTTATAGCAAATGGGAATCTTACAGATTATACAAAAATGTCAGACGAAAAATTACTAAACTGAAAATTAACATATTTATTCACTTAATTTATACTAATAAAAACTAAAATACTTTTAAAGCTACTAAAACATGTGATGTTGTTTTCATAATTTTAAAGCATATCATATCATCCATTGAGCTCAATAAGGCGCTGGCAAGGTCATCAACATAAAGCATTCTGACTTAAGGGTTATGGGTTGAAATTTGAACGAATAAAAAGCAAGAGGAGAGGAAAATAATAGCTTTTATAATGTGTGTATTGTATAAAGCTATATCCGTCACAGAACAAATAAATCGGCTTGAATTCTGATGGGAATCCTTGAAAAAGAAGAAATGCTTAATTTTTATGGAGTAGAGAAACTACTGAAAGTATTGGTACACGAATTGGCGGCCCCAGGGTCTTGTATTGTTTATAATTGAAGGAGAAACTGGAGGAACAAATATAAAACGGATTGATAAAACCAACAAATGGACTAAATATGGTATAAGGGAAGCAGAAGACGACAGGGACATGCTAATGGCTATATCAGTTATAGTGAAAACGGACCTAGTGGACGAATAGTATAACGTGCCAAAAGTTTCTAATGCGCTCGTTCAAAACTATGTTTATAAGGTCTTTAGTTAACATCATGGCTTCCAGGTACTACGACGGGCGTGATAAATTACTTATGCACTAGTTCTGCCTTGTCAAAATGATATGAATAAACTCAAGTTTCAACAAGGTATAATAATACGTTACTTGCAAGATTTAAAATTTGAAGCAACTAAACTGAGGACTCAAAAATGGCTCAAAAATCTATTGTTGATTAAATATGGCAGAAAGTTTACTAAGAATTTTGAAATACCAGATCTTTTTGTAGGCTTATGAGACATCATATTTGCAATATCAAAAGTATTTTGCACAAAATTCAATACTTGAACAGTAAGCATTGAGGTATCGCGACTTGCAGTTTTCAAGGCCATTATCAAGCAGAATTATTTCAACACTTTTCTGATTTTTTTCTGCGAAAAGTGGAGGGGCCCTGGCCCCCCCGGCCCCCCAGCTCCGCGGTCCCTGGTATACTATTCATGTCTAAGCATTGTTATTGCCACTTTCTCTTATTCTTTTGCCTCCTGCCTAACCCCAATGCTCATGGTATAAGTAAAGATGCTGAAGTCCAATCTTGTCAGTCCATCATATCACTGATTGGCTACCTGTACAAGATAAAGACGTGTTGCTGATTGTCGAAGTTAGCACGATGAAGGTCGCTGTGATTCTATGCTTTCTTGGCATCGGTATCCTTGCCGTTAAAGCTTTCGAGGATGCAGGTGTGATATTAGTATCTTATTACAATTTAGATATTGTCAATTTATGAAGATGAACAGAAATATCTGGAATAGTAAATTGAGTCCCACCAACGCACATTTTTACGAAAAAAGCATGAGATGATGTAATATTGAATGAAGTCTCATGCACCACCATTGTAAGCACTCATAGCATTTGGTATTGTGAATACAACTGGTCACAATGATGTTAAGCATGACCCCTAGCTACTATATTGAAGGTGATACACTATTAAAAGAAACTTTTTGGCTAATGTTAATACCGTGAAATGCAGGTACGATCCAAAGGTTATTTCTTAATCCAGCATCATCCAGCAGTTTATGGTCCATCAGCACCTCAAACTGAATCATCGATCGCAATTTCTTCTTTGCAAAATGGTGCCAAAACCACAAGAGAGCGGTTAGGACAAGCTTTGCTTGTCGATGCAACCCCCATCTCAGTTCATCAGGAGTGACGGTCAGAGGAATTTCTTCCTGAGCAAGCGAAAAATTCAAACGAAAGAGCAAGTTACTGTTCCTGTCAGGTAATTGTCATAAACATTTTTATGTGGTTCATTTTCACTTGTTGCACCTTAGGGGTCAATTATCACGAAGTTCATGTCTTCGTGGTGATTAATGATAAGCTCATTTTTCATTGTCTCCTGATCAACTGAGACTGGGGTCGTATCGACAACCAAAGCTCGTTCTCTCCGCTCTCTCGTAGTCTTGGTGCAATTTTGCAAAGACGTTTGCTTGGAGGTGCTGGTATGAATTCTTCCCAAATAATGGATGGATTCACTTATGCTTCAAAGTTTCAATATTAGCTCTGTTAATTAACTACTAATATATAGATTATATATGTCGTTACAAATGTATGTCTATTTATTTTCATTAGATAGATGTGATCTGATTTTCAAAAATCCGCTGCGAACATTCCAGAGCAATCTTTTGTCGATTTACAGCAAAAAGTTGGAATCTGGAGTCAGCATTTCCCCCCGTAATTTTTACGTTTTCCTACTCTGTAGAAATTTTTTGTTCAAATCAATGTTAAGCATTTAAACTGTTAAATGTTTTGACTCAAATTAAAACATATCACTATCTTTTCTATGGAAACACAATTATTTACTCTATATTAATGGGGATGGAAACTATATTAGAATTGTTTCTTTTGTAGTGGAAGATGATATCCCTGAAGAATCTGCTCAGATGATCAGTACATGATAGGGATGGGAGTCAAATCAGTTCTAAGATTTAAGGGTATCATTACTTGCACTGTTGTAGTTTGGAGTATTCCAAACTGAAAGAGGTGTTGATGCACCATGACTGACTGTATTCCTTGAATCGCTGGTTTGGAAATTGATGGCGAGAAGCTGCCATTAGGCAAGCTGCCAAGGGGAGACAATACATTTTACAGAAAAGGACTTCGTAGATGTTCGCGCTAATACCTCCTGCCAATTTATAATAATACCTCTTTGGTCCTACGTGGGTAGTTTTTATACAAGTATGGGATAACACATTGACGTGGCGAGACTCCTGGAACATCATCATTTCGGTTATGGATTTTTAAAATCCGTTAGTTGAACTTGAATAAATACTGTTTCAACTTATTACTGTGTTGTTGATAACTTAGTTTAGACCTACACTTAGTTTACGGTAAACGTTGCAC
The DNA here is from genome assembly GCA_010016025.2 of Alatinidae sp. Z8VKAUB7J3. NCBI lineage: Eukaryota > Metazoa > Cnidaria > Cubozoa > Carybdeida > Alatinidae > Alatinidae sp. Z8VKAUB7J3. Next base: position 46,936,297 of record JAAAKM020073195.1, on the reverse strand, counting down.
TGCGCAAAAGGAAGGAAATAATTGCGTTGCCTTGCGTTGCGTTGCATTGCATTGCATTTTGTGGCAGTCAGGGCCTGCAAAGACCAACGAGATCACCAGGACGGCTGCTCCCCTCCTACGGACTAAATGACTGGGGTTAAGAGCAGTTAATAAGTTTGCATTTGATAATTAAAGATCCTACTCAGGGCGCAGGTCTTGGGTTACTTACCTATTCCATCCACGACTTTCCAGGCAGTTCAAAAAGCAATTAAGGAGTACTTAACTTTGAAAATTAACTACTATATACTGTTGTTTAGGTTGTAAATGCAATTTAAGAGAACATTGATGCTACAACCGGTATTGTTAAGGTATTGACAGATGATAAAAGTACTCTCTATTGCCAAAGGCGTTGATTCCTGCCCTGAATCAATGAAACAGGTAAAATCTGGAGATTCGAAAGCCGAACAATATGGGAAAACATGTCCTAGCTGCTGACGACACACCGAGGGTAGGAAACCTGCTACAATGTCTTCTTGAAATTCCAAATGAAGGTAAACAATCAGATGCTACAAATGTAAGGTAACTTTATCATAACAATTCGATCTTTCTGCCGAACGTTGACCATACTTTTACAATGCCAGTGTGAAACATTCTGATAGACCTTAGACTACTTCCGCTTTCTGCTAGAACAACTTCCGTACATCTCACACCAGTTTTATCACCTCTTCGTTTTTATGTGTTTTTGATCAGTACTTGAATATACGCGAAAATTGATGATCATAACTTGAGTTCTTCATCATATATTTTAATTTGATATACGTATTTACTGCGCAATCGTGAGTTTAAGGCACATCTTTTATCAAATGCATTATATTGCGTTGCATTATATCATTTGGAGCTTTGTTTTGGGCTTCAAATTTCGCACCGCATTACTACAGATAATGGTGGTCTAAGGGTTTATTATAAGATATGTGTTTCAGATATTTATTAGGGAAGGAACCATCTGGACAGTTTGAAGCCAGAAGAAGGAATGAGAATTCCGAAAGCTCGTCTTGAGCAAAAGCTAGTTTTTATCGTTGTTATATTGTATTTTAACTTAAGCTTTTATAGTCTGTTTTAGGTTTTATATATATATATATATATATATATATATATAAATCGGAAACTTTCACAACGACCAACTTTCTTTCTAACCCTGTTGTTATCACTCAATGCCTTACCTAAATGACAATAATATATAGCTTCATCAACTAGTTAATAACCTCCTAGCAGCTCTTTGAACTCCCTGAGAGTCTTGGCTGGTTACGGGCCTGAATAGAATGGGCAAATACCGCAGGACCTAATTATGACATGCAAAATTATTGGTCCTACGTAGCCCCAGTCATTTAGTTTTCTTAGGAGGGAAACAAGCATCCTGGGATCCTCACTGGCTTTTGCAGTCCCTGACTGCCACGAAATGCAATGTTGATTTTCTTCCATTTACACAGTGCAACTTTTATAAAAAGCGTGCGTAGGTGGGGAGATGCAAAAAAACACAAGTTGAAACAGCCTTTATTCAAGTTAACTTGACGAGATGCTGCAACTATAAAATCTCTTAAATACTTGACACTCAATAAAAATGCAATTAAGAAAGGCAAGTGCAAAACAGTGAACGCATTGCCATTTACCTAAACATTGCAAAACATTGCTTAATCAAATATTTTCCTGTTACCCTTCACACCTTGAACTTGTGTGCAATCATTTGGAAGACTCCTCTGAACATGTTTCAAAATGACTTCAAATCTGCAACAGCAACTGCATACCACATTTTCTGCCACTATAACTATACAAAATTTATGACATTAACCGACTGTCTGATAATCTTGTCGACTTCTGCTGCATTTCTGATTTAATGTGTATAATTAATGCAGAAACACACTCGGTATCTTTTAATGTGTAAACAGAGTTAATGTACGAATCTGATTATCTATGTACATTAAAAATATATCTGTGTAGCGATCATAGTGACACATTTACTCTTTGATTTGGTTCAAAATGATTTTGTGAAAACAGAACGGATTTCCGGGGGCACCAGCTGGAATACCTTTGAATGTTGCCAGTAAAAATGATGTACGTGATAACATCTGCGTGCTGAATGAATACTCATGCTTGTGCTCTAACATGTATGACTACCAAGAACGAGTCCTTAAGCCCCTCACACAGTAGTTGTTGGGCATCATGGAGGTCTACAATAACACGAGAAATAAACATCGTTTGTAAATCCAGGCTCTTAACAGGCCTATTTGGATATTTCCTAGACAACTTGATAATATTGATATATAATTATATACACAAAGCTATTGGATATATTAAAGAGGGAATTAAAGAGCCTATTGTATGTACTAAATGATGTGAAAAATACATAGTCTATATGATGCTGTGTCTCCCCACATCAACTGGTTCATTTCACTAGTGCCCTTCGTCGTGTACGGAACAGCTATCCTCGGAACTTCAAAGGAAAGACTTAAAATACTGGGCCAATATCGATCACGTGCTGCAAAGCACAGACAACCTTTCATAAATCCCAATTCTATCAATACATCCCTGGTGCAAACAATTCAAAAATATCAACGGACTGTCAAAAAATATCTACGGATTTTCACTTCGTCAAGATACTGTGCAACGCTTCAATCATCTACCACAGACGATCAATAATGTTATCAATTTACGCCTTCATCAGTATTACTGTCAAGATTATTGCGCGTCTGTGGGCCGTCAACTAACCCGTTTAAACCGCAAACTAAGTTAAAGGTATTTTAGTAATAACGTTTTTGTAAAGTAACATTTTTCTACCTAATTTGTGAGCGTGGGGTGTAAATGTTTCAATTTCATCAATGACCACTGAACATTTTACTACAATGAAGAGGTACATTTGCACACTGAACAACAAAGATTATAAATATATAACTTATACACATACATACTTAAGCGACAATAGCAACTTTACAAATCGAGAGAATATAGTGTGTATGAAATAAAACTCCTAAAGGCTCATGATCCTTGAAGGCTCGTGCTCTATCAGGTTTGTTCTTTGACCTTTTCGTGAATTTTAATTACAACCCTGAAATAATACTTTCTCCTTGTCAGTGTCACGAATTACAAACAAATGAAAAGTAAACGTCCAGTGCTAACGATTTCAAATCCTAATCTAGTCTCATTCTACGAGCAGCCACTGAAAATTTCAAGGGCAAAAAGGGGCTGCAGGTAATTACTGCGAAAGCCAAAATAATGTTATCACATGGTATTTAATGCTCATTTTTCTAACATTACAGCCCATAATACAAATCTTCTGAAATTTGCATATCTCTTCATCTAGGAAGATGAAATGAAACCACGTAAATTAATTGTAAAAGACACATATAGTTAGTAAAAACGGGAAACGTTAAGGATATACCATGAAAGCAGTGGAAGAAGTGAAGTTTTTCTGTATGTAGCAATACAGCAGAACAGATTTTACAAGCGATTATGTTTTGGAGCTAATGGGGCAAAGGAAATGCCCATTTCGATAAAATTTCTACATCCCTTAAAACATAAGTTCCAAGGGCAAAAAAGTAATTAATGGGACGCAATTTTGTTCAAATTGTAGAGTCAAACGTAAACCCTTTCTAAATCTTAGAGCTAAATGCATTTTATCAGTACTTCTGTTTCGACCCAGAAGTTGCATGTAATGTTTACAGCATTAAGCGCTAGTAGTAGATCTGATTTCAGAAGTAACGTCTGCCTAAAGATGCATTATTCATAGAATAAATGGAGAAACAAAGTCCATGATCAGAGTTTGTTGACCATCTCTCCCTTGTTGACGTTTGGCACTGCCCCACAGTGAAGTCCGAAATGACAAACATTCTTTCAGTTTAGTCTATAGCTGTTCTTCCTACTCCCCTAGGCCCTATACTAAGACCTGCCTTAGTCTGAGATGTACGTCTAACCAGTATTTGTTTTCCCATTGGTGTTCTCTTTTCTATTTTTCCTTTTAGACTTATGATGGCACCATCATATTTCACGTGCCATTTTTTATTCGTATTTTTCAGTTTGTCGTTTAAAGAACGACTCAGGATATCTTATACTCCGATAGCCAATCTTCATCGCTTAGTTCACGCCAATTTTAAGAGGCTTTTAACTAGCCTACTTCAATACCTAGTGCATCGATCCAAATATGCAGCTGATTTAATCATCTAATCAAACAGTCGAAGACGTCAAAACTATAACTTGATGAGCTGTCATATTTACTTAAAAGATACTGTCTCACATTTTAAACAGCCTTACACCAAACGTTACATTTGTTAGTAACTCCCGTCTCCCCCATTTCAGACTTATTTGTTGACCTATAGTGGAGTTTTTTGCCTTTTTGTTTTGTTACTTTTCTTTGAAAAACATGATTATTATATCTTTACACATCTTTACTCTCTTTACGCTAGAGAACCGTATGTAACAATATATGCAAAATGATTATAAGAAAATCACATCTTCAGATGAATTTTTTACCAACAGTGGATTAAGAGTTATATTTTTGATGTTTGGAGTATATTTTTTAGTCAAAATGCTCAAAATAATTATAAACTGGTTGATTATAAGTGAGCAACCATTTCCGTCGTCTCAAAACGTAAAATATCTAAATACAACGTATACATGTAGAAATACTTTAGAGATACTAAAAGCCCTTAAAAAATCAAAATGTAATTCAAAAAATATGTTTCAAGGCCTTTTTACAAATTTTTGAAATTTTTGAATATTGCGCAATATTTCATAGCCATAGATGACGTCATTCACTCTAAATTAAATTATTTTTTTTTCAATTGTTGAAAAAGAGTTAAACTATAAACGTGCCAAATACCTTTGTAATAGCATTGGCCGATATAAAGTTATAGTGTGTCAAAGTGCCGCAGGCTTACTGGCCCCCCACACCCCCCATGTATGGGAAGAGCCAAAAAGCCCATGTAAGGTAGGGTTAAGACATGGTCTGTGGAGGAAATATTTCTGCCTCTTTCCGATTTTGAAGTTAGGTTACGTCAATAGTTTTTCATTGTATGACAAAGAGCTGTGGAGAAGGAGAGTAGTAATCGCTTTCTATGGTCTTTGATGCAACTTTTGCATAACATTACGGTAGTCATTTGACCAAAATCACATGAACTATAATCTCAATGACGTAAAAATTGATAAAATTCAACTTCTAAAACCTGTTAGATGAAAAATGACTCTCAAGTAATATATAACAATTTAATATAGGCGATCCTTTGCCATAAGCACACGTTAATTGTCTTGGGGAACTAAAGTTCACATCAAAGTTTTCAGCATAGTTAGTCTTTCGGAATCTTCTGAGATGAGGCTACGGGGCAGTTGGGGCGCTACATCCTTTAACAACTAGCAAGTCAATTACAAGTTTAGTCAAATATTCTAAGCAAGAAGAAGTGCTTTGTTTTGGGGCATGTTGTTAATAATTATAAAGTCACAAGTTACATTGGCAAGATTCAAATTTATTTTGATCATGTGACTAGAGCTCATGCTGCATCTCTGCCCTCTGATTCTGAGAAATAAAAAAATTTTGGATCCAGATTGTAAAGTTTCATTACTGTTCATGGGCAGCTGACCCTATTTCTCTTGACCGCCTCGCCTATAATGTCAAATCCTTCGACATATCCCTGTCCCTGTCCCTTTCATCATGTTATATTTTGCCACACTTGTTTGTAGCCTCCTCTTTGCTTGCGGCTTAATGTGCTTTTTAATTATTTTTGCATAAATACAAAGTAGTCTAATAAGTTTTTTGTGTCTACCTTACCCATAAGTTTTAAAACGCATTAATTAAATAGGTGTGATAGACAGCAATTTAAGAATTTCTTTCGTCTTAACTCCACTGAGAAAGACGTGTTACGGTTGAAAAACTTGTGCCTTAAAGTGTTTTCTTAGTTTCATTATCCACGAAATTGCATCTATAAGATTTCAAGAGATGGTATTAGGTGGCCACAATTTAGTGTTATATGTATGTATATATTGCAGTACATATACACTACACTAGTATGTAATGTAACAACAATTAGATCAAATTAGTGCAGTTATATTAGGTTTCACATTCCACATTGTTTGTCAGACTACCATACATATACATAAATATGTATATATATATATATATATGTATTTATATATGCTATATATATATATATATATATACTATATATGTAGGAGGTATCGGTAATTTTGGTTCAGATAGGGGGAACCTTGATGTAGTAAGATGAGGGGGAAGGCCAAATGGGGGTGATAGGTGTCAGATGGGGGGAACCAAACCCAGAGGACACCATGTAAATGCTATTGGCCTTAGTGTGGACACATGATGAATACCAACTGAGACATTTATTGGCTCACTGTAGCTATGATGGATTCCTTAACTTTTGGGTAATTCCCTCAACCTCTTCTGAATGACCTTCTTGATCAAGCACAGCAACATGCTAACTTTAATACCAGCCTCAAAGCTACCATGATTACAGAATTTTATTTGACACCTTGACAAGGAGGTAAATGAACATTTTTAAAGAGGTTGTACTGCATGCTGAACACCCACCCAATATATGCCCAGCTTATGCCTGTTAGAAGGACATTGTAAACTAGACATAAATACTAGTTGTTGTCATTTGCAACGATCTGGAATTAATTTCCCCTCAATGTCTTGTCTTGATTTAGATACAGAGAGACTGTACACAGAAGTCATGCAGAAGATTGCCCATAAATACAATTCAGAATTTACGTGGGAAATGAAAGTGAAGATGATGGGTATGCCAGGGCTGAAGTCAGCAAAAGTTGCAGTAGATGAAATGGGATTACCAATCACACCAGAGCAATTCTTAGCTGAGGCTAAACAGCATAAACTACAACTCTTCCCCCTTTGTAAATTGCTTCCAGGTGAGCAAATTTTGAGAAGTTCTGTATGTTACAACCGACATTATCTTTCCATTACAGACACAATCTCTTCATGATATAAATATTAAGTGTTATTTACCTTGTATGACGTAAAATTTGTTTATAATTTGGGACCCCCCCCCCCCTTATGTCCAAATGTATAAATGGCATTGGGCATCACAATCAACATGTAGAAGTGGATTTTGTAGTATTAAAATTGAAGTGAATGCAACAAGAGAGGCGTGGCCACACTAGTCTGTGCAGGCCTCATGAAGGGATGCAAAGAGACCAGTTGTATTACCTATTTCCCAGGTGTGCCAAGGTTACACTACACTAGTTTCTTCCTAAGCACTTTTGACTTCATTGCTGATTATTCCATATTAATATTGCTGGTTCGTCCATGCTTCAGGTTCTGTAGAAACATCATTGCCGGGTACTTATCCATATTTTCCCATTAACATAACTTTGCAAGTAATAGATACAAGCAAAAGCTCTCATTGTAATATAAAAGGAATTACAAAGTGTTTCCGTTTTTTCCAAATCTTATTAAACAAGTTTCTGCTAACTGCTAAGTTTCTGTTTCTTCCTTTTGCGTATCCATGATCTTTTCATATTGTTCATGTGATGATGATGATGATGATGATGATGATGATGATGATGATGATGATGATGATGATGATGATGATGACGACGATGACGATAATGATGGTAAGGATAATGATTATGATGATGTTGAGGCTTGTGGATCATGACCACTTAGAAGGAGACAGGAGGGGGAGAGAGAAGGAAGATGTGCTAATAAAACAGATGCGCTTCCAGCAAAAAGTCAGTCGTTTACTTACAGATCAGAAGTGTCCAAGGTGTAGCGTTCATTCCATGCTTGATGTTGTAAGATGCTTTTCATATGTAATGCAACCTCGTTGTCAAGAAGTCTTGGCGAGAACACGAAGTCTGTATTTATGGAAAAGAAAGCACTCTATACGCCACCAACACGAAGAAGAGAGATTAAACAGGTGGGTGGTTTATACCACTATAACGTACCACTGTATTTAGAAAGCAAAAACAAAGAATTAAAGAAAGGAACGACCAAGGCCGCAATAGTCCTTTAACCCTACCTTACCCGACGGGGGCGGATCCACCCTATTAGTTTTTTTGTAATAACCTTTGTTCTGCTCTGTCAAATTTTTTGAAATTTCATGTGTCAGATGTTGAACGACCAGGATTATGTACTTTTTGATGTATGAGAGTTTTGTCGCATGCAATCGGAGGATATTTTAGTCCGTTTTGAATACTCATTGAACATTTGCCAAATTTATGAAGCAATGTATAAAGCAATACTTCCAGTTTTCCTGAACACAGAAAGTTGTAACTCGGTGTGCTGATCGGTATATACCGAGAGTGTATCAGTGCCAAAAATGAATGATTTCTGTCAAGCCGTTTCGGAGAAAAAATAGGGGGCGGATTCCCCCCCCCCCCCCCTCAAGTATACAGTTCCTCCGATACGTTGGGTAAGCAGGGTTAAGGAAACCCCTGAAATCAAAGAAAGGGTAGGTTTCCAATCAGAGGGCTCCATAGATTTCCACCAGCACAGATATGACTGTCCGAGGAGTGTAAGTGGGTACAACAACAAGTTACAGCTTTCGAGTAATTTAAACACGTCTTTCCTAGATAAACGAAGGGACGTCGTCATAACAACACTGCATCAACTCCGCCATCTTCGTGGATAGCAATTCAAAGTGGGATTATAAAGCAACCGAGTCAAAACATGAGCTGAAAAAACGGAATTATTGAACTTGCAGTTGTCTTTTGAACGAATAACAAGCAAGTCTTAGCTGCAAAATTTTATCCTTGCGGCCGTATTTGTTTTGAGCCTAAAAACCATTTTGTAAACAAAGTTGAATTACACTCTTAAAAGACACATTGGTTTGGTGATACTAGCCGACAGTCTGGAAAACCAGTTCGGACGTCTGAAATTATGATGCGTGCTTGGTACCGTAGTTGCACAGCGGAAAACATGGGTACTTCACATTTCAAAGGTCTAGATGGTATCAAAGCTATCCAATACAAAAACTCGCTAATACAAAAGCTATCCGGTACCGTGTAACTTACGCCTACCATCCTAATGCAGGGATACGATTTCTACGCTAAAGCTTTACAATTACCTATTTAATTACCTCTTGTATCTCGACTTGAAATTGTGGAATTGGCAGACTTCAAGGCCGTCAAAATTTCCGTGGATTTCCATCAAAGTAACTATTTTGAAATAGCCAATCGTCTGCACGTATCTTCGTCGTTCTAAATCAGGGGCTCTCAAACTTTTTGGCTCGTCGACCCGCTAATGAGATTTTAAGATGTCCATCGACCCCCCAGATTTTTAGTCAAGGAAAATTATTACAGTAGTAAATACCAAGTGTAAAATAGTGGTGGTAGTAACTAGTAGTAATAGTAATAGTAATAGTAATAGTAGTAGTAGTAGTAGTAGTAGTAGTAGTAGTAGTAGTAGTAGTAGTAGTAAAAGTAATAGCTACTTGTAGTTATAGCAATAGTTGGCTATCCAGAGTAGCAGTAGTAGTAGCCGTTGTTGTTGTTGTTGTTGTTATTGTTGCACTAGTAATGGTGATGATTAGGTTAGTGGTTGTGGGAGAAGCAGTTGAGGTAAATAGCAGTAATATTTATCTGTTTGCCTATATAGCAAAGCAATAATTCAACGTATGTATTTCGCAGTCTACAAATTAACTGGCAACACAAAGCATTAATTTATCAATAGCAATTCCTCCTCTTTGTAATTTTAGATATGGTAGAGAGGAAGTCGTGGGCACTGACAAAGATACTCCTCTGAGAGGAAAGTACTTGATAATAGGTTTCATACCTTTGCAGTCATTGTTCAGGATTGCATGTCTTAAACGCGGGTGTGTGAATATAAAGTACGTTGAAGCTGTCTTACAGAACAAGATTTTGAGTTCCTACATTTTTACAATAGAACTAGTACCTACGTTGCTTTAACTGGTTGCTTATTATGTGTAGAAATGTATTTGCTTTTAACACAAAATAAGAATCGTGGTAACGGTAAGGGTGCATAGACAAAAGAGCAATTTCGCTGTTTGGGGAATATACTAAGCCAGTATCGACTTCGAATATTTTCAGCTGACGCACGCATTTTACTTGCTAAAAGATATTATAAAGTGCAAAATTAAGGTTTTTCAAGTTGCGTATTGGAATAGAAGAGTCGAGAGCTGAGGTTTTCATCTGTGATACATTTGGTGCAGATAATTTTTGTACGTGAAATGCCTGCGCCCGCTGAGAGGATAGCCTTGACTTTGGTTGATGTCAAAACAGCAAAATAAATGTATGTTCCACGAGCCCTAATCATAACAACAATTTCCTACTGCATGTTCAAATATAACACACTTGTACAAGGATTTAGCAACCACGTAAGCAATTTCTGTAGGGTTTCTAGACAGGAAATTAAGAGACTTTTGATCTGATTAAAATCCTGAGTTGCTTATACAAAAAAAAGTCTACAAATAAGAACTCTCGATAATATAACAGAGACTTAGAATACGTTCTGCAATTATCTTGTTTTAATATTTCGTACCTCCACTAAGGTATCTCTCATGGTTATGTATCTTAGTGAAGGTAAGAAATATTGAGAAAAATCATTCCAAAACTTTATAGCACTTCGACGCTGTACACTGCTAGCACAGGCTCTCAGCTGAATCAATTAGTCCAAAACCCATAGGAAGTTACGCAGGTTTGGCAACGGGCATTTGACAAAGGATCTGAGAAAAACCAGTCAATAGTTTAAGGATCCTAGCTTAGTTATATATTGTTACTGTGTGTCACCACGATGAGCAATCCTTTCAATAATATGACTGACCTGATTGTGGGTTTAAACAAGCGGCCTCTTGTAAAACCGTTTACGAAAGTTCTTCCACTAGAGTTAAGCTCTCTAACTCAAATTATTTGCCTTCTTCTTTTTGGCGTGGGAAGCATCCCAAAAATACGGTCGCTTAGATTTTGGACCATTGTAAGGATCCTTGCCCATAGTTCGTTTGTTGCGTTGTCCTGACATCCTTACCTCCTTCTAGTGCGTATATACATTTTCAATAGTATTATGCTGTCCTCTCTCTGAGAAATGTGCGACCCGATTGGAGAGCACAATAATCATCCCATGACCTTTTCCCCTCGGGCTGCGAAGGCCTTACCCGAATTCGTCAAAAATTGTTCACTCACACCGTTTGACGATGTCTGCACTGCATGTTGCATTGCATGACGTACAGCAGAACGTCCGCGGCATTGATTTTTGATTATTTCAAGATTCGCAAGACTTGATTTCAGACACGTTATTGGTTTTGTACACTGTTGTACCTCTATTATCTCGTAAATTAAAAGCCTTTCTGATAAAAAATAGTATCATCTTCGCAGTGCATGCTGTAGATAACTAAGTTGACGTAAAGATTAAACACTATTTTAATCATGCCTCAAAAATGCCATTTTTAGCCGCGGCTCCGTATCTCGGAATGCCTGTACTTTGCCCTAGCCCTCTGACTTTCCATATCTCCTGGAGGTAAACTGACTGACTTGATAGCGAAAAAGAAATTAAGAAAAAGCTTTAACTTTATTTGATTGCCCTAAAAAAATAACGGCCGTATTTTAAAATCAATATCTACCAACCTACAAAGTGCCATATTTTCGACAACGTCTTAACGCACCGCAGTCTCCCTAGTTCTTCAACATAACCTTAGTCTATGATCATCATCCAGATCACACTTACCCATATCAGTAGAAATCCTCACATATTTTTGCCCAATTTTCTACTGAGTCTTCTTCTGGTTTTTGTGTCTCTTCGGTATCCAGCTCGACAACAGTTAGGCTTTTGGTCAAGGCTTCAACGACTGATTTACTAGAGGGTGGCAAGCTAAAACGGAATTAGACATAATTAATTTCATTGCTACTTTGACTACTGGTATATATTTTTCAGTGACAGAACATACCGTATTACCTCGCTTTCTAGCGCACGCACATATAGGAGCATGTGCTTAAACTCGAGATCAAGCGCGTGCGCTTATAAATGGATGTCGCATCTGCTACTATGGGGTTCAAAGATAGCTGTTAAAGAAAGAGGAAAACGTGAGAACAAATGACAAAATGGACTTGAGATACCTGTTTGGTATATCGTAAAAGGACCAAGACACCATGTCGACAAGGCTAAATTTGTTAGATTTATTTGTTTATACGCCAATCACTCATTCTGGTAACGAGGTCAATCATCATTGACACATTGTAAACGCCCACATCCGGGTTATTCATCTAGATATGTGGTTTTAGCTATTACCACGTCAGTTGCCTTGTAGACACTGAACGGAGCAGTTCTTCTTGTAGTTGATTTAGTTATGTAATCGCTTAATAGAAAGTTAACGAGCACGTTGAGTGTACTCTCTGGATTATGGTTCTCCAAAACAACTACATGATTATGTACCAGATTAGCTGTACTCGCAATACGGCTCTGGAACCATTGCTCTTTACCATACATTGCCACACATCACCACACATAATTTTTCTTCCAGTAACTGGGATTTTTTTAAAAAAGTGAAATTAATGCAAAGTAATACAGGATCCATTATTATCGAGTTTCAATATTTATAAAAAACAAAGAAACAAAAATTTGCTACTTTTGTTACAGAGAATGGTTCAACTACCTTTCATCTCTGCCATCTATCATAAACACTATTAAGTCTTTTTGCATCACAAAATTTAAAGGGGCACATTCGACGGAACACACAGGGGGTTACTGAAACAGTACAGCGATATTTGCAAAGAGATATCGATCGGCAACGACCACGTTCTTCAAGGTATTAAATATGCCTTAAAAAATAGTTTTGACAGGAAGAGTTCGAAAAAAGACGAAAAACTTAGTCAAAAGACCCTTCCGACTAAAGAACTTCCAATCACAAGTGCAAGACATTTACCGCTAAGCCACACTGCTTTTCCCCTCCCTCTTTATGCCTTTTTCTTTCCCTTCCCCCACCTTAGGCAGTCAGTTATGCCCTGATTCTGGCCGAGTGGTTAAGGTGTTGGACTTGAAATCCAATGGGATCTTCCCGCGCAGGTTCGAACCCTGCTCGCAGCGATATCACTGAACTTTTGCATTCACCTGTTCTATGGTTTATGGCATCCTATAGGGAATAATATAAAATAATTAAGTATAGCAATACATGAAACGCTTCATAATAATAATCCCGGTACGGTGGTGCAAGAGCTAAGCGGATAAGGCCATCGATGTGAAATGCAGTGGCATATTTCCTGACAAGTTTGAACCCTGCTTGCCTTGACATCGATGAGTTTTTGCAAAACCAGTTCTATGCCGCTCTTCTATAGCAGAAAATATTATCGAATCAAGAAGTATAGTAGCACAGAAAGACGATCTATAATAACTAGGCTACTATAGTTGTGATGGCCGAGTGGTTAAGGCGTTGGACTTAAAATCCAATGGGATCTTCCCGCGCAGGTTCGAACCCTGCTCGAAGCGATATCACTGAACTTTTACATTCGACTGTTCTGTGGTTTATGACATCCTATAGAAAATAATATGAAATAATTAAGTATAGCAATACATGAAACGCTTTATAATAATAACCCTGGTACGGTGGTGAAACAGGAAAGTAGATAAGGCCATCGACTTGAAATGCAATGTCATATTTCCTGGTAAGTTTGAACCCTGCTTGCCATGACATCGATGAGTTTTTGCAAAACCTGTTCTATGCCGCTCTTCTATAGCAGAAAATATTATCGAATCAAGAACTATAGTAGCACAGAAAGATGATTTATAATATTTAGGCTACTTTAGCTGTGATGGCCGAGTGGTTAAGGCGTTGGACTTGAAATCCAATGGGATCTTCCCGCGCAGGTTCGAACCCAGCTCGCAGCGATATCACTGAACTTTTGCATTCACCTGTTCTGTGGTTTATGACATCCGATAGGGAATAATATGAAATAATTAAGTATAGCAATACATGGTATTTTAATTCTGTTTAGTGTTAAAGTTCCTGTCTGGTCTAATATATTCAACAGATAGAGTATATGCCTTATATACGCTTCTTTACCCATTGCAATGATCATGTACAGCATTTGTTTTCATTGATTACAAATGCTCTGCATCATCTATAAGTGACTATCCTACTGGGTGCTTGAGATTGCATCATAGCATGATCACAAGATAGCCTAAAGTTCATGGTGCTGCCATTGGATGCTCCGGCTACACTTTAATTAGTCAGCATGTTTAGTAGTTTTACTGTTAATTTAAGCCCACTACTCATCATCTGTCTTAAATGAACTTATGAATAGAGGCCCTGAACTTTCTAATCTCAGAATTTTGTAACCAGAGTAAGATTCTAAAAATCAAGAGGAACATTATGGAATAAGTGCAAGATTTTTGAAAACAATAAGAGCACAAGAGACACTGTCCTCATGTGGATAAAGCAGTTTGCCTATAATCCTCACCACGAAAATGTTACTCTCACAAAACTAATTTTAAGGCACTTTGTTATCAGTTTTGATGAAATAGTTAAGGACACTCTTCTTCCATTTGTTAGAGGACTGGTTCCCAGAATTTCAATGCCATTGCCCCCTTGGCTGCTGAGATACATCCCTAACAACCCCCCAGGTATTCACATAAAACAATTTTAGGACTTGGAGTTGGTACTGGGCGAGCTTCAAATTTGGGTTAATATTTTATAGCTAGAAGCAACCATTTGAAATTTACAAACAAAATTATGCGTCAAATGATAATTTATCACCGCTGTCACTCGTTTTCTTACACCAGCCCCCTTGAATGCTTCCAACGCCCACAAGGGGGTGGTATGGCCCTCTTTGGGAACGACTGTCATAGAGGACGGGCCATGATGACTTCAGAGTCTTTATGTGAATGTGCTGCTTTGTCTCTCAAAACAAGAAGTGATGATTATCCTGGAATCACGTCAGCTGCATTATTTCCTCATGCTTCTTCTTTCTTCACTAGCTTGTATCATTGGGAAATTGTGGGACTGTGAAAAGGGTAATTCTCTGACTTTTTAAAATGCTTCCGACTATATACTATTTACCTAAAAATTTGCTGCTCGTCTAAAAGCGACAAGTTCTACCAGATTGTAGTGAAGCCAAGAAAACTATTGATGTGAACAAAAGCGGGGATCTTGCAGACATAGTAGCAATTACAATATCATTAAGTTTCTCTTAGTGTATTTTGTTGAAATTTTAATTTTTCAAAGCACTATTTCACCTCATTGCTACAGTGTTAAGGAGGCAGTCTGTTTGCCCAGTAAAAGATGCAACTGGCTGTAGAGCTTTGTACTTACCCTGTCAAGTTTATCGGATGATTTGTGTACCCATAAGTATCAGAGAGGAAACTGTATCAAATGGGAAAATACTATCACTTTTCTTGGAACTTTGATTTCTTACCCCTTCTTTTATAGCATGCCCCAATACCAGGAAGGAATCTTGTAAGCAGCTGGGCAGACACAGGGAAAGTTCATATCTATGATATGGCATCTGCTTTGAATCTTCTGGACACTCAAGGAGGACCAAAGCATCAACCTGCAGACAGCACAGTGACACCCCTGCTACCGTTGATTAAATGCCTCCCTTAAAATCTCAAACTTTAATTGAATGTCATGGCTTTTCTACCAATGCACTATGTTATTGAGTAGGATTACCTGATGTATCTAACCGGGTCGCCGTTACCTACTGTTTCAGTTGCATTTGGTAATACTATTTCATTTATTTTCGAGATCAATTCCTTGTCTCTCTGGTTTATTGCTGTCGTCAGTGTATTTGTTTTCCTCGTTTGAAGTTGCAAATACCTACTGTTTACTTTGACGCGTCGTTGTTTTCGTCTTTAATTTATTGCTCCATTGTACACTTTTCCCCTCAATAGTTCATGGCAACACATTGAATGTATGGGTATCAAGTCAGACAATGTACCAGAAACGTACCTATGCAATAACTGCCAACCCAGGTATGGAAAAGTCCGATTATTGATACTCAAAAATATTTAGTTTGTTATACGTATTATCATAAAGTAAGGTTAGGAGATACGTTCTGTGCATTCTTCTTTCGTCACTAGATGCACTCAAGGAAGGGGGCTCGATTCGTTTGATTGTTGTTTTGTAGGGTTCTTCCAAAGTTTGTCTTTGTTTTGGTTACTGATTGCGCTTTGGTTTCCTGGGGTAAGCCTTTCTATCAGCAGCTAGCAGTGGTAGCAATTCTGTGACTGTTTGCTGATTTAACTTATGAAAGTGTGCATAATGTATTTGACACTACTTTTATAGTTGCGCCTACCAACTGGGTTTCTGCTTTGTAACTCGTAGATCTACTCATCCGTAGACCCACGGAATAGAATCAGGAGTAGGAAACTTTTTATTTTGTGCAGTTATTTTGCTGGTTGTAGATAAGATGCGTCATCATGACCGAGACGATCTGTTTCGAGTGCGAACACTTGTCCAAAAATCTGTCTGGATACTTTTAATATGCGTGTACTGACGATCATTGTAAACTTATCATACTAAAGTGATGACGCCACAGATATCCCAATTATAACTATATCACAGTGTTAAACTGCCACCAAGTGCCCTTATACGAAATATGACGGTCTAATCTCATATCAAATGTGAAAAACGACTTTAAATTTGCAAAAGTTTTAACACTGTTAATTTTTGCTCAGTTCATAAAATCATGAACTGGGTTCAAATAAAATGGTTTTGGTAGGCATGATTAACATTTGAAAGAGCGTATCTTCAAGAGATCGTTCTCGAATTTGGACAGGTTATATATATCAACAGAAAGAGTGCAACGAGTGCAAAATGTTATCAAACTTCTGGTATTTATGAAATTGTGACGTCATGCATAAGGACTCTATTGGGAAGATGTCTCTTTGGCGAGTACAGCTGTCAAGGTAACCGAAATATGTAATCGCAACCCATGAATAACAATTACCGAAGTGTCGAAATTGTCAGTTGTGGAAGTGGAAAAGTGAGGTAGTGGAAGTCAATGTTTTCCGTGTTGATGAGAAAGAAACGTCCCTCTCCAACTTCGTGAAGTTTAATGAGAAATATACCAATATAGGTCTATTTTGCTGTGTTGTTCCATTGCTGTAGTGGACGGCTTGCATGCCATAGGTAGAAAAATCTGTATTTCTTCCTGACGTACTGTTTGGCTTGTGACAACGAAACAACTGCTTGTAATCTGGGAAGACGTATTAGCAGTCGTATTTATTTGCGTTATTTGATGGGTAATTCCTTGTTAAAGTCTTCAGGCATTTGCCTTCAACACACTAATCCAAGAGATGTTAAAAATTATTCCATGCAAAATAGATACGGCGCAGTGTACCTTAATACAGTGGAACCTCACCCAAGCTCAACCCCGCTAAGAGAACACCTCGCTTTAGAGATCAAGCAGGGGCTAAGAACCAAAATTTTTCACACTATTTGTAGTTTAATTAAACCTCTCTAAGAGAACACCTCAGATCCCGATCAAAGATCAGCCCAAAATTCAAAACAAAAAATCCTGAAAACCTCGCTAACAGAATACAATCACCACGATACTAATGCAAATTACTTACCCTCTTATCTTATTCAAACAAAACTATCAAGAAATGGACGTTTTCAAGTTGACAGATCACAAATCCAACGGACATTAAAAAAACATGAGGCAATTTTGGAGCATGTAAATAAAATTGCAAGTCCTGACAGAATCCGCACTTTACATGCTGGATATCATGCTAACTCACTGAAATGTGTCCAATTAGATGCCATGGTCTGCAAGTGGTTTTGCTGCCCCAGACAGAAAAGAGCATAAGTGTTGCTTCTACTATCAGACTTCTAGAGCTATCTGATTTCAAAGCATCCCATGGCTGGCTACAACGTTTCGAAGAGAGACATTTCATTGGGCGTGCCAAGATCTGTGGGAAAAGAGGTACTGTGGACGTTACTGCAGTGGGTAGCAGGAAGAAATATCTACCAGGAATACTTGCTTGATATGCCCTTCGTGATAGATTCAACGTGTATGAGGCTGGGTGTTTTTACCGAGTTTTACCTGGTCGTACACTACAAAGCCGTGGAGGAGGAGCTGCAGCAGCTATGAAGCAGTCGAAAGAGAGGCTTACTGTAACGTTGTGTGTGTTAATGCTGAGGGCGAGTTTGAAAAACCCCTGGTAATTGGGAAATCATTAGGTCCACGTTGCTTCAGAGATCTCAAACTGGAAAATCTCCCAGTGATCTGGCGTGCCAACTATAAGGCCTGGATGACTAGACTTCTCTTCAAGGAGTGGGTGATGACTCTAAACCACAGGATGATGATTCGAGGTCGTAAAATGATCTTATTCCTCTATCGTGCGCCATCACATCCCTACTAAATGAATCTCTCTGGTGTTAAGATAGTGTTTCTTTCCCCCAACAGCACTTCAGTGCCAAAGCCTTTAGATCAAGCGATAAGTCAGTACCTAAAATGCCACTATAGGTGCCAGCTTCTGACCTATGTGATTCAGGTGATTGATGCAAAGGATGGGAAAATCACACCTTCACAAGTTTTGAAATTTGTGGATGACTACTTGGGTTTGTCTTGGATCACGTCTGCTGTCCGCAAAATCACCCTAGCAACTCTTCAGAAGTGCTTCAAACATTGTGGAGTGCTCCATAATGAGGCTGCACCCACTGCTTGTGTGGAATCGGCATGTTACTGTAGCTACCACAGCTACAGTAACGTGCCGATTTAAAGGAGGAGGATACGGTATTCGGTAAAAATCCCTAAAGAAAAAATCCCTATTGTTTGTGTTGTATTACCCTACGTTTAGGGAGTTGCAGTTGATTCTAAACATTGATTCTTGACTTCCTTTTTACTCATTTTCCAACCCCCCTTTTATTACGTTTTGGGGATTTTTCCACCACCCCCCGTTTATTCCATCCCCACCCCCATCTATTAGCCACCCAAGAGTAGTTATTTTTGTGCCTATTGTTGGTGAACTTTGAATCTTATTGTTATTAGCTGACCAGGTTAGTCGTGTTAGAATGAAAGGTGTAGGTGTTCAAAATAATCTATAATTCAAAGACCAAGAACAGATATTCAATTTCAATGTTATCATCAGAAACGCGCTATGGTGACCTTAGTAGCTGCGGGGCCCATGTCTGAAAATGTTTTTAACGAAAAGTTTCATGAAGCTGTCATTAAGCAAAATTGTAATGCCTAAACGTTGCGCCCTTTCGATTCCTGTTTAGAGCAGATTGGTTAGTATTGCATCAATTTTTGCTTGTTTTTCTGTTTGAAATCAAAAATATTTTTATCAATTTTTCATTTTTCTTCTTTGGTGTAGGGTCCCCTTCTACCCACCAAAAGCGCAAGGCCTGGCCCAATGGCCTTCTGCCTCCCAACTGTGCAGTCGACACTGCAAATGCTACGACTTACAAGGTCGCAATTAAGCGTCTATTCCCCTATCGCAGACAGACTTTGTGAGCACAATAAAAATATTCTCAAAGTTTCCCATATTCACTCCCATATTCATCAAGACTCGAATTTCTGTCCTAAGCAACTAAACTCAAAGTGAAGGAACATTGAAGAAATTCCGAAAATGAGGGCTTTCTACAGTGAGTAACTTAAAAATTGTAACTGTCCTTAAATATTTGATTACTTTTATATGATAGAGTTTATCATATCTTGAAACTCTATTTGAGGACACAAAAAACAAAGACTAAAAACGTGATAAACTCTACGAGGGCACAAAAAACAAAGACTAAAGACATGGCAAACTCTACCCTCTATGCAATTTTCCGTTTTAAAACTTAAGTTATCGAGGGATCGTTTACTTTTATATTCAAGAGACAATATTCAACACTGCCAGTGCCATGTCCATTTGCAGCAATCATGTACCTGACTGCGAAACAAGTTAATGCGCTTATTAATTTGCAGCTACACAACAGCCAATTTCATTTATTCATCTTGTGGTATCCATTCCTGCGTGGGTGATCAAGATCCTCTACTCAAATCTTCCCTAAATTTTCCGCGTGATTTGTGCTTTATCGCGTCTCCAGCCACAGTAAAACATCGTCCATCATTTTCTGTCTCTGTCGGTCACGTTCTCCTTTACCATCCTAGCTCTCCAGTTGTCATTAAGTTTTACCAACCATTTCTCCTTACTATGTGCCCCATAAACTTTGTCCTTTTCGTACCTTTTTTTACTCAGGAACATACACACTTCGCATTTCCAAGTAATAATAATAATTTTTTTTAAACTCGATGCCTTTATTGCTGATCTTCATTATACAATAACATTTCCTGCTGTTTTCTCGTGGCATGGTACATGGGGCAGCAGGATTGATATACAGGAGTGTTTAATTAGTATATTTACGAATACAATAGCAACAATGCGCGAAGCGCCCCCACCAACTAGGTGTTGGGGTGGCGCGAAGCGCCACCCCAACAGCTAGTATATATATATATATAGATATATATAAAATCTAAATAAACAATATTTTAATAAATTAATATAAAAGGTTGAATAAAAGTGATAAAATAACTAGTTTTACAAAGTAAAAACTACTCATAAAACCAAAAAAAAATTACCTCGGGCAATAGTTTGCTGAGGTTGATAGTTGACTTCGTCATTCCAATATCCTTAGAGCCTTTTGGCAATTAAATACAATTATCATTTTTCACACTCTTTACATAATTTTTCATTCTCTACAATTTTCACAACTCTATCACCATCAACAGCTACTTTGCCAAGTTTCTCTATCAGATTTTCTTCAACCAAAATAGAACCACCACTAACACCATCTACATTATTTTCGTGAGCTTTGTCCTTTTGAAGTTGGTCTTTTGGTCTTTTTCTCAGGCCCTTTATTAGGTGTGTTTGTTACTTAAAATTGGGATTTGCTCACCAGCACTGTGCACAATAGGTTTTTGAACTTCTTAAACTTTGTTTCCCTTATTCACTACACCACTCACAGATATTTTTGAACTACATTCAACTGAAGGAGGCTAAGGGAGCACCTGTTCAAAAGTAGGTTCACTCACTGTTGTCAAAGTTTATGACTGAGGTACATGACCATCCATTTTATTGACATTTACCTTTTGGCATTTGGCATGTTGCACTTTCACATTGTTTTGTACAACATGCACAGGTGAGACAACACAACTGGAGGATATTTATGTGAAATCTGCCAATTATTTGTGCTGAAACCGTTGAGTCTGAGATGGATGAATGGGAATTTGTGACATTGGACTTTGGTGTGAAGTCCCTACACTCAAAGTAACAGAGGCAGGAGATAGTGTCTAAGATCCTGGAGACTCATTGGGGCTTAAGACCTCACTTGCTGCATTATCTGAAAGGTCAAATTAGATAATTAAAAAAAAAACGTCTGTTCTAACAAATCCAAAATGTTGCCAAGAAAATGCTGTCTTTTCTGTGAAAAATCAGTTTTTCATTTTCTATACTTTTTCAACACTAGAAGAAAAAACTGCATTTAAGCAGCATCAGATTAGGAATAGACCTTTAATATAAAACAAGACATGTTACTGATGGTTTTGACACAACTCGGCAAATTTTCTAAAATGAACAGAAAATAACATGTTACGAATTGTCCACATCCTTCTCTAGCTTCATTATATTTTCTGCACATATTGCCATATATTGATAGATCTATTTATCAAAAGGTGGTGATTTCGAAGAAGCCCTTGTAATCTAATATAAAATGAACAGCCAGAGATATCATAACTGAATAAAGCAAATCAACATTTTCAACAATTTCCAATCCACAAAAATTTTAAAAACGGAATACAGCATTGAAGGAAAAACTACACTAGCGTAAATAAAAGATTAATAGTCTAATTTCAAATTACTGTAGAAGATAGGTTACAGTATGCCACGGTTTCTTAGATCAAATTAAATAAAAAAAAACTAATCTTTTTAACTGAAAGTAAGGAGTGACATTAAAACTTAAAACGAACAGAAATTACTCCGTTGACATGTTTAGGTTGATATGCAGCAAATGTCGCAAAACTTCAACATTGAGAGAGAGAGAGAGAGAGAGAGAGAGAGAAAACGAGTAAACGAGAACCACAACATATTTGACTGCATGATCGATTAGAGGTACTCCATAACCCCTGACACGTTGGTTTTTCGAATTTTTGACATCAAAGAAATATAACTACAAGTTGTTTGGCCCTATATATAACTGGTATAAGGTAGTCTGAACACAAAAATGAAGTGTTTCAAGTGTTCCACCATTAGTGGACTACAACAGTGAATCAGGACTACGGGATGCCCTGGCTTCCTTATATCCCAACAACTGCCTTCAGTCCAGCACTATTCAGTCCAACTCCAGTAGTCTTGTACATTCAGAATTATACTAGATACGATTTAGTTTTAAGCTGCGAAGTTGGCTCGAGATGTTTTATTTCCTTTGATTTGAGCAGGCGCTTCGTCCAGCCAATCGTCCCACCGATCGTGAATGTGAAACCTTTCTGAACTCTCCAACTTTAAGAAACCCAATTAAAATATCTCGACTTATCGAATAAAGAAATCTCCACGAAGTCCAGGATACAGCCTCACACTAACATTAAACAGTATTTTACCACTAAAAAGGTTCTGATGATAGTGGCAGTAGCGTTAGATGAACGAGTTGTCATGCTGGGCGAGCTCCAAGAAAACCAAGTGGCGTTGGTTGTGAAACAGTTGCAGTAACTTTACCAAATTAAACAGTCCATACCATTTTCCTGAGCTGCATAAATTCCTTGAAAGTATCCTTCAATATCAATAAACTTGCCCAACAATTCTCGATAACTCACGCCCCGAAATACACTTCCTCTCCACAGTCAACTCGATGCACCATAACAAGCAGTAAGAAGTAGAGTCATGCCGTCAAAGCTAGAGCCTGTACTGCAAACAACAGCCTGCTTACAATACGTTAAGATGCTGTTAACATGGTGTTAACATGATGTTAAACAGAGCACCAGAATTGGTAGTTCAGATTAACAGGATGTTAACATTTTGCCAACACTAACACATAACACACACCGGATTGTGACCTCACTCATTGTAGGCAATACGAACAACAGGCTGTTTTTTCCTTGCTCAAGTACCGCTGAATCGTGGTTACTAATGTCATAGCCCTCTTAAACCACATAAGAATTTATAAGTGGTAATGGTACCCCAGGACCAGTCACCATTAAAAATAAGTATTTCTAGTAACACAGACTTTTTTCAAAACAACCTACGATCTTAGACACGAGAGATAATTTTGGAAGCGGGAAGTGACTCCCTATTTCTCAGCGGTGGGAAAAAAGAGGAAACTAACAGGGCACTCATACTTGCCAAGCTCTGCTCAGACCCTTCCTCGGAGAGCTTTAAGGAAGGGGGCAAACCAAGATAGAGATGCTAGAGGAAACTTCGTGTGTTGTGTAATTTTACTTTATTTGGGTATTCCATATTTGGTTTGCTTTTGAGTAATATGACTGGTGATATGTATGCATTTGATCATTTTGATATGTTTTGTGATAATCAAGGCGCTATCGCATTAGCTAAGAGTCCTTTACATCATCAGAGATCGAAACATATTGATTGCCTCTACCCGACCACAGTGGTGCGACCTTTATCTGCTGGTAGGATCATGATGGAGTTGTCGTCTTTCAGGATGCACAGGGCGATGCTCTGTCTTCGTCAGGCATAGAATTTCATGAGGCATGGATGCCAGCAATAAAGAAACACTACAAGAAACACAACAGGAGACCAATGTTGGGGTGGACAGCTACGGAAACAGCTACGGAGTATAAATTGTAGTAACACACACAAAGTTGACATATCGCCTGATGAAGACTAGCAGTATGCAGTTGAAACGTAGCGTTCCAGAATGACGGTGACAATAATGACCCCTTAAATCGAAGTAATCATAAAATGCTCTTTAAAATATCACACAGGTTACAATTTTTTTGTTGTATTTGTTCATAATTGAATTAAAATTTAAAGCCAAGAAAATTAATGGGATGCTTTGTTTATGGTAAAAAACTTCTCTGAGAACATTAACAGTATCAAAGTGTAATATAAAAGATCTAATAACTACCCTCTTATAAAGGCCCCATAATTGAACCCATTCCCTTTAAGCCCCAAAAGTTACCAAATACCAGGAATGTTTATATGATGCATTATGGTATTTCGCTGACTCGTTGTCATTCTTTTGCTCTCCATCCCAGGACGACTACTTTTAATATATATATAGCTTAAATTATTTCTCAAGTTACTGTGAACAAATTTATAATATTCTTTTTGTATTTCTTTTTTTATTCATTATCACTTTCCATTTTTCATCCAATCACTAATCCCAAAGTATGTAAAATTCATTGCTTTTTGAAAGGCTTTTATTTCACTTTGACCTGACACCTTGAAACTTATTTTTAAGTTTCTAATGCTGTACATTTATTGATGTCTATTCCCAATCATCTCTTGTGTACATATACATGGGACTTAAATTTATCATTCTTTGTAGGTTTTTTCACTCTTGAGTGTCTAGGATTTGCTAGCGAAAATAGTTTAAGTAATAACATGCAGCTCTGTCCTACTCCTCTTGTTACTCAACAGATTCACTCTTATTGTTTCCAGGATGAACTGTTTTCTTCAAATCTTATATCAAATTGGTATAAGTTTGAAAACACATCTGTTCCATTCTCCTGGCATGTTTGCTAAAACCTAAAGGTACCATACAGAATAGGAATTGGCTCAACATCAATTGGTGTAGCCCCTATAGTAGTAAAATAATTTTCTCAGTTCGAACCACTAAACCTGTTGATGAAAAGATATTGATCTCTTTAAAATTGTCTATCATTTCTATACTAAGAATTCAGTATTGCAGCCCACAAATCTATGGCCACTGTGTTCATTGCTGATTTCATAATGCTAAGTTCAAAACGTGTTTTCCCATTTCCTTGAGTGTTTGTTTCCTTTAAACCACACTTCAGTACATGATCTAATTATTAAGCAATCTTTTCTCAGGTCAATCATGTTCCAGGCACTGGATTTTTTAGCCTGAAAGTTGAACTTGCAACATCTAAGTTACCTTGGATACCAAAAGCATTTTCCATGCCAGAAGAAAAGAGCAAGCTAGAGCATGAGGTATGTTGTGACAACATATGGTAGGGAATTTAAAAATGAAGTTAGTTTCGAAACACTGAAACCTCTTCAGGAACGACTATTGCTTTCGCACAAACCTCTCTTAGTTCCGAAGTATCTATGGAAACATGAAACTGCTGTTGAAGTGTCAACCAAAAGATGAGTTCTTTAGCTGACATGCGCAGTATTACTAACAAATACCCACTTAAAAGCACGAAGTCTGTATTCTCGAGTCTAGAATAAAGCAAGGAAGGACCGTAGAAATTTTGCAGCGTCTGTTTTAGAATTGGTGGGAAAGCCCTCGACATGTATGCCTTACGCGCGCCGCAAAGCGTTATCTTTCTAACCTTTGTTTATGCCAACAAATTTAAAGTTGTCTTCGTAAATTGTTGGTGATTTTGTTGGTGATTTGCGGCCGAAGCTTCAAAAACAAATGACAATGGAAGTCTCATTAAAAGTTGCGAACTCTTTTCTTAACATGTAACCAAAACTAACATTTAAAATCCTCTCTTCTCGATGATAGAGAGTATCATCGAGAACTTTAATGGGCTTTGGATTGATGACGGGCCGGATGGCAGTTCTTCCTTGGTCAAGTCACATGGTGCAGAAAGGCTGCTCTCCTATTGCGTTGAGCTGGATGTCGAACTCCACCGGAGGATGATTGGGAGCTAATGTGGCGACTAGAGAAATAGATGTATGTTAACATCGGAGGTCACCTAGCTCAGTTACTAGAGCGCACGCCGAGAAAGCGTGGGTCACGGGTTCCATTCCCGGTGGTGAAAAATTTTCTATTTCGCTAGTGTTCTTTTCAAAACCTAAAATTTGATTTGCCTTGCTCTGATGCTGCTGATCAATAGAGTACTAAAGTGTGACGTCATGATTTAGTAAATATCAGAAACTTAATAATATTTTGGATTCATTGGATTTTCCTTGTATGAATAGATAATCTGTCCAAATTTGAGAACATTGAGATACACCCTTTTAAAGTTTAAACCATGCCTATCAAAACCTTGTTTAATGAACCCAGTTTATAATTTTATGAACGGAGTAAAATTAACAGTATTTCCTTAAGCACTTTTTCAAACTCAAACAGCCGTTTTTCACAATTGATACTAGATTTGAACGCGATATAGGGGGATTTGGCGGCAGGATTAATACTGTGATATAGTTTGGGATGATAGGGATTTTGTTTTTGTGACGTCATCACCTTAGTACAATATTCTCTATTTGCATCAGCTATTCTTAACACTTCTCCCTTTGGTACTCTGCCTGTCCAACTAATTTTCATTATTCTTCGGGATACCACATTTCTTCTGTCTCAAGTTCGTTTTCCATTTGGCTAGATGTGTCCCAAGCCATATATGAAGATAATCAACGTTCTATAATTCCGTAAATGTTTCTAAACATTCCGTCTTGCACAACTCTTGGACAAGATTCTTGCCCAAAATTCTTGCACAAGAGCACAGAAAAACTGCGGATACTGTGAGCCTGCGCGCAGACAAAAACTACTGACGTAGTAATTACTTGTACGATGTCGCTGGGATCCTGAGACACCGTTTTGTTTCGTCTTAAAACAAAAGAAAAAACAATATTGTGTGTAGGGTCAGTACGAGGCCATATCAGGATTTCGCCGTTGATGCGCAGACTAACAACTTGGCTGTTACACTTGTATGCTTCGATACATTAAGAATGTCAATTGGACACTACATGTTACTAATAAAGAATTATATGGGAGCCCACCCAAAGTTACAGATACCATCAAAGGATGCCGACTATGCCTTGCAGGACACTGCTTCAGAAGTGCAGAAACTGCAACGCTCACTGTGCTATGGAAACCACGGTATGGCTATAGAAATGTCAGCCGACCCATGCTGGACAATGCCACCCTGATTCAGAAAGGCACAGGTCTTCCAATGCTCAATCTCCAGAATCCGATGAAGGACAGAGACTTGTGGAAAATGCTGATCATAAATCATAGCGTGCCCCATTGATGATGATGATAATCAAAATTACTTTACTGAATATGTGATCTTCATCAGTATTTACCAATCAGTGAATATGTTTCTTTTGTTTATCACTTGGTATGTTTTCTCCTGGTCAGGCTGCCACATTTTCCACAACATGATAAATTGAAGTCAATTGCCAGGATTGACAGTTTAGGCACACGGGGTGAAATTTTCCATAGCAGATATATTACTTGTTGCCTTTTCTTTTCTGTTTCACACAGAGAAATGAACTATGTTAAAACTATTACTTTAGGAACAAATTTATTTGTTTGAATGAATTGACTGCCATCTGGCAAAGTTCAGCATTCTTGAGCCACTGATCATATTGTTTGTTACTTCCTCACTGGCATAAATTCTGGCTTGAACAGCTATCTTAAAAAAATACCCCAAAATTTAAAAATAAGAAAGAAATATTTTTTAAAAAAATACGGGACAAAATAAGAAGAAAGGAGAAAATGCTTAAATAAAGTACACCAACCTTGAGAATTTTTCGTGGGAAAAAGTGTTCCACATTTGAATCAGTGGCATCAGAACCGTCCATCATTTTCAAAGAATATTTCAAGTGTTTGTATCCAATTTCCCTCATGATTTTATTTGCATCCCATTCTGCCTCTGGTAGCTGCTTAATGACAGATACTGGAGTTCTGGCTCCATGTCTAAATATAACTTGGACCTAGGAGAAAATAGATGAATTTTGAATTAAATTGGAGAAAACGCATTAAAAAGTTGGCCCTTCCTGACCAAACCCTCTCTATTTATATGGGCTTGGGACAGGCACCAGACTGCACTGACTATGCAACCCAGAGGTTTAGATTGGACTACATAGCAAAGAAAGTGTTGAGGATGGAATTGCCAGGAAAGAGAAAGAGGGGTAGACCAAAAATATGTTACATGGACTCAATCAGGAAAGATATGAGGAATGCAGGAGTGAGTGAGGAAGATTCACGTGACAGAAAAAAGTGGATGGAGTTGACTCGCTGTGGCAACCCCTAAATGGGATAAGCCAAAAGGAGAAGATGACATTGAAAACTAGGCAAAACAACTCAGTGCCAAAGGCCCCTCCCTCTGATGCTAATAATGTAATAGAATAATGTGGTGGAAGAACCATCAGGCAAGAGAGATGAGATGGGGTGTAAGGGTTACATTAAGGTTCACAGCTTACAAGTTAGTGTCCATACACAGTTGCTATTGGGAGGAATTGTGAAGAGGAATATATTTTCTCGGTCTATAAATGTTGACTGGTGCAAGAGATATTTAAGGACTGTAGTTCAAGGTCAGAAAGTAATTCAATTTTGTATAGCTAAAAACCTGAGAATGTTGGTGTTTACGTGAATATATGCGCTAATATATGCGTCTCATTAAGATCTCCATTGCGTAGTGAAACTGGGTAGTAGATAAAGGACAATTATTTCACTAAGATATTTTCTCATACTTAGTTGAACGTTTATTTGAGAGTAAAGGAGATACTCTTAAAGTAATTTTCCTATTTCTATTCTAGGGAACCATTATCGACTGTGATCCTCAGTTCTGTTTTCTTCACGGCTTCCAAGATGTCACCGAACTTATTGGATTCAACATACAACAGCTAATACCCGCGTTCGTCCTACCAGTCCCAGGAATAGCGATGGAGAAGGTTGGTACTCTTTATCAACAGTCACCATACTATATTATTCATTGCAGCATCGACTTTGAATAAGATCATAAAAGTTCATCTGTGGTTAGCGAATCGCCGGCGAGCCCGAAGTGTTTTATAACGTAAATACGAAAAAATCGTGAAATAAGAACATGTCAATCTCATCTTTGATGCTCGTATTCGTACGGCTGGGGTCCAAATATTGAACACAAGATAAGATCATCGCTACAGTTATTACGGTTTTTTTACATAGCTACTTTTACTATGTACTTTTCAGATAATCCCACCTCTCTATTTCTCTTTAAAAATTCAAAAACTGCTATTGCAATATAAGGAGATGTATTGAAATATCGATAGAATCAAAATGTACACACACGAGTAACCAGTTATCTTGCGTTTGGGTTACGTTAGAATTAAAAGTACAGTGTAAAACAAAGACGATACTTCTCTGTCAACATTAATAAGAGAATTTTGTTTGTAATTCAATTCCTCAATGTTTTCTGGAAAACATGACATGTGCCAACAATTACCAAGAACATTAGTTTGGTTTAGCCCGTTTATCGGAACAAAGAGGCCAGTTCTCTGTCGACAAAAGTAATTGTGTACGACAAACCCACTTAGGAACAACACCTCGTATTCAACTTCAGTGTTTGAAGTTTTTAGGGGGGGAGGGGGGGCGACGGGGTTAACGTCTTTTAATGTTCCATTGTATGGTTGTGGTCTCCGTCCAGATAATTTTGTGTACGGACTTCCATTGTGAATTTGATTCATCAATTTCTTCCGTTGTTTACGGTCAAGCATAGCCCACAAATGGCTGCCAGTTATGATTGTAATAATGCCCCAATTTTGTTGCCGTAACCGTTCAAATCTATAAACACTTCCGTTCACGATGTTGTTACCGAACAGCAGCTGGAAAACAAATGGTTTCTCGTCATCGTACAGTAGTCAATAAATTTCTACTATGTTTCTAAAGTACGCCAGTGTATCATTTGGCAGTTGACGCGGTGTTTATTGAAAAGCACCAGAGAATGAATGTTCAGATATATTTACTCAGGGATAACACAGCATGTATAATAGGGATAAATTGTTTGTTTTGTCTTCGAAAATTGAAGTTAAATTTTTCCTAGCTGATTGTGTCTTAACGAAATCTTCATGAAAATTATACTTTAGTCGATAGGAGAAGGGCTTCCGTTCTTATAAGGGGCATATAAACTTTCGTTCATCTCTTTTATATCTGAATCCGTTATATTTTTAATCCATTATGTAATAGAGAATTGCGAACATAAGCATTTTCCCTGGTCTTGCTACACTAATACTTGGTCCCAGTCTTCTCTGTGCCTCGTGACAACGGGTACGGATCCAAACTGGTACGGATCCAAACTGGTACGGATCCAAACTGCCACGGATCCAAACTGGCACGGATCCAAATGGATCCGATCCCGTAAGGTTATCGCAGCTTGTATTACAATACAACAAACCGTTCATTTGCAAATCGGATTGGCATGCAGAGTTCTGGATCCAAATGGATTTGATGCCCTTCCTAGCGTGTTTATACCGGATCGGATACATTTGGATCCGTACCAGTTTGGATCTGTACCAGTTTGGATCCGTACCAGTTTGGATCCGTACCAGTTTGGATCCGTGCCCGTGTAAACAGGGTCTAAAATCTAAATGCTCAACTGGGGCGGATTTGACAACTTAAAGCTCAAACCAGGCCAGACATTTTGGGCAATCAACAAGGAGGAGGTATACACTAAAGTTCTTGAAAAATTAATTAGCGGGAGGGACGACGACATCTATTAGGCAACCAAGAGTACGTGTCATACCCATTACAGTACGCCTTATTGCAAGTGACTGTATAGGAACCACAGCAATAAACTTGGGTTCACAAAAAAAAGATCTTAACGGCAAAGTGTGACGAAATTACGACAGCTAGAACTTACAAATACACTGAAAATTAAAAAAATGAGGCATACTTACTCAAGTTCAGCTTTCAGGTGATTTGATCCAATGTGGCCGAGAGAACTGGAGGAAATTATTGTGCTTGTTATATGAGAGATAGTGCTACTTGTTAACTGGGACCTATCAAAACGAGAAAAATACATGTCGATAACTGTTGTGTAATCAGCGATGCATAAGCCGGGTATGAAGGGGAAGGTCCTTATTAAATGCGACCTCCCCCTCTTTTTTATGCTTAGGTACAACCTACTTTAAAGAAGGGGCGGAAGTATTCGCGAATGAGGCATCTCCTGGATTTGCCAAAGGCATTTTCTAACTGATATAGTCGTAAATGTTAAGGACAATTAGATGGAACACTTTCAAGGGACCACAACATTTAATACCCTGGGTACGTGCACTCCAGGGGTGCCTTTGCATTTTCATTTTGCGCCCCAGCCCTTTGAAAACCCACGCCTGTAGCCTACAAGGGGTATCAACAATAAAAACGTTGGCTCTCATATCCCTGGGCTTCACCTTCCCCTTTAACACTCTCTTAATTAAAGGAAATTAGAAACCAAATACTGGCCTCCTGTGTTTCGTACATACATAGAGTAATAAAGTGATGACGTCACAAAACACTTTTTTTCGAGGAATCACAATTATAACTATATCACAGTGTTAACCCTGCCACCAAATACTCGTTTACAAAATGTCGCGTTTAAATCTCGTATTAACTGAGAGAAATGGCTGTTTTAATTTGGAGAAGGCCTTGAGGAAACACTGTTAAATTTGCTCAGTTCATAAAATTATGAACTGGGTTCATTTCACAAGGTTTTGATAGGCATGATTTAAAGTTTGAAAGTGCGTATCTCACACACCTTTAATCGACGTTTAGATTGCTTTGAGGCATTATACCCTTCTTGAAGTCATAAATGGTTCCAAGGAGAAGAATCGAAGCCATAGTCACAAAGGAAGAAGTGCCGTAATCATAGCGGTGATTGCATTATTTTTCACAATACGTAATTTCCATTAAGTATTGATGTGCCCTTAACAGTTGCTTAATGTTCTATATAGAAATTCGCCCCAAGGAAGTTGTTTGTAAGTTGTTTAAAATTTCAGTATTTTTCGGGATGGTTGTTTATTTTTTGGGTTGTTTATAAAAAAAGAGTGTAGTTACTGTTAAAGATCTTTATTTTACGTATTTCTGCAAATTTCCTATAATATGATAACATTCTTGCAAGCAGGAACCATCTCTATGAAGGAGTCTTGTAACACGTTCGATGCCGGGTGTTTTTCTTAGACTCAGGAAGCTGGGACAAGCAAAATTGATAACATGCACAGTGTATAACATCCAAACATTTTACTTAATTAATTATAGTAATTGTGAATTCATACATCTCATTATCGTTCGTACTGTGGCAGCATTATTAACTGTTTTGACTGTCAATTTTTGTTTTAGTGGGACAGAGGTTTTCCGTCAAAGTTCATAAAGACTTGTATGCCATTGCTGGAGCATATACTCATACGAAGAGACTTGGCTTTAGAGTCTATGTCAATGGATCATACTGTCCGTTGTCATCTGCTCCTATTATCGTCTTTGCGTTCAAACGCGATTGGAAAGTGTACAAGGACGCTGTTGTATTAGGAATGAGTTCACACGGGACAAAATTAATGCTGTATTTCAGAGCACCAATAGCAAATAACAACAAACAATTATCTATCGATACAAATAGAGATTTATGTAATGGAGGATGGTCGTCCATTTTTGTTGTGATAGATTTCGTTCTCCGCCACATTTCCGTTAACATTAATGGAACGGAGATTTATAACTCCAATGTGAATTCATACTTTCCTGTTTACAGACAGCTTACATTATTAGGATACCAAATAGGAGCAGTGTCACAAAGTTTTTATGACCGGGATGTCACATGGACAGCATTTAATGGAGAGATAACGATGGTCCAAGTGATACGCTCTAACAATGAAACTGCAGTCAAAGAATGTGCCAGTGACAGTTATAAAAATGATGTCATTATGGAATGGACGCGAACAAGATTGGTTGTGACTGACAGGAAGGATGTTGAAGTCCTGCCAAATATGAACTTCATCGGTGATTGTCCGTACTGGAAATGACCCTCACAAGCTGCTCAATAACCCTCACAAGCTGCTCAATAACCAAAGCGAGTGAGTATGCTCACTAAAGATAAAATTAAAATTCATTTAGTGGCTCTGGAATCTTTGTGTACAAATCTGGAACCAAAATATACTCTAAATCCCTCGCGTAATAGACACAGAATATGAAATATTGTACAAATCAAAGTAGAGATTTTCTGCATGATAAAATCTAAAGATGAGACTTGGACTGATTCAGAGATTCTTACTTAAAAGTTCGGATTTGATGTACACTTAAAGAAGCTTAAAGTCTTCTCATTCAATTTTTTCCAGTTGAATTTCATCAATCCACAATAAGCGTTGATATTAATGGAAGTAGAGGAGCTGATGGAAGGTGCATCCAGATCTAAAAAATATGAAAATAAATCACTATATGAAGAAACTTGAGAAGAAAACAATCAAGAATCAATCATCTTACATTGTGAGTAACTGGAAATATAGTTCAAATATGTAAGTCAGAAATTCAGTGACAATGAGTAAGAGGAGATGATTAATACTACACTGTTACTTTAAAGAATATGCTTCTAGTTTTATTTGCGTCTTTTTATGAATGACGTAATTGAAACATTACGAGGCCACAAGGCTGGCAACAGGACACAGCGGCTTACAAAAATGTTAGGTTCTTTGCTACATAATTAAGATGTACGTAGAAACGTAGTATCCCTAACATCTGGAACAATACCTTTGAAAGAATTTTTTAAAAATCACAGTTTTATATGGCTATAATGAAATTACTTCCTGTCGTGTTTTGGAATGATTTTGACTATTAATCTATCTCTTCTTCCATTTCTAAGATCTCCTGGAATCTCTCGCTAGCGAACTTTTGCTGTCCGTTAGAACTAGTTGTTGCCGCAGGTCATTCCACTTGAAGCCCTTCACATTGATGCATAGAGGAAAATATCTTGTTGCAGACGTGGCACCATCATGTCAAGGGGCGATTAGATATAGGTTTCAGGTTTTATATTCAAATCAATAACAAAAGATGAATTTGCATGTTACATTTTATCAGTTCACAAAGGACTCTCTTATCCGCTCGAGTTTTAGTGGGTTTTTTTTGTTCTCTCTGCCAGGGTAAAATGTTACTTTGCAATCTCGCTTGCTGCTCTCTGAAAAAATTAAATATCACCACCGAGTATGACTTGTAACCGACAGATTTCTTAATCCTTTCTTCAATTATTTGTAGTTACTATATAATACCTTTCCCTAGGTTTTAAATAGAACAAGGTTCTAGTTTCGATAAATGTATGGTCGTTTGACTCTGTGATCATTTACCAACTAGTATACATTTCTTTTAATCTTTTCATCATTTTACGTATAAGTATCAGTACTGCTAAGGTTTGATTTAGCGGCTTTGAGGCACAGGAGCTCAAAGAGAATGTTGGAGACTTTTGCAAATAAAGTCATGGGTAACCCTGAGATACCTCAATAACGCATCAAGATAATGTACATTGCGGTAAGCAGGAGGATAGATTTCTAGAGAAAATGGCGAATGGCGAAAAAGCAAATCCTTCATATTAAATGAATGAACTTGCACTCATTGTTTCTTTGGGACCAATTACTTTGGAAACTCAGATAATTTTGCCTAGTTCATAAAACTGTGAACTGGGTTCAAATAACAAACTTTTGATAGGCATAACTCAAAGTTTGAAACGGCGTATCTTGACGATTGTTAGACTACGTGGTCAAGATATCTTTCTTAAATTTTCACAGGACGAACGCAATAAGTGTAATATATAATCTGATATTAATGAAATTGGAATGTCACACTTCGACCCTGTTTACACGGGTACGGATCCAAACTTGTACGGATCCAAACTGTTACGGATCCAAATCGATCCCGTATAAACACCCTAGAAAGGGAATCAGATCCATTTAGATCCAGAACTCTGCATGCTATGCCCAGTAGGACCGCCCCTCGCGGATTATGGAAAGCATCTGTCATCAATGAGAACAGATACTACATCCATTCCTTGACAAAAAGCCGAGAGCTTTGCGCCCACTCCCCCTAATTTCCAACTTATGTGCGGGGCCCTGTGCCGTGGCACAGTCGGCACCCCCTAAAACCGGTACTGCTAGCATGTGATGTACTCGTCTCAAAATACCCTGCATTAATCATGGCTGTACTGACGGGCGACAGAATATTATTCACACCACGACCGAAAGAAATGATAACACAAATATTTCCATCATTACATTCCAGCAAAGCTTTCACTTTTCTAAATAGGCAATCAACTTTACAAAGTTGCACTCTTGGCGCAAACCATGTTGTAGTGTCATGACCTGCGTTCAACTCACATATTGAGGTAGAAATACAATATAAACATGACGCGAAAATATATCACCTCGTTATGCCGACAGCCTACAAGAAATGCGAAAAACCGAGTTGTGTTACCTGAATACAGTAGCCTCTGCATAATATCCCCTTGTCTTACCCCTCCATTCTCCAAAAATCGAAATTTTTATAGGGTGAAGTTTAACCCTGCATCTCCTCCCCTCCATTTCCTGCCCCACACAAGCTAGTAAAACAAGCTGAACGCGGAGTTGAAACGGAGACCGTGTGCTCCAGCTACGTTTAGCAATCTCTCAATCAAAGACCCCCCATGAGCCGTGGGCCCGACAGTGAAACTACCCAAATAAACAGAAAAAACACCAAACAGGCTAACTAATAAAGAAAGGGCAGCTGGGGCGTCCAAGGGCAACGTCCCTCAATTTAGGCTACCGGGTAGAGAAGCAAGCCATGAAGCAGGCTTAACTGCCCAGCAGGACCGCCTCTCGCGGATTATGGAAAGCGTAGCTCATCTTCAGAATTTACATTTATGAAGGATTCCAGCCTGAAGTTTCACTTGGGACCAACAGTGGGGGTAATAAAACCGATAACAGAGCCACGGGAGGGGGCTGGGGCGACTGGTCCCTTCACTTGCCTCGAAGATCCCATTTTCAATTTGTCCAGATCTGATAAGAAGAACGGAGACTCGAGTATAGGTGATAGCTCCGTCTTTTAATATATTCTCCCGCCTTTTAGCTCCCATGTTCGTATTCTTTCGTTGTAATCATATTGTAATGATGCTAATAGCTTTGGATTGCTAACGAAACGACAGACGATGTCCCCCTACTTTTTGAGAGCTGACAGTCTCTCAATCAAAGACCCCCTGATGAGCAGTGGCCCCGACACTAAAACTACCCTAAATAAACCACCAAACCACCAAACAGGCTAACTAATAAATAAAGGGCAGCTGGGGCGTCCAAGGGCGCCCTACAATCTTGCCAAAGGCCGAGAAGCGATGGCTGGTACCACCAACGATTAAAAATAAAACAAAATTACACAGAGAAAGTAACAATCACGTAAATAAATTCACAAAACGGCCGAGAAATGTTTAGTGGATGGGGAGAAAAAACAAGAGACTAAAGCCTCACTACGAGTATCCTCATGAAATTGTTTGTTGATCTGTTTCAGAACTTAATGAAGGTGGGTGACAGTTCCGTATACTTCCCGTCACACCCAAACGGAGGGTGTTAAGAAAGACAACTTAAACGAAGGTGTCACTACCTTGCCGAAATGGGTTCCAAATAAAGGAAAACATTCGGTTACTCTCGACAGAAAGGAAACACTTCAAAGCGAGGCAAACTACATCGTATCTACGCAACCCCGTCGATCAAGCTAAATGGAAAATGTTCTTAGGTACACAAAAGGCAAATGTCGCGCGCATTCAAAGTCGGCTCTTCGGTGCGCTGAAGGGTGGATATCTCAAATTTTATTGCCTTTGGTGGTGAATATAGCCACTGCCAGTTTTTGGTAAGGCAGGGCCCTGTGCCAGAAAGTGATTTGGGGGCCTCGTTTTTAGTCCCTGTAAAAATAAGTAAAAATCTTTTGGGCTCCACTGAACTGTGCGGAGCCCTAAATTTCCATCTTAGGTACGGAGTCCCGTGCCGCGGCACAGTTGGCACCCCTAAAACTCGCACTTAATACAGCGTTTGAAAGGCCTTTTAAGGCTAATTAGCTAGAGTAACTGGGTTTAAAGAGGACCAATCCATGAACAAACCATCATTACCTACAATTGTGTCATTTTACAATCATAAAACTTTCTTAATGCTAATGATTTCTCGTAATTTTGCTTTACCTTCCTGATAATATTCAAAATTCATCAAAATTCATAAGCACTCTAGCTAAAGGAACAGTAAGATCTAGCGTTCCTAAAGTAGATGCAGGCAGCCAGGGCTCCCTGTGAGAAACTATCGATGTTTGTCACTGTTTAAGCAAAGACTCTTACCTGTTTTCAAGCTGTAAAGTCTCCTCTCTGTTGGTTTAGAAGCCGGAGGAAGAGATGAATGGATTCGGTTCGGTTCTTTGCTTGTATCCTAAAGCACATTTGCTGATCAAAACAAACTGCTCTACTGGGTGACATATGCCAATTTTCAAGCCTACTTTACGATCGATACACTGAATGTAAGTATTCGTACAGACTTCCCCATACATCACTTCAATGGGTCATTGTGTGACTAAAGCTTTTAACCCTACCTAGCACGGGCGTTTGATGACTGAATCCAGCAGGGGGAGGGGGAGGGGGATTAGTAGTCTCGCGGATGTTTCAACATGTATAACTACTATAAGACGTGGCTTTATGCTTTGACATTAAGGTAATAATTACTTTGAGACATTTGCCGTTGAAATATGACGTCATCAAAATCGATTAGCATTAATGAGTCTAAAATAAATTATAAAGGTTTAACTACTGTAATTATAAAGATGTAATTAATACTTACTTTAGGTCGTAATTCTTCTCCTGCTTCTGCAATTTTTTTAAACTTCAAATATCTATTGCTGTCATTAATTTCACTACAGGCATAATGAATTGACATGGTAAGATGTACGTCTCCACCAAGCTAGAAACTCTGGATTTAGCCAATTACAATTTCTTTTACAAAATACGAAATAAATCGACCTTATTACACATGATATCATTTTAAATAACAGATGATTTCTACTTTCAATGATAACATTTTTTTTAAACTTCAATGCCATTTATTTTTCATGCTGAAATTGTACAACTCAACGTTACAATTTCTAAACTAATAACATTCTCATTGTTTTCTCGCTATATTGGGCATGTGTGCAGATCATCTAACATTGCAATAACAAAGAAGCTGATGTTTGTGAAATCCTCTAAGCCATACTATCGGTGTTGTAACTGTTGATGAACAGCAGGCAAAGAAAGCCTCCCAGAATAGAGTGGAATTTAAGGAGCTGATTCGGAGACGTCTTGGCTCGACTCTACGATGACAACATTATTGAACAGAGGAACATTCAGGAACAGGAGGAGGGGTCAGCTCCTCGTAAGAGGGGTGGATCCTGCCCCCCGGAAGGCGAACTGAGAACAACAGAACTAATATTAAAACCCGTAACTGATCATGAGCAGCAGCAGCAGCCACAACTGAGGTCTACAGACCTTGACCACAACAACAACACAGTACATACACAACAGCAGCAACCAAGCCATCTTCATATTGTGGGCGTCCATCACAGAAATCTAAAGAGTCTCTGGTTCTTGTTGATCATTTCCAGTCTCGTGTGGCACCGTTTTGTCACATTATTAAGCAGAAGTTATCAGTCGGAGGTAAGTCTCAATTATTCGCTTAAGGGGTTCAACTAATCGATTGCATTGCCAGCGTGTCTAACCAATCCGAGAATCTCAGATTTGTATAATCATCAGAGATAATGTTCTAAAGCCTTTTAAAGGCAAACTCCAATGAAACGTCGGGCGGGCCTGGATGCGTACGATACCTGGTAGTGTTTATTGCACTGCAGTGGTTCAAACTGGGTCCATATTATGATTGAAGTTTGTTATATTATCTGACATAACTAGTGAAGTAGATGATAGCCCTTATTACGCCAATTTGAAATGTTTAATTGTATAATGTCAGCGTATCGTTGTTTAAGTAGATGCATATGCGCATACATTATGACAATAAATTAATTGTCAGACCTTCCAACCTTTATGCATTTTTCACTGTACTTCACGCATCACACATGCAGTACATATGATAACGTATAACGTAAATTTGCACATTTCGAGAAAATAGCGTAGGCTTACTTAAATTGTTTCTTTGGACGCCTGACGTTGACTGTGCTAACAGAAGCATAAGAAGTAGGTAGCACAACAAAACGAAGAAAGCACCAGGGGAAGAAACCTGCTGGAAGTCAAGCATCAAAACACATTGAAGAGGCAGAAGGGGAGATTGCAATAGGAGAAGATGCAAGAGAAAAGCTAAGGTAACGGTAGTGTAGACAGGGTATGAGATGCCTGAGGAATTGTATAACATTCTTGAGACGAAGAAAGGTGCATGTGACATGTATCAAGAAGAGATACTGGTAGCATACTTGCAATTAAAGATGAGCATGGGGAAGTGTGGTTCAAGGAAAAGGATGCCAACAGATGACAGGTTCAGTACTTCATTAGGAAAATGGGAGAGAAGAATTAAACAATTCTATACCCACCAGTTCAGGGCCTGCTCTAGACCATTTGCCTAAAGAAGTGGCTATAGCTATGAAGCACACAAAGGGCCTTGAAGAAGATTCTCCACGAGGCATTAACATTTGGTTTGTTAAAAAACCTTTTTAAGATTGAAAGGGTATGAGGTACTCACTTATGAAATAGGTTACACAGCATGAGGGCATGTCAGAGGAATGGGAGGAGCTGGCCAGGAAAGGAGCGGAAAAATCAAGTTCTGGTAAGTACTTTGGACAAGTTAATATCGTTCCATAACCTTGAAAGCGGGGAGAACGTTAATATCCTTACTACGCATTAGTATTTAAACTGTTCACAAACGAAATACTGCTACATCATGGTTTTGTTTTTATCGGACGCAAATGAACAGAAATGTGTTATTGTTAGCAAGTAAATAGCAAGTATGTTTATTTTCAAGGCAAACGGAGAAATATTCTGACAATGTTTCCAAACAATGTAAGTACAATTCATCGAAGGACGTTTATTTGCCTGAACTTCAGTCTAATAATTCGCTTGGATCTAAATAGCTATAAAAAGCTGACCACGTTGTAATTGTTTTCGGTCATGGCAATGATTGAGTCTGAAACGAATACTTGAGTAAGACCTTTAATAAAGACTTCTTCCACTGAAATTATGGAGATTTCAAGTCGGCAAACCATCCAATCCTTCCGTCATACTTAAATGCTTGCATGTAACATTCGCTACACTCCTCCTCCTAGTTATAGGGAGAGGCTGTTGTTTAGAGGGTAGATTTATAGGTGAGATTCCCCTGCCTAGAGATACATTAGTTTGGATGGGGTGTTGATTGAGGATGGAAAGAGAGAGGTTACTGTACATCAAAGTCTGAATCACAGAAGAAATGTTGCAGAAGAAAGCAAATGTTTTTTAAAGACCTATGCACTATTTACTTAGATTCGTTACAGAAGTCTTGTATTATACTCATGAGTTTTATGCTTGGTATTTCCTTGTGTATTTGTATTTGGTGAGAGT
This sequence comes from Alatinidae sp. Z8VKAUB7J3, assembly GCA_010016025.2. Lineage (NCBI taxonomy): Eukaryota > Metazoa > Cnidaria > Cubozoa > Carybdeida > Alatinidae > Alatinidae sp. Z8VKAUB7J3. The sequence continues at coordinate 46,896,007 of JAAAKM020073195.1, read as the reverse complement.
GCAAAGTTTTAGAGCGAGTAGAAATTTGTTAATAATTCATTAATATTGGAAATATTGCCCGAAAAGGGGTCTTTACCCAACCCCATCCCACAATTGGGTAGGGGTGAGTACTCGGCTTTACTTTTATTGTCAATTCTAATAATATCTATGGGAGATCCTTGCAACCACTTCTTGTATGTAAGTGAACGCTTTATACTTTATCGGTCGGACAACAACTAGGATATGTGATGACACCCACCCACAAACAAACAATTACGCCCATGTCAAAAACCTCGGCTTTGTTTAAATTAACAAGAAAGGTAGCAAATATTTTTTTTGTCCTTCCTTTATCTCCCTTCTTCCTTCGTTTCCTCTTTTTTTAATCTTGCTTTTTTCCCTCTTATCTTTTCCTCTTTTGTTTGCCCTTTTCTCTGTTTTTTCCCGTTGTTTCTCTGCTTCCTTTTTACATCTATATAGTTTTTTCTTCTTCCATCAATTCCTTTCTTCTTTCCTTTTCCACTTGCTTTCTTCCTATACCCTTTATTTTTTCGCCCCCTCTTTTTTTACCCTTCGTTCCCCTTGTTCCCATTCTTCCTTCCCATCCTTTGGCATTCCTTCTCTGCCCTTTTTCTTCTCCCAAACACTTGTTCTTCTCCCGAGCCCTTGTACTTTTCCCGCAAGTGTATCCCGTTACCCCTAATTTTTCTTTCTTTGCCTTCCCTTCCTTTCTCCTTTCGTCCTTCTTCCTTTTCTGCCATTGTTTACCACCTTTCTCTCCTCCTTTTTTCCATCTTTCCTACTTTCCTCTCTCATTTTCGGTCAAACTTTGGGGAAAAAACAAATAAACAAAGAAACTCACATCCGTAATATTTCTTCTGGCAAAAAATTACAAAATTCCACGTTTTTGCAGATAGGAGTTTGAAACTTGTACAGTAGGGTTCTCTGACACGCTGAATCTGATGGTGTTATTTTTATTCTTTGACTTTTAGGGAATGTTTCCCCTTTTTCGAAAATCAGGCAATTTTTTCAGGCTCGTTGCCTTTTATGGATAACATTAAGCTGGATGAATCTTATATATTTGGAATGAGCATAATAAGCATATACTTTTGATATATCTATTGATATCAAAATTTCGGTTTATTGGTTACTATTGATCAGTGTCGCTCATTGTAGCTTGTTACTACGAACTATTTGATAAAGTGGTTTTTCACTGTTAATTTACACAAATAACCTAGTTAATCCATTTTGATTTCATATTCAGATTTCGATAATGACACGGAAATTGAATTCGTTTTAATAAAGAAAATTCTCTTTTGAGGTAGAAGGTTCACTCACACAGCAAAAGACTCGGGTATAGAAGACCCCAAGCTTCAAGACTTCAGGATGCATATATTTGCGTGAAAAAGAAAGAAGCTCCCTCGAACTGACTTTGTCCTTTTTTGCATTTTAAAATATAGAAGACTCCACGCTTCAAGACTTCCGGACGCATAAATTTGAGTGAAAAAGAAAGAAGCTCCCCCGAACTGAATCAGTCCTTTTTTGCATTTTAAATCAGGGATTTGTTTGGGCGGCTGAACTTGATGCAGGACATGACGTTTAACCATGGTGACGATAAAGAAATTTTGCAGTTTAAATTGAGGAATGAGCACTTAGATAGATTTGGACTTTAGTAAATCATCTGATTATCGAAATCTAGTAAGTAAGTAAGTACTTTTATTACCCGAAAATTCACTGGAATTACATCGGAGTACGAATGGAAAAAGAAAAGAAAATCACACTACGAACATAACCATAAGTAAACACACACTATGTACACTAACAAAACTACTGACACATGATAGCTAGCCACGGGTTCGTCCTTCCCTTAGCCTTTTCCAGGAAATTCTCTACGACCCGGTTAATGCAAACTGTTGGATCGGACACTCCGTATTTACGCATGATATACGAGTTCTTCGTCCACGGAGGAAGTCTCAGAAGGAACTTCGCGAATCGAAAAAACAGAACTCTTACTTTTGTACATTGGGCGGACGACAAATAATTCCAAAAAGGTGCTATATACAGTACATGTGGGAGGGCAATGGCATTATACAGCGACGCAAGAAATCTACGGCAGAATCGATGTCTGTTACCAATGATTGATCCGTAAGCAATCCGGATTTTCGCCTCTACGTGTCGTAAAAGCAACGTTCCTGTCGAGTAGAGGCTTCGACCGATTGGTAAACCAAGGTAGGTAATGCTCTCACATGGCTTAACAGCTGAATCACCTAAAGGAATTTCTTTCTCATAATACCCCCGTTGAAGAACAGTACGGCCGATTTAGACACATTAAATGATAAGCCTATTTTATTATATTCCCTACTCAAAACATCAAAATTCTTCGATAGTCGATCGGCAGACCTGTTCAAATTAAGTAGCAACTTCCGGGCAATTTAGTTATGAACAATCAAATTTTTTTTGTTTTATATATGAACAGTAGCATAAGTCAATGTTCCTATTACTGTTTATTATGCCATCTCTCTTTACTTCTGGAATAGCTGTCCTTACCATAGGTTCCTGTGCCTTCTCTCTATTGTTCGCGATGGTTGTTCCTTTTCTTGGTGCGCACATCGGGTGGACTGCTCTTTCCTTCTGGGTGTCTTCCTTTGCCTTGAATTCTTTCTTCTGGAGTAATAGCCTCTGCCTTTCGTTGACTGTCTGGTCGTGCGATTCTTTCATCACCCTGTAAGTTCACTTCATGATTAACCCTTACTGTATGTGACACAGAAGTTTCTAAAGAATTTGGTGTTTGAGGTATTACGTTTTGAACGTCAATGAGCTGCTTATATTTTATTTTCAGGGCTTCTGGAAGAATTGACTCGAAGGTAAGACCGTGTTCCAGGTATCTCTCGATTTCTATCAAAATTTCTGCTGCATCATAAACTCGGTGAACACTATCAACCTAAGATGGAAGAGAAGCGAATTACAACACTTTAAGACAAAAGAAACTCCGTAAAGAAAATGTGTCATGACGTGCCTTTTATGGGCGTTGGATGTAGACAATGTATGATAGATAGTATGAGTGTGTTTTCTCTAGAAGTAATACAAGAGTAGACTCTGTCCAATATTTCTACTTAAACTTGCAGGGCTAATTAAATAGAACATCTGGTATGTGCTCAGTCAATCGCATCTTCCATATTGTTGTGCAGAGCTTTAAAGCTTTAGAATTGAACTTTTATTTTCTGTTTACCACACTGACAGGAAATAAACTGGGTCTAGTCAAGTAACTAATTCAGACGCCACTCCTTATTGATCCTATTTAGGACTTGTTTCTGTAGAGTTTAGTTTTTAGAGTTTTGTTATAGAGTATGGAGTTTGAAATACACAGTATAGACGCTTTATATCTCATCTGTTTTATATAATGCATATTAAGCACAGGAATTTCAGTCTTATTTTCTGAGTACAGTTGACCAGTGTTTTCAAGTTCCAAGTACGTAGTGATATATTTTGTTATTCTGTGATTAAACATATGGCTACCAGGTTATAATATTTGTACTAACCTCATTGCAGCCAAATTGGACAGAACTCTCCAATTCCAGTACTTTGTACGAGCGTCCTTTCTTGCGCCCTAATAAAGATATGGAGAATATTTATTAATGAAAAAATACGGAATTGAAGCAGAATTAGGTTTAGATGGTGCCTGCAAGCAAGGTGTAAAAAGTAGAACACGATTTTCAAAGGAATTCATCAGAATCTTTAGAAAGTGGAGACTAAGAAAGAGTAACCGTATCTAACATTTTCAATATCTCCAAATACCATCAATAATCCTCAAGGAGTAGATGTTTGTATTGTTTTTATAATATGGCATTAGGAAGAGCCAAAATGTTATATCAACATTCTCTTAATTCTGTCAGATTATCTCAGCACACTCTTAAATATCTAGAAATGAATAAAGGATGATGAAGATTCAGTCATTAAGCACCTTGGAGTTAGTAGCTAAGTGCAATAGTTTGTACCATGGTTGTGTATATAGAGTATTCCCAAATATAAAAAAGATTCTAATATGTAATGTATATAGACCTCCCGGTGGAAATACTAAGATCTTTGAGAGTTTCATACAAACTATACTTAAAAAACTGGCCTTGAAAAACAAACATATCTACGTAATGGGTGACTTCAACCTAACCTACTCGACTATGAACGTAATAATAAGGTAGGAACTTTTGTAAACATGATGGCGGAACATACTCTTGTACCCATTATAAATACACCTACAAGAATTACTATCAGAAAAGAATCTTGTATTGATAACATTTATTGCAAATACCATAAACAAGCAACATTCAATGTGGCATATTCCATGAAGGTATTAGTGACCATCTCCCACTATTTGCAATAGATAATCAGATGATGACAAATAATTTGTCACATCCTCAATGCATGTTATCCAGATCAATAAGTAAAGAGAAGATATTAGAATTTAAACAAAGGCTAAAAGATAATACTTGGCTGGGAGTCATAAACGAAGAAAATCCTAATACATGTTATGAGAAGTTTCTGGATGAATTTCAAGAAATATACGACACATGCTTTACTTTAATAAAAATAAAGAAAAAAGGGAAGGAAATTCTTAACAAATGGATGACAAAGGGCTTTAAAACGAAAGCAATACTTATATAAAAAATTCTTAAAAAATAAACCCCAGAAAGCAAAAAAGCTTATCAAAAATGCTTTCACAATGCCAAGAAAAATTAAAAATCAACTACTACTCAAAACAGTTCTTATAATATGCTAATGAGTCTAGAAAGATATGGAAACTAATATTAGACTTCGTACCTAAACCTAACAAATCTACATTTACGAAAGGCAACAAATTAAAAATCAATGGTAAAATAACCTATTGCACAAAGACCATAGCAAGTAGCTTTAATATTTATTTCACTAAAATAGGGCCAGGCCTAGCCAAAATAATTCCACGTTCCAACAAACATCATACTGATTTTCTGAAAAAGGCTATACAACTCTTCTCATTCTCCACCATAACCGAACAAGATTTATCCAATTCTTTCAAAACCTTAAAGTTAAACAAGTTCCCAGGATATGATGGCTTTACTACAAACATTATTGCTACATCATCAAAAGAGCTGACAAGCCCTCTCCTAGATATATTTAATAAGTCATTGAAAACTGGAATATTCCCCGACCTCTTAAAAATTGCTAAAGTTACACCGGTCTTTAAAAAGGAAACAGCATACATAATATCTAATATCTAGACCTACATCTATATTCCCAGTATTCTCAAAAATCTTGGAGAAAATTATATATTCACAATTTTACAAACACCTTGAAGACAATAAGGCCTTATATAAAAAACAATTCGGATTTCAAAATAATTACTCAGTTGAATTAGGAATCATTGAACTAATAGAAAAAAATCAGAGAAGCAATTGACAGAAAAGAGCTTACCTTAGGAGTTTGTAGCGACCTCTCAAAAGCTTTTGATACAGTAGATCATACTATCCTCCTAGAAAAGCTACCGTTTTACGGTGTAAAAAATATTGAACTACAATGGTTTACAACATACCTAAAAAATAGGAAACAATATGTAGACCTAGCAGGTACTAAAACTGACTGATTTTTGACTTGAAACTGAGGCAATCGGAAGATGTCAACGACTTCAAAACAAAGCTGCTCGACGGTCTTCGGTTTCAGTTTTCGGATGAACCAGACAAATTCTGGGAAGAGGTAAAGGAAACCCTTTTTCCTCAGGGATTGCCAGACGACGTGCAGAAGGAAGTCTTGCTGCGAGAGTATGGCGATTTCAAAGGTTTGGTGAGTTTGACGATCAAATTATTACTTAAGAACACTGACAGAAGTCACGGTGGAAGCACTGTTTTCAGTGTGGATGCCACTCGTACAAAGAACGTTAGTGAATCGTTAAAGTGTTTTGCATGTTTGAAGCCAGGGCATATCGCTAAGTAACCAAGTTGTATTGCCAAAAGAGCCACGTGTAATGTGTGTAAGAGAACCGGACATTTTGCCGGTAGCCGGTTTTGCAAGGGTATGAACCTAGAGCAAGGTTCAAATAGTAAAGATGCCAGTTCGAGCCCGATTAGTAGTACCCCTAAGGTGCTTACATTATCTGATTCCGACAGTAGGGATGGCATCACATTGGCAGTTAAAGTAAATGGCTCTTGTGTACCGTTTTTGCTTGACACCGGATCGAGCAAGTGTTTAATTAGCCGCAATGTTGTTGACAATTTGAATTTGTCAGGCCTTGTTCAGGATAGTCATACGTGTTTATTGGACTATAATGGTAACCGTGTCCATGTTCAAGGTTTTGTTGAGCTTAGTATTGAAGTAAACGGTGTTAAGGCTATGCATCCGTTTGTAGTGGTTCCTAGTGGAACGTGTTTAATAGGTAGAGATGTTTTAAATAAACTTCAAATAGGGATTACCTATGCAGATTCTGTTAGTTTAGTGTCAACAAAGGGGACAACTGAAGGTCCTTGTAAGGAGCGACCAATAAGGAATGGTGTAAAAGTAGTAAGGGATGGACTACATAGTATGTATGCTGATGTATGTGAAGGCCTTGGGGGTGTCAGATGCTATCAGCGTGCTGTTAGAAGTAAGGAAAATGACATTCCTGTTAGTGCAAATAGCAGAAGGCAGCCAGAAGCACTTCAGGTTGAAGTGAAGGCAGAGTTAGACAGGCCACTAGCTGCAGATATATTAGAACCTGTTGAAGTCAGTGAGTGGAGCTCACCTATAGTAGAATATAGAAGAAAGAATGGGAAGACTAGATTAGTTACAGATGCCAGGGAAGTAAACAAGCAGTTGGTTAGCTCTAAGTACACCCCACTCAGTCAAAAGAAGCGCACAGAACTAGGTAGAAGCCCAGCTGAAACTCTTTTTGGTAGAGAGGTAAGAGGGGTAGCTGTACTTTTACCAAAGTCAGAATCCAAATCAGATTGGGGTAAAGCCATCACAGTATTAGAGGAGGGTACCTGGGTACAGGTCAAGCTACCAACAAAGGGATTTGGAAAATTAGCTTCCAAATACTCAGAGCCCATTCAGGTAAAGAAACGTATTGGTAAGTATGTGTATGAACTCATAGATGGTCGTAAGTGGAACCTAAGAAAGTTGGTAGCTGTCAACCCACCACAGAATAGTAAGGAACAGGAAATGCCTGTAGACTGTAGTGATGATGAGATAGAAGTGGTAGAAGAAGCATATATATATATATATATACTTCTCTCTATATATACTTCTTCTACTTCTCTATATACTCTGGTATGGTACCACATAAACCTTTTAAATTGTCTTGTTGCAAGCGTGCAATCATAGCTAAGATTCAGTCCGCTCACTCTGTGCTGCACTGATGAGCCCACAAAGGGCAAAACAGTACTTTCTGCAGATTGAGTATATATACTTATATATATATAAAGCTCAAAAAGTACAAATTATCTTTAACGTTTCGATGTTATCTTCATCAGATTTCAATCTGATGAAGATTACATCGAAACGTTAAAGAAAGTGTGTATTTTTTGAGCTTTATATAATATTTATACGCATTGGTGGTAGACGGCTTTTGAGAGTCTATATATATATATATAATATGCTCGTGAGTTCTTCTGAAATAAAGGACCGACTCTTTTATTTTCGTTTACCAATAACACCTTACTCCTACTTGTTTATCAAAACTATACAGCCTGTCAATAATGAACCCAAGTAACAACGGTCGATTAAGTCAGTATTACTCGTTGTGGTTGTTATTGACGATCTTGATATATAGGTGTTAATATATTTTCACGTTTATATATTGCCACAGTTACTGGTACAAGGCATTGAGCTTGTCAGCCACGGGTATCCTAAAATATTGGAATGCAAGTGAATAATTGTTTTCTTCATGTTTCCGCCACTTTCGTAATACTACTTCATCTTCTTGTACAAGTTTAGTATAATTGAGCCTTTATTTTGTATACATTAAATGCAATCAATCATTTTGTTACACTTTTTAGTCTGGTACGTCATTGATACAAAAGACAAAATTCCAGTAGGCAGTACCACAATTACCCTTATTTATACTCTTGTATGTGTTTATGGGGATATATTCAAGGGAGCCTGATTCTATCATTAATTTCTATTCCAACCTCCAAACTTCAATACCGGTTTACAAGTTTACTTTTGATAATAGGTAGGACCTCTTAAGAAGATATTGATTTCCAGCATTAAAATACTGTTCGAAATTTGTAATAACACATCCGTCCTTAATAATTGAAATGTACACACCGAATGTATTTTGAGGCATGTTTATAAATAAATGTTTACACACTATTATTTTAAGAACCTGACTATTGGCGCAGGGGAGGAAGTAAAGGTTTGGCAAAGGCAAACATCGAAGACTTGGTGCATTTTTCTATTCTTTTATTCTTATTATTTTTAATTGATATTGGAGTAAATAGGGGCAGTCACCCATATTTCCTTTATATCCTATGTGAAAGAGTGTACATGCCAAATTTTCCTTTGCTCTAAGGTTAAAAAACACAGTAAGCCCATATGCCATTCGAAGGGTATCTTTATGAGCTTTAATCTAACTTACGACTCCTCTCAACTGTTAAGGGTACTCCCTTACTGGCGTCCGGGAAAATTAAGATCACCCAGGTATTGAGCCTTTCTTGTATTTTGGACGTAAGTACTCTTACTAAGGAAAACTTACCAAGGAATCCACTTATATAGTTTAAACATAGCCGTATTAGACAGAATTCAAATACGTTGTTGTGTTAATAAAAATGAAGTTATTGTAAGGGTGTTATTAAAGCAGGTAGTATTGAGCGTATTCAAAAATTTGCAGTAGACGGTGAAGGTGACTGCCTTGTCATACTTGATGAAATGTCGATAAAAAAAAGAGACTGTTTGGGATCGTAAAACCAATAGTTTGTTGGAACCTGTGACTATGGTAGCATCAAGGCAGAGGAACCAGACAGCATAGCAACAAATGTTTTGATGATAATGGCATCAGGTTTGAAGAAGCCTTGGTATATTCCAATAGCTTATTTCTTGACCAGTAGGCTATCTGCAGACATCCAGTGGCAGATTGTTAAAGAGCCTATTAATCACTTAATTGAAGCTGGTATGGAAGTTCATGGTATTACATTTGATGGGAATTCTAAGAATATAAGTAACTTGGATGCAATATCCATAACTTTGATGGATCCTTTCCTCACCCATCAAGGCCAGATGTACATGTCCATGCTATCCTGGTTGTTTGCCATATGCTTAAGTTAGCCCGGAATGCATTTGGTGACTTTAAAACATTTTATACACATGATGAATAAAAAATATCATGGGCATATATTGACGCCTTACATAAAACTCAGCAGAAAGACATTCTGCACCTTTGAAATAAGCTTCGTTCTCGACACGTGCAGTGGAAAAGCCACAAAATGGAGGTGAGTGTGGGTGCTCAAACTTTAAGTCATTTTGTCTCTGCTTCCATCACCTTTTTACAAACTTTAGGGCCATTTTAAAGACATTAAAGCAACAACTGACTTTATTATGCTCATGAAAAACTTGTTTGACATATTAAATTCAAAAAGCAAATTTGGCAAGGTGTGGAAGTGACCTATAAACTATGAAAATCATGTGGAAACTGAACACTATCTCCTTACTGCAATAAAATTTTTGAAAAAACTGAAGGATACTAATGGTAAGCTTCTTGTGCAATGTCCACGGAATAGTTTCATTGTTGGATTCATTGTCTCTTCCTTGTCCATCTTAAATATAAGCAAGAGGTTGCTGTACCGGCAGTGAAAACCATTTGACTACATCCTCACAAACAGGTTCTCACAGGACCCACTAGAGATGCTTTTCAGCAAAATGAGAAGCAGGCTGGGCTGGAATAACAATCCCAACTGTTTTCAGTTTAAATATGTATTAGGATCATTGCTCATAAAAAATAAAGTTGAGGCCCCTTCCAAAGCCAACTGTGTTGGCACAACTACAGAGCTCAATGAACCAATAGACAAAGTACATGACATCTCTCTTCATAAACTTGATCAGAACATTGCTGACATGCTCCGGTCCTCTACTCCTTGGAGAACAGATGTCTTGTATTACATTGCAGGATATATCACTTCACGGCTTGTAAAATCAGTTCAGTTCCCAGAATGTGCTGCTGCATTGTATCAGCATATAAATTCCTTTGAACATGTCTATAACATGAACCTATCTTTACTAACTTTCAAAAGGTATGGAAATTTATTTGTCCCGTCTTCATCTGTCTTTCGAGTCATAAAAGCAGCTGATTGCGTGATGAGAAAGGAATTGGAGTAATGGGCTATAGTCTCACAGAACACTGCCTGTAAGGTCATCTACCAGATTCTAGAAAGCATAAAAGGAAATGTATTCAAAGATCTGGAGCAACATCACTGGGATGTACCAGAAATTACTGAGGAGGTCCTCAATCAAATTGATGAGACTAAGTCTCCACCTGTTATGTTTGAGACTTCAGTCCTGGCTGGGGAGGATGACAGATTGTCAGACACATATAGCAACATGTTGAGGAGTCCCTTTGAGATAGATGAAAACAATTTTTCTAGACTTCAGAGGCTTGTAAGAGTAACAGCATGGGCCATGCGATTTCTCCAAAAAATTAGAAAAAGATCCTCTCAATCAGCTCATCTAACTGCCATGGAACTTGATGAAGCTCTGCTGATGTGGATTAAATACATCCAAAGATTGTATTACCCTGACTCTGAAATGTGTAGAGATGTCAAAAGTCAATTAGGTGCAGTACCTGATGAAACTGGAATTCTTCGATGCCAGGGCAGACTTACAAATGCAACCTTGCCACAAAGTGCCATTTTACCAATATTACTACCAAGGAAAGGTAGATTCACTGAACTTGTGGTAAAGGATTTTCACAACAAAAACCTTCATTCAGGGGTCACACACACACTTTCACAACTTCGTACCAAGTTTTGGGTACCAAAAGGAAGAGCAGTTGTCAAGAATGTAGTTCGCAAATGCTACTTGTGTCGCAAATATCAAGGAGGACCATTCAATATGCCATGTATGGCCCCATGGCCAGAAATGAAAGTAACTGAATCTACACCATTCACTCACACAGGTGTTGACTATTTTGGACCACTTTATATTAAAGAGGACTCGACATTATGTAAGGTATGGGTCTGTTTATTCACTTGTGTAACTATACGAGCAGTACACATGGAAGTTGTGAAAGATTTAACATCAGACCAATTTTTGTTAGCCTTACGACGATTTATCTCAAGGAAATCAAAACCAAGAAATTTGATATCTGATAATGCTTCGACATTTAAACTTGCAAAGAAAGTTCTTCAGAATTCTTGGCAATCTATCATTATGGATCCTTGTGTACAAAGTTACAGTGCTAATGAAGGAATAACATGGCACTTCATTGTCGATTTTGCACCATGGACTGGTGGTTTCTACGAAAGGCTAATCGGACTTGTAAAGAAATCCTTACGAAAAACCATAGGACGACTTACTCTCTCCTATGATCAGCTTTATACAATCCTGGTAGAAACAGAGTCAGTCATCAATTCGAGACCGTTGGTGTATATTGGAGAGAATCAAGAAGAGGGAACTACCATCACTCCAGCACACTTTCTTTCTTTGAACCCTAAGGTTGGATGCCCCTCAATGCCAGTAAATGACGATGAAAGCTTCACAGTTGAAAAAGTTAGTACAGCCACTACCTTAATTCAGGCCTGGAAAAGGGGCCAGAATCACCTTGATTCATTTTGGAAATCATGGAAAAACGATTATTTACTGAGTTTAAGAGAACGAAATCAACGTTACATATCACAAGCTCGTGTACGATCCAAAACACTACCCAGGATAAATGAGGTAGTACTTGTAAAGGACAACCTACCCCGTGGTTCATGGAAATTAGGACGAATTACTAGCTTACTTCCTAGTAACGATGGTGAGATAAGAGCAGCTAAACTTATCCTTTCTACAGGGAATAGTATCAAACGTCCTGTCCTGTTACTTTACTACTTCCCGGATAAGTTAAACGTTGACATAATATGTAAGTATATATAACTTATATTATTGACTATATATGTTATATAGTTATAAGTTATGTAATTCACAATTTATAATGTTTAAAAATAAGTTTATAACATTGGCATAACATATACATAGGCCTATAAGTATACATATAATATATAAGTTAAAAATAACATTGACTTCTCTGGGAAAGATCAATTCTGATAGTTCTTTTAATTATCCGGAATTAATTATCTAATTATTCTAATTATCCGGGGATAAAAATTAAACTAAGAAAATAGTTATAGTATCCATTGTAAGCTTTAAAGTTTTATTTAAATGGAATCGCGCCATCCCTAAACGAATTTAGGTCTAAACTGTCTTAACACAAAAAAAAATCCAGCAATCCAGTCAAAGTCTATGGAATTTAAATTATTTTATCTTGTGCTATTTGGTATTAATAAGGTCATGTCATGATGTAAGAGCGCGTTATTAAAAGTTAGTGAATAGTTAATATGATTAAAGTTGGATTAATAATTTCATCCTTTTCCCTAATTGTTAGTCCTGGAAATGGTGAATTTACCTTGTTTTTATTTAGGTAATTTGAGTTTATATGTGAAGTATGAATAAGGAACAGGGAACTGCTAGAAATATTAAGACAACGACTGGTGTTTAAAAATGAATAACACAGCATTGAAAACATCTCAAAAGGCAGTATGCCATTGACTGTTTTCTTCAGGCACGCCATTTGTATTGAGAATTGGCTGAAAGGTCTCAGACAAGAGAAATGATCCCTGGCTAGACCAACTTCTTTTTGTGTTTGGTAAGTCTTTTAAATACACCCCTCCACCTAAACAAAAAACCTGAATGTAGCACTGGTCTTGATCCAAATTAATTTTCTTTATGTCGGTTTGGGCTGTTAACACTTGTGCAAATTGTAAGTGTAAGTGCAAATTGTAAAAAAAAAAAAAATTGCCTCAAAGCTTTCCTCTCTCACTAATTGATTAAATTTTTATTATTTAAGCAATTTTTTGTTATTTAAGCATCTATTTTTGAGCAGGTTTTGATTATTCTCTAGGAAAAAGTTAAAATAACATGTGATTGCGGCCTAATGAATGGATAGATCTAAAGTTAAGGAATCCAATGATTGACACACCTTGCTCTTTCGGTGTAAACTTTTGGCTTATTCCAAGATCGCCTCAATATATACAAAAGAGAGTCCTTTAGACTTTATTAACCTTCTCCTTTTGAGAACTACAAAAGCAAATTGTAAATGATTATTATTGCGTTATCCTTTTATAAATGCCAAATAGAAATGAAAACTTGCAAAGACTTAAAAAGTCTCCTCAAGTTTTGCTGTTTCTTTTTGGCATTTATAAGTAAGGATAACATCAGTAATAATCATTTATACTTTGCTTTTGTAGTTTTTATAAGGAGAAGGTTAAGTCCTCTTCTTCTTCTTCTTTTTCAACAAGTGGGGGCTTTTTAGTCGAGACTATTCAGCCCTATTACTTTTGACTCACTCTGGGCGATGGACAGAGCTATGGAGTTGGTTTGTCTTATTTATCTTTTTTCTGCTCAGATTTTTTGGCAGTTACTGGAGTGACTTAGCCTTCCAGTTGTTTGAGCTCCAAATCAGCTCTGCGGGAACATTCCTAGTTTCTGGACTAGGAATTTTGTGGTTCACCTGCATACTATCGAAAATCGTTTCTGGTAGTTGAAAGAGGCATCCGAGTTAACTTTAATTTCAAAAACTGACGTTCGACCAAAATGTAGCTACAAGGCAAAGACATACTACCCTTCATGAATGTGGATTGGCCAGTAAACCCGGGATCTCCAACACCATTCTTGAAGATAGCCTCTGAGTTCAAGAACTGACATTGTTCCTTTACCGAGCTCTTTCTTCAACATTGGTAGCTGCCCCCAGTCTCTGTTTAGGATTTCAATATTCATCTCACTTAAAGTCAAACATTCAGTCCCTTATTATGCAGAAAAGAGGGATTTTTAGAAGGAACAGAACCAGATTAAGCAACTTATGGCGATTACCAGTCAAACATCCAAAGTAATGAGTCTTTACTGCTTACTCTCTGCTGTATTTTAGCCCTGTCTAAGTTTGTGACTGTCTTTCTAACAAATTAGAAAGAGCTTAAACTTGTCCTCAAAATCTGTTTTTGTTTCCATTGCTGTGAAGTTTTCTGGTTTGAGAAATCCAATTCAAAGATTAAAAAAGTGTCCAAAAGTACTCCTTTGCTTTTTTCCCTCGCCAGTTCGGTAGGCTTGTCGTACTTTTACTTCTGTGCTTTTGGATTTGAGGTTCAGAACGTTCACAATAGGCATAACACTATTGAGCAATAGGTAGCAGAGCTTAATTCTGGGATCAGTCATAGCTGATAAAAAGTTTCAAAGTCGTTTGATCATGACCTTCCGGTCGCAGGCTTGGCGAAAAAGATTTTCTGGGCAATCCATTGTTCGGCCAGCTTCTGGAAGATGATCTGACACTCCAACCAGTGAGTAGTGCACGGGTGTAGAATTGCATGCCAAACTACTTCACGAAATTGCTGAAACTCCTTGGATTCGCGGATACATTTTGCGCTTTTTATAACATATGTGTAAATGTCATTACGAAAACAGGAGATGGATTGAAGCCATGTTTGATTTTATCCTTTGGGTGATTACTGATCCAGCTTGTATTCGTTTAGTACTAACTTAATCCAAGAATATGTTAGTGCAGATAACTTCGCTTGACCAGGAGTTGCTTAGTAGTTGACACTCACACTACAAGCTGTGTTATTAAGTTTATTTGTTTGAAAATATGCCTATTTAGTCATATCACGCTTAGAAAAACATTCTAATTCTGTGCCATGTGTGAGATCGTCTTCTACATGGCTCTCAAAATTCCTAATAATGGGCGAAAATCGGGAAGCTAGATGACGAGACAAAATAATTTTGATTTTATTTACAAAATTTACTGAAAAGTGCCTTTTTGGACGGAAAATATTGCTGTCTCAGAAAGTATTCTAAAAACCCTTCTTTGAGATAGAAGTACTAAAAAAAGCACTTTTAAACCACCCATGGCAATCCTACTTTAGAGGGGCTTGAACAGTTTTTTTTTAAGGGGAGGGGCCATTGCACCAAAAAGTCCTTTTTGTATTGCAGTTCTCAATTTTTCTGTGGATTTTCAATGTTCAGAAAAGTTAGTAAAAAATGGAAGAAATAAAACAAAACTATTAGCACGATCTTAAGTGCAAGAATACGAACCAAAGTTAAACCAAGTATCTGTACTTGACATTACTGAGGGGTCTAGCAAAGAACCCGGAGGCAAGTCTTCTCTTCTTTACTCAATAGCGGTAAAAAATCCAACTGAGACATCATCTATGCCAGGAGTAAGAAAAAACATAATTGACTTCGTATTTGATGCAACTCAAGATAAGACTATCACCGAGGTCAGATGAATTAGATCTTATTTTCAGGTACTCTTAGACAACAAGCCTGTAGCTAAAAAGATCCTTGAAGGCAACCGACCAAGAAGCAGCTGTATGTATTAAGTTAAAAATACATGTTGGAATAATCAAGCACATCTGAAGTATAAAGAAATAGAGGGAGATGTGGACACTATACAGAGTAGTATAAGCAACTCTTTCAGTGATGATGGAAAGGAAGTTTTTAAACATAACAAGAGACACATAGACAAGGGTCTCTAATAAAACTTAGAACTTTGATCCATGAAAGAAAAAGCCTGAAATAAAATTTAGTTTCAGCAGGGTTCCAGAACGATGCAGCAATAAAGCTGCGGGCATATATAGATAAGGACAAATTCGTAAAGAAAAGTGCGAGATCTGACAAAAGGACCTTCCTGGAGAGCACGGCACGGAAAGGAGAGCCGGCATGAAAAAAAGAGATTCCAAGACAGTCTAAAGGATCACTATCGAGGTAATCGGCAAGCGGTAAAAAAATAATGGTCCTGTTAAAGACAAAAATGGAACAATAGCTACAGAAGAGAGGGAGATGGAAGAAGTTTGGGCCAACCACTGCGAAAGTTTTTTAAACCATCCAGAAGCGATAAATCCCCCAATATACCGGTCACTCCTTTGCTTATTCTTGAAATCAACACAGATACTCATAAAGAAAGTCATAGTTTCTGTATCAAACAAGCTGAAGAACGGAAGAGTTCGCATCGGACAAGCTAGTGGCTCGTTTACCAGGCTTCAGTGCCAATACTCCCAAAAAAATTCACGTAGTTTCTGTGTCAAACAACCTTAAGAACGGAAGAACCAGGCTTAAACATGCGATGTCTTCGACATATAAAGGAGGAGGACAATGCTATTGAAATAGAAAAAATGTTGGCAAGATGTACGAAGGGCTGGAAAATCTTTTCAAAGTGTGTGATTTACGATCTTTAAGAAGTTCCAACTCCCTCAGAATTAGCTGGAGTGTATTTTGTGTAAAAAATTCAAGAAGTGTGTATGTAGTTGATAAGACCCTGGGTGAGTTAAACAAAGTGGCTGTACTTGGTATCCCTGAGGGATCTAGTAAAGGACCTGGAGCCAAGTCTGAAAAGTGGAGTGGAGGCACTATGCTGAGTAATGGTAAAAAAAATCCAACTAAGACATTATCTATGACAGCACCAATCAAAACGTATTTGACTCCGTATGTGGTGCACCTTAGGATACGAATACGATTGAGGTCAGACGAAATAGATATGATTTTAAGGTACTCGTAAATAACAAGCCCTTAGCTGAAAAGATAATGAGATCATTCAAGGCATCCGATCAAAAAGCAGCTGTTAGGCGGGGCGGTGGCAGCTGGAGGTTTCGGACGATGAAATTCTGTTTGTGATCAAACCGAGCGGCTGGATGACGCCGGTTACGGACGATCAGCGACCCAAGTTTTTCTATATTCACAAGCCCTACGGATCGCCGGAGTCGAAATATCCCGGCGTGGCGCCGACGGGACCTTTGCCCGAGACGATCGACTTCCCGCTTCACCGGCAGCAGGAACCGGAAACGTTTCAAGTCATCTTCTTCGGCGATCCTCAACCGCGAGATCAGAAAGAGTTGGACTACATCGCACACGACGTAGTCGAGGAGTTGATCGGGACCGACGCTCGGTTTGGCGTGACTCTGGGAGATATTCTTTTCGACGATCTTTCCTTGTTTGAAAACAACAACGCCACAGTCGGTCTGGTGGGAATCCCGTGGTACAATGTGATCGGGAACCACGATTTGAATATGGAATCACCGAATGATCGCTTTTCGGATGAAACCTTCCATCGTTTTTATGGGCCCAACTACTACGCTTTTGATTACGGCCAGGTCCACTTCATCGTTTTGGATAACGTCGAGTGGTTGGGGCCCGAAGAGTCGTATCGCGGAGGCTTAGACGCGGCTCAACTGCAGTTTGTCGCAGATGACCTGCGATCCGTACCCGCGGATCGACTGGTGGTGTTATCGATGCACATCCCATTGACCGGAATGGGAAATCGACATGAGTTGTATCGATTGTTGGAGGACCGGCCCTATTCGCTTTCCCTTTCTGGTCACACCCACTGGCAGGCGCACCAATTTATCGGCGAAGAGGACGGTTGGATGGGGAAGACGCCGCATCATCACATTGTCAATGTGACGGTGAGTGGCACGTGGTGGCGTGGGGAAAAGGATGAAGTCGGGATCCCCCACGCGACCATGCGCGATGGGGCTCCAAATGGTTACTCGATTTTGACTTTTGACGGCCACGAAGCCACGTTTGATTTTCGGGCGGCGCGGGCGCCGGCGGATTATCAGATGAATATCTACGCGCCCGAGGCGGTCAGTCGAGGCGATTTAGCCGCGACGCCGCTTTGGGTGAATTTCTTCGCCGGATCGGAGAAGTCCCAGGTTTCGTGGCGAATCGTTGACGCCACCGAATGGCAAGAAATGGAACGGACACCAGCGCCGGACCCGGCTTATGTGGCGACCCGGACGCGTGAGATGGCTGCGAATCCAGACGCACCGGCTCTGAACGCTCCGATCGATTCTGAACACCTTTGGCGAGCCTGGTTGCCGGCGTCTGCTGAAACCGGTGTGTGGCGGGTTGAAGCAAGGTGTCGGGACATGTATGGACGCGATCATTTTGGACAGCGGGTTCTTCGCATTGAACCTTAGGCTCCGTTGGCCCTGACCGGGGCCGCTGTTGGTGATGAAGTCCTCTTACGAGAACGATCGACTTTTCTTCGTGGCGCTGATTCTAATGGCGCTTTCGTGTCATGTCTTCGAGTCGTTCTTGAATGCGTACGGCGTCCCGGAGTATCCGCTCCGTTTTGCGCTCAAGTGTCTGTCGGTTGTGATCAGTGTGGGGGTGATCAGCACCCTGATGTTGCGTTATCACGCTGATCGCTATGCCCTCTTTTTGATGCCCAAATAGGACCCAACAGCTGCAAGGAACATTACTCATTGAACAGTCCCAGATTAATCAGCCACTACCAATCTATTGCAACCAGGAGAGAAGAGAGATCTTTGTATTGGGTTCATCAACATACACTCTCAAGAATATTTTTCAGCAGAAACACACATGTTATAAAAATGCTGTATACCAGCCTAGCGCTGGAGTTTGGTAGGACATTGGCCTCACCTCTATTCAAAGAAGACAAAAAACACTTTGAAAGTGTCCAGCGGCCTGCTACTAGAACGCCATACAGCTGGAGAAGACTTTCTTTTTCAGGAGAGCCTTTTGTCATTGAGAATTTAACCTTTGTATGTTGAAGGAAAAGGGGTAACTATTACAGCATGTTAGTATGTGCAAGTGAATCCTATCTCAATTACTCCCATTAATGCCAACCAGAGAGCCCAGTGAAATTCCAAGAAAACTATTTAACAAATACCCATCATAAAGCACGATACCATTTCTTTTCCAATGGCGTTGTCTCTCTTCGAAAATATTCGAGCAATCAAATCATCCAATCCCAAAACCTTGGAGTCGTTCAAGTGGGGTATGGACAAAGACTGGGAATAAAAAGAGCGATGCATACAATGAAATGCCTCAGAGTCCTTAACCAAACACTGAAGTCGTCATTGCCAGGCATTCCTCAAAGCTTCATCCTTTCACCCCTGAATAGTGGAAATAAAAGTGATAAGCAAAGTATGAGCTCATTTAATCTAATGATTGTATGACTACAGGCAATGTTTTAAAGCAATTGTCAATTTCCGACAATTTACTCAATAATTACCAAATTTTGCCGAACTTGTGACTGAACTTTAATACATTTTGTCTGACAAAAAGTGACCGTAATGACGTTATAATTATTTGTTTCCTGCAAAAAATTTTCAGTTACACTTGGTAAAACCAAATTAGCTCAAAATATGTCTTGGGTTATTCATATAGATTGAGCTTTGATACATGACACTAGTTGCGTTGAAACCTCTATTATCCTTACAAAAAATTCAAAATGTAAGCACTCTGTTATTCAGGATGTTGTCATGGGTATTACAGGATTCACAATATTGGGATACAAAAACTGATCAGCTTCTTTGGAAGCCAAATCATTAGAATGAGGTTTGACTAAATTAAAATAAGTCTTTTGTAACAAGGGCACAGAACAAAGGAAAAATAAATAAAAATAAAGACACACCTCAACTCAATATAATATGCAATAAGATTTTTCTCTACTGGATACTATGACTTAAATTATCGACTGAACATAATTTGGTAATTGTTTTTATCACTATTCATATAGTATCAACTTTTGTGGTGGATATACGTCAAAATTTCTTCTCAACAGGTTGTTGATATTTGTAAATTTCGGAGTCAGCATTATAAGTAACAAAATGCGTAAGGCAGCTAAATTTTGATTTTTTTTTACCATTTTGACTTTAAATATTTTATAACTGAATTGAAAATCATCGTTAGCATAATTGCTCCACAAATTATGGTTATCCGTAATCGATTTACTTTATATTTGTTATTCGCTATATTTGTTACTAAATTTGACATTTGCTGAATGTCAAATTTAGGAAGAGTTTGTTTAAACTTTGAAAAGGTTTGTAAAAAACTGTGTTTTTTACTTAATTGCTGTTCGTTTTTCAAATAATGCAGGTAAATCTGGCTCACCCTCCATGAAATATACCCCCCTCCCCTCAAGAAAAAAATCCTACATGGAAATTTCATCCAACATAAAGTGCACCTTTCCCTGTCAAATTCCCTCCAGACTGTTTCATCTTCGCTGAAAATCTCCCTTCCCCGTAAAACTGCTTACGGACGATTCAGCCAGATAAATTTTCCCAAGCATTTTTTTCATTCGGATAAGACTTTAATCTCTAATTGGTTTCTCGACCACTCCAGAAATATCCCCTTCAGTGGAAATTATTTTCGGGAAATAGAAATACGCGGAAAATAGCCCCCTGAACATCCCCATGTGTAAAAGTTGACAAAGAGAATGTAAGACAGTAAAAAAAATCGTATAGTAATTCCTTCAAATTCCCCCTGTATAAGATTCTCCCTGGAAAACTCCTCATCCTTCGAAAATTTCAGTCCCCAAGGAAGATTCTCCCTATAAAATCCACCCTAAATACCCTCTTCCCCGAAAATGTCTGTGCATTTCCCAGTAACAAATATTATATGTAAACAATGGGCAAATTTTATAAATTAATGGCTCTTCCAACAAATTCTGGGGGGTTATTTTACACCTAAAGATATAGTTATTTGATCCTTCAACATTACTGAACAAATGGCTATCTCAAAATTTGGTCCGTTGACTTTGGAAAAAATGAGAGTTAGAGGCCCAGTTACCCTCTAATATTTTTGGTAACTTAAAAAGCCACTAGAACTTTTAATTTCCTTTTGAACGCACCCTCTATCGATCTTCTAGGTCCATTATTTCTATACGATTACCGCTCGGAAAACAAAATTAAACACGCATCTGTGATCTGTAATAACAACTAATAATAATTTATTTTTAACCCGCTACAAAACAACAAACATAAGCGGAGGACTAGGAAAAAAGAAACATAAAAAAACTTCAAAATATACAAATATAATGCACAATCACTAACGGCAAAACAATCTAATTAACGGGTGGAAACAACCTAGAGAAAAAAAAACAGCATTATCAGCTAAAACAGTATTTAACTTTCGTATGACTCAGTAATATCCGTAGCTCCGTATTTGCACTTTAGGTACTGAAAATACATCACTCGAATTGATTTTAGTTGCTTCTTCTGGAGCAGAGGATAAATACCAGACATAAATAAAACGGAGTGGTCACAAAATGTACTATAAAGACGGGCGAGTGCTCGACGTGAGTAACGACCACGATTAGCGACGACTTTCCCGTAGCCTATCTGAAGCTTTTGTTTAATGTCGACAAGAGCTTTTGCACGGAGCCCAGAGAACGGACTGCAAATATGGATACCAAGCCACTCAATAACATTCACACATCAACTTGAATAAGATCCATATGGCAGTGCAAAAGCTGTAGATAGTGATTTTACGTTGAATGCCAGGTACTGGCATTTATCAACATTCAGGGTTAATCCGATATTAGAAAAAAGACGAGAAACAAGATCAACTGAGTGGACCAGGCCTGATCTCGTTCTGCTAATCAACAATATATCTATGAAAGGGGCTGCTTCCTCATCAACGCCCCGCTCTTTACGCTAAAGTTTTTTACTGTTTTAAAAAGAAGAGTTGACAGAAAGAGTCAAACTTTAGCGTAAAGAACGGGGCGTTGATGAGGAAGCAACCCCTTTCATTTACGAAATAATTTCTGTTCCTTTTAAGTTATAATTTTGCTCCTTACTTTCAGTGAAAAAACTTTTTGGTTTTTTAATAACTTTTCAAAGACAAGTTTTCATGTCATAACCGCCCCATTCTTTCATTTTTAACTAAAAAAGAAAATAAAAAATCAGATTTTCTAAGTAGCAGGAAAATGAGTTTTTACTTTTTAGGGTATTTCGAGGTAAAAGCGTTTTTCTTTAAACTATTTAATTTTATTTTAATTTTATTTATTTAATTTATATAATTTTATTTAATTTTATCATTTATTAAGTTGTAGTGCGCATATGTCAAATACTTTTTATCATTGTGATAATATGACATATTTCATGACATTTTTGAAAAGTCACATCGGCCTTTACTTTAAGCAAGCCATGGCTGCTTTGTGCAGATCTCGTATATAGACATACAGCCCCCGCCTGCAAGCGATCTTTACTAACCTCTAAGTGACTAAGTTTTTTTGGACTCAACTCCAAAGAACATCAAGATTCAGGATTTTTTGCCATGATAACAACGTCTATAGTGAGAAATGGCTTAAGCTTGCCAAGCTAAACTCAGACAGTCGGAAATGTGATTTGAAAGAAGGGTCAATCCCAGACAATTGCCCTTTTCAAATGGATTGAGATAATATTTATTTTGCTTGAGATGAATCCAGTCCCTTTGGCAGCAAAGGAAATTGAATTTGTCTAAGGATTTGCGTGACTAAACCTTCTTAAGTGATTTATAATTATTAAAAAGTTTTAAAAAAGTATAAAAGATTGATAAAAAAAGAGAAGCTTGTTAAAAAGCAGAACAAATGTTAAGAAAAAAAACCTTTTAAAGGAAAGAAAAGCTGGATTGAGGGGTCCATTCATTTATGTAATATTTCATTAAGCTATTATAGAGAAAAAAACTGAGAATATATTTTTGAGTTTCGTCTGGCTGAAATTTTGATTTAAAGACCCAAACGACCTGGGATTGATTGAATTTTTGAACCTTTCCCTTTTTATTCCATTTCCTAGCTATGTGACAGCAAGTATCTTTGCGGGAGGTCTTCCATTTTTGAAAATGAAATTTTCAAAGGTTTAAGAAAAATTTAAGATTATCCACTTTTGGCTCAATCTACTTGAATGACTGAAACCTTAAATCACTTAATCAGATAATGAAGTTCCTTGATGCCCAATTCTATTAGCTGAATTCTTGCGCCAAAAGACTAGAAAGACATTAATTTAGTTTTTTCTTTGTGACTATTGTATCTCATCCTCAGTAGCTATAACATTATTCTTTTACTCGAAGCATTTAACAAGCTATAAGGGATAGGAATGTTTAGGCCGAAGACCAAATGCCTACTCCTCTACAAGTTTAGGTCTCAGGACAATACTTTAGGAGCTAGGGGTTCGAATCTAATTCAGGAGCTATTTACGAATAGCCTGTTATTATGAAGACTACAAGTCGTTTGCGGGATTGGCCCGAGTGGAACTGGTGGGCTGACTTTGGAGATGAACAACTTTCGGCATTGATGGATCAAGCAATTGCCGATAATCCCGATTTAATGGCAGCGATTTCTCGGGTTCGTTCGAGTGAACAAGAAGCGCGGAAGGTGCGCTCTATTTTATTTCCACAGTTTGATACATCGTTTGAAGATGATTATCAGCATTTGAGTAAGGATGCATTAGTTCGGCTTCCGCCTTCTCCCGTACCTGCGGTGGTCAACCAAATCAACTTGAAGCTCAACTTTGAATATGAAATCGACCTTTTTGGGAAAAATCGGGAAACTTATCGGGCAGCTGTAGGTGAGGCCCGCTCCCAAAAAGCAGAGATGTCTCAAGCGTACCTCATTGTCACAGTTTCTCTGGCTCAGGCATATTTTGATTTTCAAGCAAACCTCCTTCGTATCGATGCACAAAAAGAAGTTGTTGAGGCTCAAAAAAACTTGGCCCAGTTGACTGAGCAGCGTGTTTTTAACAACTTGGATGATGAGATTACCCTTGAAAAAGCTGTTGCTGAGCTATTGAAAGATGAAGAGCTCTTAACCAAGTATGAGAAAGACCTTGCCCTAACTAAGTCGCAAATCAAGATTCTCATGGGCCTCAGTCCGGATGATGAGATGGAGTTTGAAATGCCCCACGCTGAATATCTTCGCCCCTTTCCCCTACCTGATAATCTTCCTTTAAACCTCCTAGTTCGGAGGCCTGATTTGATGATGCAAATTTGGAAGGTTGAGGCTGCTGCTCACTTAATTGGAGCAGCCCGTGCTGCGTTTTTTCCGAATATCAACTTGGCAGCATTTGCTGGACTCGAAAGCCTTACCTGGGCAAAGCTTTTCAGCATAGACAGCTTTGCGGGGCTGGTGGCTCCTGCAATAAATCTCCCCCTTTTCACTGGATGGAAACTAACGGCAGGGCTTGAGCAGTCTTTTGCCAACTACGATACGGCTGTATTCGACTACAATTCCCTCATTTTGAGAGCGGCAAAAGAAGTTTCTGATGGGGTGAAGATCTTGCAAGCGTCTAACCGAGAAACTAGTTTTCAAAAAGATGTTTTGGGACGTCTAAGGAAGGCGACAGATTTGACGTATGCAAGGTATGAAAATGGGGTTGATAACTACTTGCAAGTGATGGAAATGAAGCTCGACTTATTGCAGCAAGTCATTCGTGAGGTTGATCTGCAAAATAACCGCCATTTAGCTGTTCTCAACTTGATTCGCTCATTAGGAGGGGGATATCACCAGGAAAAAATGGAGGTGACGGCTCATGACTGAAGAATCTGTGACACCTTCTAAAGAAGTGCTTGCGGCAAAAAGAAAAAAGATCATGAAGTGGACGGGAGCCTCGGTCATTTTTGCTGGACTTATTGTCTTTGCCTTGTGGCTCTTTTATTTCCGCTTTGTCGAATTTACCGATTGCAAAAGGGGCGGTATTGCACGTTGAACGGATGTTTATAAATGCTTCGTTCGTGTGTAGATTAGGTATTGGTTCGTCACAATGAGCTAGCAATGCACCGTCTGCATCATATAAGTTAAAACGTAAGAACCATCTGAAATTTAAGGCACCAGGACCGGCCTTGAATAAATTAGGTTGGAGGAGGAGCCTGCGTAGCTGTGTTGGCCTCAGGCGGCTTGGTGCTGCAGTGAGTTAGTAGTGGTAGTAGTATTTCCCTGTTGTTATTTTTTTCAGTTTTCATTCCTGCGGTGGTTCAATCCTGCTTTCTAGGGCTATAATGAAAGAAAGGTTGAGATGGCTAGGCCACGTTCTGCAGATGAAGGATGACAGATTGCCGAAGATTGTCCTTTTTGGCCAACTGTTTGGGGCTAAACAGAAAGTAGATCATCCTCGTCTGCGATGGGAGGATGTCATAAAAAGAAGGAGGCCTTGAATAGACTGGGTTGGAAGAAGATCGTGCGTAGCGGTGTAAACCTCGGTTGGCTTGGTGCTGCAGTGAGTTATTAGTAGTAGTAGTAGTAGTATTCCATATTCAACATAGTAATTTGTGCAATATGGAAACTGCAGTGGTTGAGTATTTTTGTGGTATCCTGTATAAGAATTTTGTGGCACTTCAAAATTCAATAATCTGTTTTATTGCAGCATTGTTATCCCTGAATAATTGAAGAATGAATTATTCAAGATTCCTGACTTCACTGGCCTTGTCAAGAAAACCCAGCCCCATCAGAGAATTGAGTGAGTAATTTCTTTTCAGGAGGGGGGGGGTATACTCTGTATGACGGAACTGATTCTACTAAAAAAAAAAACATTCATCGCAGCAATAAGCCAGTTAAGGCCAACATAGCTACAATTGCTCGCTCTTTACCCCAGTCTAATTGGAACTTTGTTCTTTATCCTCTCCCATGAAACCCCCAGTTTTTCAACTCTTTTCTTACAAAAGTCTTGCTTGCAAACCTTTTCTTTTAAACTTATTTGGGGAGATTCTACCCAGTTCATTTTGACCCAGTTGGACTTCTAACTAGCGCAATATTTAGCAGTTATCAGCATTGAGACCCCCCTTCTTTCTCTCAGCATATCCCCTCTTTACTGCTGATTGGTACTATGAAACTACCGGGAGCTACAATCCCAAGTGACTTGAAATCAAATTACCATATCAATGATACCTTGCAACGTTCAAAAACCACATTTTCTGTCCTTAAACTCTTTACAAATTTTAAAAATACAGAATCGTGCTGCCTAAGAATTTTCATATCATTTATATTCATAATCCTTGAGTAAACCTACCATATTTGGTATCTTGGCATCTCCAAGGAACTGGTGGACAGTTTAGAGTAAGTCCAAAAAGATCCCTAATAGTTCTCTTTATTGATGGCAGTCTGGTCACCTCTGAGGAAAATATAACAAAATATATGTTTTACTTTTAGTCCTCCCAATGCCCTAGCTAGGGGTGGGGGCAGAGGGGGATGGCAGTCCACTGGGATCTGGGTGCCAAACTGAAGTTTCTCCTTTTTTCATCAATACTGTGATCTTCCTATGTCCTTTGGGGGAGGGGGTGGGGGCAAAACCAACATTCTCCCTGGGCGCTGAAAACCCTAGCTGTACCTCTGAATGCTCTCCATAACTCCTGAGCAAATTTGCTTTCCCCTAGTCATTCCTCCATTCCCTAGATTTTGCCTCCCTTCTTATGTCTCACCATTTCCACCACAATCATAATTTACGGTTTGATAATTGCTTGAATGGTTTTTACTGGAAGGGCTGCCATTTGCTTGGGAGTGGAGGCTTTGGCAAAGAGTTTCGGGGTCACTTCATTCACCCGTTTATCGGTGCAACGCGCAGAAAGGAGGACGGCAATTAAAAGGGTGTAGGCACTTGTATGTTTAAGAGGGATCGGTGTTTTGGGAAAGTAATGATTGAGCGTTTTTTGGACGAAGGCGGCGCGCTGTTTCTTATTCATTTTCCGACGCAAAATTTTGAAAAGATGGCACTTAAGATGTCTTCCGTAATGTTGACACCAATAATAGTCCCCAGTTCTTTTAATGCCAACCGGATATCTGAGGTAAGAAACTCAGGAGAGAGCTCTTCTTGTAGACCTATTGCGACGTTTTGTGTGGCTTGAATGGCCCTCTCTAAACTTTGAAAGTGGCGCTCATTTGTCAGCACCACTTCTTCTTTGGATGGGGGACCAGTTTTCCAGACAATTTGATGTACGGCATCTTTCAAAGCATCGAGTCCCTCGTAGTTCTTCGCAGAAACCTTCACTGCTTCGAAGGGGAGGTTGGGCAATTGATCGACGGGTCTCAAGTCTGTCTTGTTCCAAACGACAAGTGTCTGTCCGCGTGGCAAAGTTGCCATCAGTTCGGGATCGATGGAAGGCTTGGAGATGTCAATGACAAGCAAGATCAGGTCGGCTTCTTTAGCTGCAGCCACAGAGCGTCTCACCCCTTCTCGTTCGATGACTTCTTCTGTATCACGGATGCCTGCAGTATCAAGCAAGCGAAAGTTGAGGCCCGCCAGTTCGATGTCTTCCTCAAGAATATCACGCGTGGTTCCTGGAATATCTGTCACAATAGCCCGTTCTTTTCCGACGATAGCATTCATCAGTGATGACTTGCCGACGTTGGGGGCGCCAAGTAGGCAAATGGAAAGTCCCGTTTGGAGCCGCTTTCCGTCGTGGAATGTGGAGAGCAGGTGCTCCATCTTTTCAATACTGGAGGAGAGCATGGAGAGCATCTCATCATGGGAAGCAAATTCGAGGCCCTCTTCGGGAAAGTCGACCCAGGCCTCTAAAATGGCAGCGATATCTGTGAGTTGATTTTGAAATGAGGCGATCGTTTGATAGAGCTTGCCTTGAAGCTGATTTTCTGCGGCTTGCATGGCCAGTGTGTTTTTCGAGGCGATCACCTGCTGCACCGCTTCTGCTTTTGTGAGATCGATTTTTCCATTTTGAAAAGCTTTACAAGTGAATTCGCCGGGCAGGGCTGCTCGTGCGCCAGAGCGCAAGGCCGCTTTCAGCACTTTTTGGGTGATTAAGGTGCCGCCATGGCAATGGATTTCAACAGTGTCTTCCCCTGTATAGGAGCGAGGTGTCCGCATCACGACAGCGAGTCCTTCGTCGATAAATGCGCCGTTTTCATCGAGGATATTTCCAAAGTGAACAGTGTGGGCTTTGTAAGAGTGAATGGAACCAGAGAAAATTTTGTCAGCAACGTTCAGCGCATCATCACCCGAAATGCGGATGTGTAAAATCAAAAGTCATATCTGACGTCTCTAACCGTTTTCGATGGAGTATATCTTCGGACATTTTCGATTTATATTAGAGGTGGTGTCTGCCAACTTTTTCAAAATAGGGTCAAAGTCATAGTGATTTGGCGCCATTTGATAAAGGCTTTTTGAAACATCAAACAACAACTCCAATGCATTGTTGGATTTTCTCAACTCTGCGGTTTTGCTTTTAACCCTTTCCTCCAACATCGACTGGGATTTAAAGATTGATCGGCTCATTTTGTTCATCGCTTTTGCCAGGATTGCCAGCTCACCCTTGCCTGACTCCTCGGCGACTTCAGTATAGTTTCCCCTTCCGATTTGCTTGGCAATATCAGTGAGTTTTTTCAATGGCCTTTCTATGTTGCGATTAACGATAAACATGGCAAATGCCACTAATAAAATGGTACCGAATAGCGCAAGACTTTGAATCAAACGAATGGCAGAGATATTAGTTTCCGCATGGTTTTGAAATCCCATTACCAATTGGTCTATATCATCCACAAAGAGGGAAAACTCATTAGTTAAGCCCACCTCATCGCCTTCGCCTTTTTTGAAGGTTGCGACTTTGGGTTTGATCATTTCAAACCAATGTTTATGCACCTTAGAGAACAAAGTGTTTAGCTCACCGGAAGTGCTGATAGTCATTTGGGTTTTAAACGTGCTGGAGCCTAGGCTAGTTTCAAAATCGGAGATTAATAAGGTGATCTTTTCCGCATCAGGATTTTCGGTGAGCAAATGCGCCAGTATTCGATAACTCTTCATTCTCAGTGCACCTGATTCGTTCACGGCCAGTGCATCAGTTTCTGCATTGTCACTGATAAATACAGAACTAAACATACTGATGATGGCGAGCATACTGATGGATAACATCAGTATGGA
>JAAAKM020073195.1:46851296-46867198 GCA_010016025.2 Alatinidae sp. Z8VKAUB7J3 | reverse complement strand
TTTAAACACGGTTGAATGTAAAAAGTCGGTATTCATAAACACTATATCTATAGCTAAACGCTATCTATTCTCACTTAGGTCAAGGTAAAGAGTATCACATAGACAAATTTTCTCGATGCAGAAGTGATACCTACAAAAACTAAATTGCTGATGAGAAGTGAAGTGAAATTACCCTACCCCTCTCGCAACACCTTTAAGATTAAGGATTATAGCATATTTGTAAACTACCCACTTGGTGGTAGTCACCTTATACCCCCCTGTTTTATTGGTCTTGAGAGCTTTTTTTAAATCATCTTTAATCTGGATATCCACTGTATTCATTGAGCGCAATTGCCCTCTAAAGAACCGTAGAAGGAGTGTGGCGTGAGTCATTTTTTAGATAAGTTACAGTTTTTTAAACGCAAAGAAGAGTCGTTTTCCGATGGTCACGGCGTGACCACCAACGAAAGTCGACAATGGGAAGACGGCTATCGTCGCCGTTGGCAACACGATAAGATCGTACGATCTACTCACGGTGTTAACTGCACCGGCTCTTGTAGTTGGAAGATCTATGTCAAAGACGGTCTGGTAACCTGGGAAACCCAGCAAACAGACTATCCGCGTACACGTCCTGATTTGCCCAATCACGAACCTAGAGGTTGTCCTCGTGGTGCGAGTTACTCTTGGTACATCTATAGTGCCAACCGTTTGAAATACCCCAAAGTTCGCAAAAAGCTAATTAAACTTTGGCGTGAAGCGAAACTACAGCATAAAGACCCTGTGACTTCTATTCCAGACCAGAAACGGTACAAATGTATCATGTTGGCAACGTGATTAAACAACTAAATGTTGGCATAAAATAAACAATGTTGGCAACGTCTTTTAAACAACTAAATTTATTACGTTTAAACCTACAAAAGAGATAGTCTCACACTCTACCCTTTAAGCCCACGGTCCAAGGGATTTCAGGATTTCACTTTTCTCTCCCTCTGGAAGGTACTCCAACATGTTTCAACCCTTTATCCTGATAATGTAGGAAATTGTATTTTCCACGAAATTACATTATAGCCCACTCCCAGGAATGTTAAAGTTTTTAGATTTCGCATCTAATTCACTTATTTTTTTGGAAACTCGTGTCTCCTCACCGAAACATAACCCTTCCAAACTCAATTATTATGTGGATGCCCAACCTAGGATGCAACTCTTAAGAGGATCTTCAAGCATAAGTAAGAGGCAATTGAGTAGAATATCAGTGTTACTGTTTGTTCAGCATATGTAGCTCACAAGAGGCAGTACCTTACACAAAAATGTTAATTTCTATACCATCTCGCAAAAGGAATCCATCGCCCCTTCCCCTTCTAGGAAACATTCCTAACGCAATCACAGTCTTGCTTTGGATAAAACATCAATCAAAACGTAATCTCTTTAGTATCACAAATGATAAACTTATTATGATAAAAAAGGAACTAATCTTTACGGCTTTCATGAGTCAGCTCTCGCCAAGGGGCTATTTACTCATTTTGGCCCAAGGAGCTTTACATCATTCCTTATTCCCCTACTTTAAAAGAGCGAAACTTTCCAAGTTGATCACATCCGTGTATTTGGTATTCAAAGCATCCTCAATCAATTCATACTTGACAATCATAGATGGTTTTCTCATGGAAAGATGTAATGCTTCAATCTCTAAAGACCAGGGGATACTAACTTCTTTTCCATTTTCTTCTGAAAATAACAATAGACGAAAGAGCTATGGAAAATTCAGAAGACATGAGCCCCTTTCACACTGGACTACCGCACCCTACCGGCACCTGTACCCGCTATGTGTTAAAAATGAATAACTGCATATGAAGACATTTTCATTAGAAATTGAGTCCTCGAGTATTCCAAATTTTTAAGACGTATATTTACTGTTTAAGTTTCCACTTGAACAATTTGGAAAATAAGATTTGATTTTTATTGTCCTTGGTATTTTAAAGAAATCCAAATCCTATTGATTAACAAATTCCCAGAGGCATTACGAAACAATTATTACCGTTTGGCAGATAAATCACACTACTAAGCATTCCAATAAGCGAAAGGAGACCAGATGAGACATAATGAACCACGACTGAATCGTAATTCTTAAAATAGGGATGAGCAAAAAAACTTTCACACGTGCAAGTATTTTTTTTTTTACCAGCCAAGAGTCACTCTTTTGAACATTTCAACTTGGCAACCGGTTAATTCTAATAAACGATTAGGGTAAGTCCCTATGCTAGGTACATTTGAAAAATTTATTAAGTTCAGTTCATTTAGTCAACAATAAATTATCACAAAATACGGAACAAATCTTACCCCTCCCCCGGAAAATATCAATGACTAGGGAAACAGGAAACGAAGGTTTCTCCTTTTCTTCCTTGTCACAGATGCTTTTGTCTTTTTGAGTAATTTCAGAGCAACAGCTTTTCCGTGATGGCTTTTTAGGCATTTCCTGCGAGATGGGGATGAATATTTCTTTCTGCACTACTTAACTGCTTTGCCTCCCAGAACTTTCTAAAAAAGAACTTTCGTAAACGTCTTCCAAAACTTCCCTAGAGCTTTGTAGTTCGACTTCTTTATTTTTTCTTACTTATAGTTCTGTGGCACGAAAGCATTTGAAATTTGAGTTCGTGTCATGTCTTCCTTCAACTGAAAGCCCTGCAGTTTTCAAAATTAGACAAAAAGAACTGACAAAATAGAACGAAGGAATAGAATAGCCCCAAGACAAGAAATAAGAAAATCAAAATTTAGCCTTCGCACCAATTGATTTTGACCTTGTTATTAACCTAGTGATCAACTTATTTCTAATTTCAGCCCGAATTCCTGTTGGCCAAGCAGGTCTCTTTACTAGTAAAGAAGCAGATGCAGAAAATCGAGCAATGCTGTTAAAACGACTGTCTTTTTCTATATTCTGCGGTAACAAGGATGAATTTCAACATCATATGCCTGAAATTCAAGGTTAGTTTCTGTTAATGCGTCACTTAAAATGTAATTTTAAAAAGGTAAACTTACCCTGCGCTCAACAGAGTATATTCCAATTGATTGGAATTAATTGCAGTAACTTATTGAACAAGCATAATCATTAAATAAGCAATTCAGTATACGACTATTACTGTCCTTACTGCCGATGCTGATCTTTGTTTCGTGGCCGTTCAGCCAGGAAGTTCAATGGGGGTTTGGGGGCCAGCGATACTCTGCTTTCGCACACCCTTCCTGTTTTTCCCCAGATTTCTCCGGGTATCCATTTAGAGCTCGGTCGACTCTGGCTAAGCTTAGAGAGTGACGCCACTGACCTCCGTCCCAAAGTAAATAACTGGAGACACCGGGAATCAAACCCCCGCCTTTCGGACAAAGGATTCCAGTTTTAGCGCGCTGTCCACTCGGCTTGGAAGCGTAATCATTGGGCTCTATTGAACATTTCATAAAAAACAAAAATTGAGAAACCATGAAACGAGGCTGATTTTTAGCCAGCTGAAAAATAATGAAAGCGAAGAAACAAAGCAGATATTTCGCTAAAAGTCTCCGCCAAGCCGTCCTCAGTAGTCAGTACAAAAAATACTTTTTTTTCTTTTTTTTTTTTAGTTTAACATTATGTACAGCCAGTACGGTCTTAGAACGTATTTCCTCTAGTGAACGAGGCTTGAATATAAAAATGAATTTCTAACAGAAAAGATAAAAAGAGAAATCCTGCAAACTCATAGATTTTTCGAAAACAACCAGAAGTATTGTTACCTTATATTAAACAGATGAATGTTCCAGAATTTTCTATCTAATAAAAAAGGAATTTTAACTCATTGAGCTCTGAAACACAATTTGCAAGCAATTAATTGAAGGTTTCAATAAGCATTTGAAGGCAACTCAGTAATTGGATTCCGTTATTTAACGCAAAAAAAAAAAAAAAAAAAAAAAAAAAAAAAAAAAAAAAAAAAAAAAAAAAAAAAAAAAAAAAAAAAAAAAAAAACAGTTGTTGCTTGAAAAAATTACCTATTGCCTGATCAAGGCCATATCCAGAAGAGGGAAAGGGCCACAGGTTTACACCCCCCTCCAGCCCTGAAATTTTTGTCTGGCTTTTGTAAAAACAGAACAAACATGCATATAAAATAATTTTTGATGTATTTTTTAAAAGTGTTTATTTTGTTTATTCACCCACTCCCCATCCCCCCTGAACATAAATCCCAGATATGCCCATGTGTTTGACAAAATTAAAGGTCTTTTTACTCTATTAGCTGCTTGACAACTTATCTATAACAACCTAAATTATAATGAAAAGAAAATCCTGTACCTCTATGTACCAAGGTTAAAAATGTTAGCTTTAAAAATAAAACCTGTATTGTTACTCAGGGAATCTCTGAACCAAATTCTTATAGCAAGATTAGGTCATAAATAAAATGTTCATTTTCTTATTTAATTTTAGGTGTACTTTGGAAAGAGTTAACTCCAATAGATGGCTCTGCTAAGGTTCTCAGTCTCTTAAAGTCCATGGGTAAAAAAGTATTCTATGTTACCAACAATAGTACAAAGACACGAGAAGAGTATGTCAGTAAATTTGAGAAATTAGGATTTTCAGCTTCCAAGGTATTTCTACCTACTCAAAAGTTACCCTTCCTAATTAAGAAAATCTACTGAATCTGACCTAAGGTCTGTCTTCTAAGAAACATATTTACATGAGGTTTGGTGTAGTTCTGTTCATTGTATTATTTTAAAAGCTTCTTTTATTGTGGAAGTTTCTGAATTTTGTCATTTAGCATCAGCCACAAGCTCTTTGCATATAAAAACAATAATAGCTTTTTTAAATACTCAGTATTTCTCACTTTGACATTAGAAAATACTTTATAATCAGTAAAATACATTATCAGAGATCTTATGTCAAATTTAGAAGCATCTGGAACATAGTTGCATGGTCTATTAGGTGATTGCTATACCACTCAATAAGTCTAGTCACATTAAAAAAATAAGTCCATTTTCTCTCGTGTCAGTTATACTCAGAACCTATTTTACCAACAGGCTAAAAACCGGGATTGGAACATGATTTCATTGATTACATTCAGCTTGTTGTCTGTCAGAACTGCCCCCACGAGCCGTGGGATGAAATTCCTATCTGAGGTATCTGAATGTAGTATTTTTATAGTACAAGGAGAAACATTTAATTGCCACAAGGTATTGAATGCATTTACTGTGCATTTAGTGTTCAATATGCTATAAGAAGGTTAAAGGTTTAATTCAAATTGAATAAGTAAAATTTGAACAGTATAATATGTATTTTCATTTCAATGCTGTAATAACTGGAAAAGGGAAAATTTGTAATATAATTCGCTTTCAGAGAAGTGCCAGTGATGCACTAGGCTTTATATGTAGTAGGCTTTTTATAAAGGCTAGAAAAGGAGGCAGTAGATAAATTCTTGTTTGCAGTGAAACTAAATTTGTCATAAATGGTCTTGGGAAGAAATAAGGTTAAATTACATATTTGATATATAATGATATCAACTGCTGAAAAGTCTGTTAGTTCAAAATTTGATTTTACTGTAATTTCATTTCTATTTTCGATGTTGTAATAAGTACCAGAAACATTTTCTTTTTCTAGTCTAATATTTTGTTACCATCCAACTATAAGAATTTTCAAATGTATTTTCGTCATTACAAAAATTACATTTTCGGGTCGTCTGGATTTTTCACTCCGCATTACTTAACCCCAAATATTTGATGACCCAAACTTAAAAGGCCAGCCATTTTTCTCTCCGTGTATAAGGGATAACTTGATTGGCTAACTAAAAAAGTTCATAGAAATAAACCAATGGAATAAGCCAAGCAGTCTTTTAAAGCGATGACAAAAATGTCTCCCTTTCTCTTCTATTCTAGGCTTGGAACTTTGCCGAATACAAGCCGTACAATCAAGGTATTTTAAAAGGTAGTATAGTTATTATAAGGTAGCTTTTCATTTGCTCTACTGTAACAAATAATGAAAAAGCTCCATTTCCTCCAGTTTCCAGTCTGTCTAACGGTTATATCCAGCGCAGAATTTAAGATGTTGTGTACAGCTAACGTATTAAAGTTAAACGTATTAAATTAAACGTGTTGAAAATATTAAAATACTGAACAAATATTAAACAGATTAACCGAACACCCTGTAGTACATATTAAACATTCACTAGTGCATAAACATTCAGTAGTACATATTAAACAGCCACTACCCTTACAGTCGTTCTTGGGCATTGCCCCAACGAAAAAAACTTAAATTACGTCGTTACAGCAAAAACAATTTGGATTTTATTTAACGGAGAATTTATTTCCAAATTTATTTCCAGTAGCATCCCACATACCAATAGAAACTATACCAAGGCGAGTTGCATAAACTTCATTAGAATAAGCAAGCTATTCTAAAAGGGTAGGGATGTGTTCCCCCTGTTTTTGATGAGCTAGTGTTTCAATAACGCACAAGCTTTAAAAGTAAAAGTTTCATATCAAACTGCAAAAGTTTGATATGATATGTTATGTATACTACTACTACTACTAATAATACTACTACTGCTGCTTCTGCTATTAACGAATCCTGCATCACTCGGCCACCTGATGCTAACAGAAAATTGACAAGGTTATACATAGAATTAAAAAAAAAAATAAAAAAAAACTTGTTTTTCTACATTGATTGCAAAAATGACAAGGGAATTGCTGCAAGACATTTGTAAGCTCCCCTGAATCTTTCCGGGGGAGGGGGGGTATGTACAGAATCGATAACTTTCTTATAATATTTCCTCGTAATATTGATCAAAATTTTGAAAAAGGTGTTGGTGGTCCAATATAATATTTTTCAGACATCGGCTTGTCCCTTTCTGTTGTAGTCAACCTGCATATTAGTTAGAACCTGCATATTAGTTAGACGTATTTAGACAGGGTACGGCCAAAAAGGTTAGAATCCACATGGCAAAAGAGCACATTTATTGAAGATATCCATATTAGGAAGTGAAATTTGGGTAAACCCAGATTCAAACAGGTTTAATTAAGAGGTATTCCCCGACTATTACAGTTAGAAGCGAATGGCATAACTATGTCTTTGATATACCAGTTCTTTGGGTCACTTCGTTCTCTGGGTCACAGAGTTCAGGTTCCGGAAAACACGTTTATTGCTAGAAAGATTTTATTTCCAAATTTATGGATATACCTAAATTGAGCGAGCGATTGCGCTGTGGGATGAACTGAATAAGATTAATTTAACTGACGGAGAACAAAAAGAAAGAAACCAAGACAAAGGGGCATCGGAAAGCCGCTAGTGGCATTCCTCATTGTTTGCACAATCTCACTCTCACTAGTTGTTATTATCAGTAGTGTCGATACTAAAAGAGGTGTAAGCGATGAAACTCAAATTAAGCTTCTTGCAGAAAATAATTGCGTTAGGTGTTTTGGTGATAGCAAGTGCCACATGGGCCACCGAAAGGGGAGAGAGAGAACATTCTCATCCCAAAAAACCAAAATTTAGCGAGATTGATTTAGACCAAAGTGGCTATGTGACTCTGGAAGAGTTTAAACAAAAGCCCATTCCATTTGGTACTCATGAAGAGGTATTTCACCATATCGATGCTAATCAGGATGGTGAGATAACAGAAACAGAATTCACCGAACACAAACCTCCCAAGCCACCACGTCGTGGCGAGGGAAAACGAACAGGTAAGCCTGAGTTAAGATAAGCAACCCTAGATCAACGAGCTCTAGGTTTAGACAATAAAAAAGGGCGAACTTGTTGCCCTTTATTTTACGTTCTGTG
Organism: Alatinidae sp. Z8VKAUB7J3; assembly: GCA_010016025.2. NCBI lineage: Eukaryota > Metazoa > Cnidaria > Cubozoa > Carybdeida > Alatinidae > Alatinidae sp. Z8VKAUB7J3. The sequence goes on along the minus strand of JAAAKM020073195.1, from coordinate 46,859,445 downwards.
ACGTTGTCGATTGACCAATTGCAATATTTACAGGGTCAATTCAGACACATCTCGATAGTGACCAATTTGTCCTTTCAAAAATGTATTAAAAGCGATTGAATAACGTGGAACGTTGCTGGTGTTTGGTTCCACCATATGATTCAACTCAGATGGAAATAATATTAAGTCGTGCGTATTTGGTAGTACCACGTTGACCGGAGTATTAAATACATTTTGTTTTGCCTGTGCAGGATTGATCTCCAACTGGCGGTAGTGAGTGTATTTTTCAAAAATCATTTTAGAGCGCGGCTCAGGTAGTTCTGCAAAATACAACGAACCCGAGATAAGCGAATTTGAATGTGAGTGGGCATGCATCCCTACACCAGGCGCATTCGCAAGAGCCCAAGACTGAGTCACATAAAGTCGCTGCTCGATTCCCATCACCTCTGAAGCATACAAATCTAATGCATCTTGAACCGCATCTTTGACGGCTTTCATTTCCGGCAGCTCAAAAATATACAAATCCTCGGTAATTAGGTTTTGCTGATTGGGGATCATTTTTAAGCTTTTGATAAATTCGACGAGCTCTGGGGTAAAAATTTCAGAAAGATTTGCTCGAAAATAAGGTGTGGCGAAAAGGGGTTGCACCTCATATTTTTTGTTGGCTGTGGTCATCTAAATTCCTTGTTATTGTTATTTCGGGAAAACGGGAGCAACAATATTTAACATGAGCTAAAAACGCAAGAAAATTAACAAATAAATAACATGGAGAACTTTGCTTACCCTTTATCTGGTCTACTTTTGCCAGTTAGTGAACTGTCAAAAAAACTTCTGGCACGAGACTTGAATATTCTAGGGGGTAGGCCAAAATAAGTGGTATCTGGCTACATAGTTGCCTAATGTTTAAGTTCGAAGTTGTTGTTATGTTTCTTGGCAAGCTAGGCTGGGTATTAGTCGATAGTCTATAAGCCTATTGTCTAATGGATTGATATTTAATGGGATTTTACACTTACCAAAGGAAGTGACGTGGCCGCCGCGCTCGGGCGCGTGCCCGAAGCCGGAGAACGGCTTGGCCTCTCGGTATCCTCGGTGTCGGTCGAGGGCGCGGGCGATGCGCGGACGCTCGTGGTCGAGATCGCGGCGGAGGATGCGGCGCTGACGCCGGCGCTCGCCCCGACCCTCGCCTTGATAGAGGGGCCGGATTCCGCCGCGTTCGGCGAAGGCGAGACCCGGCTGGATGATGGCGTGCTGACCCTGCGGGCGCCCGTGCGGCTCTATCAGGAAGACGCGCTCGACGCGGTGTCGCTGACCTTCACCCTGCTTGGCGAGGGTCGCAATGCCGAGATCACCGGCGAGACCTGCGCGTTGTCAGAGGCCGGCGCATGCTGATTTTTTGCGGGAACGGCCCGGGAAGCTGAGCAAACGTTTATGCGTTGTATAATATAGATATACTTTAGGTTTGAATTTTCGGGCAATCTGAGATACCACATCCTTATGGATGGATCGGTCTCAACTGCGAATCGCCGCGGACGCCCTCGCAGCTTTGACGAGGGCGAAGCGCTGAAAATCGCGCTCGACGTGTTCTGGCGACAGGGCTATGAGGCGACGTCGCTTGACGATCTGACATCGGCGATGAATCTCAGCCGCTCAAGCTTTTACGCCTGTTTCCGTTCCAAACGCGCGCTGCTGCTGCAATCCATCCGGCATTACACCGATGACAATCTCGCCCGGATTCGCGAGATCCGCTCCGGCGAGAAGGACATGGGGCGCGCGGCGGTCCGGATTCTCGACGCGCTGGCCGATGCGGAGGGCGGGCCGCATGACTGTCTGGTGGTCAACAGCATCACCGAACTCGCGCCCCATGATCCGGAGGTCGCCGAGCTTGGACGCCGCTATTTCGAACAGGTGGAAGCCGAGTTGCAGGGCGCGTTCGACGGCGTGACCGGGATGGACGCCGCCGGCGCGGCGCGGATGCTCGTGACCCTGTCGATCGGCGCGATCACCCTGCGCAAGGCCGGTCTGCCGGCCGAGGCGCTCGCCGAGGTGGTTTCGCGCTCCCGCCGGCTTGTGCCCACGCTGGCCTGACGACGCGACCCGCGTTTTCCTTCGCACGGATCATCGACGTTCTTGCGCCCGGTCCCGGGCGAAGCCCCGGGACGCAGGCTCGGCGCCTGAATGAAGACACCGCCTATTAGCCCTTCAACCGCTCGATGAGGCTGGAGGTGTCCCAGCGCCGTCCGTCCATCGCCTGCACATCGCCGTAGAACTGATCGACGAGCGCGGTGACCGGAAGCCGGGCCCCGGTCTCGCGCGCGGCCTCCAGGCAGATGCCGAGATCCTTGCGCATCCAGTCGACCGCAAAACCGCGATCGGGCGCGAAATCGCCGTCCAGCATCCATTCATACCGGTTTTCCATCTGCCAGCTCTGGGCGGCGCCCTTCGAGATCACGTCGATCACCGCGCGCCCGTCGAGCCCGGCCTTCTGCGCGAAGGCGAGCCCTTCGGCCAGGCCCTGGACCACGCCGGCGATGCAGATCTGGTTGACCATCTTGGTCAACTGTCCGGCGCCGACCTCCCCGAGACGGCGGCAGCGCTGCGCATAGGCGGCGATGATCGGCTCCGCTACAAAAGAATGCAACAGAAATGCAAAAGAAATACAAAAGAAATCTAAAAGAAATACAAAAGAAATATAAAAGAAATTCAAGAATGGCTTAAAGGGAATAAATTCTGCACATACAGCATTGCGAATCAAGGAAAGTTGACCGCTCACGCTGCCTATCCCCTCCAGTTCTCCATTGACGATAGCTCTTGCTTAAACTTTGAAGCGATCGAACACCCATTAATTGAAGAATGGGTGAAAAATTTTGTAGAGAAAGAAAACTTTACAGGCCAGGTGGGCTTTGACTTCATTCAGCTCGAGGATGGAAGCCTCTACCCGATTGAGTGCAACCCCAGATCAACGAGTGGACTTCATCTCTTCCGCAAGGAAGATAACCTTCCTCTAGCTTTTTTTAATGAAACTCCTCAGTTGATCAAACCTAAGACAGGCTTTTCCAAGCAAGTGGCCATTGGGATGCTTCTCTATGGATGGAAGACAAAGCACCCCCAAAAGACCTACATTCAGTTCTTCAAAAAACTCATGAGTGTCGAAGATGTCATCTTTTCACGGCACGACCTGAGCCCTTTCCTCTTCCAACCCTTTTTGTTCATGACCTATATTGTCCGCTGTCTCAAATTGCGGATGCGTATCCCCTCGATGTTCACCTTTGATATCGACTGGAATGGAGAAGCGCATAACATGCACGAGCAAGTCAACTACAAACTCGACTAAAAAGATCTTTAGTGACATAGTTCCACTTAGAGTCAAAAAATCATTACTTCACAAGAGTGGGATAGATTCATGAAAAGAAAAGTTGTCAATCCTGATATTCAACAAAAAAAACTTAAACAAGCGATTGAAAAGGAACAAGAACGCGATCTCAAACACGAGCTCGATGAGGAGCGAAGCATTTATCCAAAAAAAGTTCCTAAAAAAGAACATCCAAAAACCGGTCACAAATAATCTGAATCTGTGTTAGACTTGAGCGGCATCTTTCCGAAAACAAGTTTAACAAGGATGTCATGAAAAGGATTCTTTTTTCTATGTTTGGTTCAAATGCCAATTTTCAGCTGGTTAGAAAAGACCAAGATGCCAATCCCCCACCCCCCGAAAAAAGATACTAAGAAAGCTGCTTAGAGAAGACCAGATGCCAATGGATATTCAAAATCCATAATAGACAACTGTTTTGAATGGGAGGATTCTTTTTTCTACGTACGGTTCAAATGCCAATTTTCAGTTGCTTAGAGAAGACCCAGTAAAACATTGGTTTCGAAAATTGGGAGTTTTAATCATAATGAGAAACCATGTGGTCTCTAGACTCTACGGAGTCAATTGAAAGCTTCGTCTCAGGTACTGATTCTTCTGAGTACTTCTTTTGATGTAAAGTTAGTGTTTTCAGTGATGCTGCCGATCAAATTTTATGCTTTACGTGACTGTTCTCGCATATTTAATTTATAAATGGATCTATTGCTGGTATGTATTTCATTTCAGCACTTCATGCTCAGCGTAATTGGTTGGCTCTTAACCTGTCAATCAGGTCGTAGAGAAGCCCTTTTATTCGATTCGAGGACTGCAATGTCGTATGCAAAGGCTAGTCGCTGAGCTGCAATTCTGGGGACCAAATATTCCACCAACTTTTTTGGTTTCCTTATAGTTACTATATATTCCCAAATTTCCGAGGGGCTAAATATTTATTTATGGAAAGTTCATCCCCTCGAAAATATACCCTCCTCAAATTACTTAGAGATGATTTCATTTTTGCTGAAATCCCCCTCTCCCCTCTGCAGAGTTTTTTGCAGAAGATTCAGCCTGAAAAATTATCTTTAGTGCAGTTCCATTTGAAAAAGACTTCAAGTTAAATCGTTTTTCTTATGACTCCGGAAATCTCCCTTTCCGTGAAAGTTAATTTTCGAAAATCCAAATGCACCAATAATTTCTCCGGGGACATTTTTATATGCAAAATTGAGCTGATAAAGACAAAAGTAAAACAAATAAAAATAATTTCATATAAAAATTCTGCCAAATCCCCCAAGCGTAAACTTTCCCCTGGAAGGTTCAACCCCGGAAAAAAACATCCACACAGAAAATTATCCCTATAGAAACTTAACCCAGGTAGAAATCCTCCCCATGAAAAATGTATGTATACTTCGTAATAACAAATGCTATACGTAAATAATGGTCAAATTTTATAAAAAAAATTGTTATTAAATCAGTGCAGTAGATTTATGAAGTAAAGAGCTATAAATAAAAGGGTGACTTACCCCCAACACCCATTTTTTACCAAAATTTTATGACAAAATTTTAGGGGAAATGTGTTTGTGTGGGGGAGGGGGTAAGTTGCTCTTCAATCTTTTTAGGCAATAGAATATTTGATTTCCATCCAAATGAGCTCTCTTCTGGTGTTCCAGAACCTTATTTCGACATGATTACCCCTGAAAAAAAAAACGATACGATTCGATACTTTATTCATAAATACAATTATAACTCTTTACTTTATACATCTACTTCATTGATGAAAAATATACATTTTGTATGCGTACATTAGTAAAAATTAACCATTTTCTAAACACACCAAAAATAATAATGAATAACCAAAAAAGAAAAAAAATATACCACAAAAAAATAGACAAAAAGGATCAATCTCCTTCGGAATATCCCCTCCAAAAAAAAACAGAAGAAAGAGCTCCCAATAGCCCCGCTTCCTCACTACCAACCATCTACCTACTCCCCCTTACCACCCCAGCCAACCAAACCTCCTTAACGCCTCCTATTTCCTCATAAATAAGTACAAATTCAACCATTCTTTATTAAATAATCTTTTAACTGTCTCTTAAACTCTAGAAAATGCTCAGCTGCCCTGATGCTCGCTGGTAGAGAATTTCACATTGCAGTTACAAGAAACTGTAATCTAAATCCTGATCTTGTGCTATTCTTAAGCTCAATAACAAATTTTTCACTATTCAACGTATCATATTCATGAATATCGCTGTTAGCACGGTAATTGTCAAGAAAAACACCTGAGACTAAATTATGCACGCACTGGAAAACGAAAACTACTGATTGATACGGACTAGTAGTAGTAGTTGAAACACGAGCCCTGAAACACGAGGGTCGTTTAATTAGAACACTAAGTAACTTTTTTTTTAAAATGACAGATAACTCAATTTTCAAGTTTTCCAAAATTTTTGGTTTCCTCTCCAAATCCCCCCAATTTCACCGGATGCGCTGTGGCCAGATGCGCGCGGGTGGTTCCACCACAGTGTTGCGCACCTGGAACCAGATGCGGCAAATGGACGCAACTGCCCGGGAGATGTTTATCAGTGCCGGTTCGCTGGTGATGGAGCTGCCCAGAGAAGAGCTGCGCACTGCCGACAGTCAGGTGCAGCACCGTTCCGGCCGCGCACTCACATTTGGCCAACTCGCCTCGCTGGCGGCCAAACAACCACTGCCGGATCCTGACAGCCTGCAATTCAAAGACCGCGATGAATACACCATCATCGGCACTTCCGTCACTGGTGTGGATAATCTTGTTATCTCCACAGGGGCTGCATTGTTCGGCATCGACACTCGCGTGCCGGATATGTTGTATGCGGCCTACCAGAAATGTCCTGCTATTGGCGGCAAGGTGGTCAGCGCCAACCTTGCTGAGATCAAAAAACTACCCGGCGTGGTGGACGCTTTTTTAGTCAAAGGCAATGACAATCCAAAAGAACTGTTGGATGGCGTTGCCATTGTCGGCACCAATACCTTTTCGGTCTTCGACGCCAAGCGCCAGCTTAAGGTTAAGTGGGACGAAAGCGGGGCGTCCAGGGACAACTGGACCGATATGGTTGCCCGGGCGCAAGCGCTGCGAGATGAACGCGGCGCTGAGCTGGTGATTGACAAAGGTGACGTCCGGGCTGAGTTTGACAACCCTGCCAACAAAACGTTGTCGGCGTTCTATGAATATCCGTTTGTGGCGCATTTGTGCATGGAACCGATGAACTGCACGGCACATTACATAAAGGGTGCTGACGGTACGGCGGACAAGTTGGACATCTGGTTGCCGCATCAGATTCCCACCCGCATTCTACCCATGTTGAACACCATGTTCGGCCTGGAGCAGGAACACGTGACCATTCATCAGATGCGTCTGGGCGGCAGTTTTGGCCGCCGGGTGTACACTGAGTACGTCAGCGAAGTGGTGGAAATTTCCAAGCGTATGAATGCGCCGGTGAAACTGACCTGGACCCGGGAAGACGACGTGCAGCATGACTTCTACCGGGTGGGTGGCTTTCAATCCGTGCGTGGCGCGGTGGACGGCGCCGGCAGACTGGTCGCCTTTGAAGATCATTTTGTGGGTATGCAGACCAATGGCCAACCGGTCGTTGGTTCGTGGTTCCGCGACACTGAATTTCCTTTGCAGAATATCGACAACGCTTATGCGTCGAAGACCATGCTGGACATCAAAACCCCCTGCGGGCCCTGGCGCGCGCCCGGCTCGAATACGTCCGCCTTTGTTATCCAGAGTTTTCTTGATGAATTTGCGCATGCGGCCGGCCGCGACTATCTGGAGTTCCTGTTGGAAATTATGGGTGAACCGCGCTGGTTCGAAGCAGGCAACATCCGTTCGTTGAATACCGGACGGGCGGCGGGGGTGATCAAACTGGCAGCAGAAAAAGGCGGTTGGGGCAAAAACATGCCGGCCGGCAGAGGGCTGGGCCTGGCCTTTTACTTCAGTCATGCCGGGCACATTGCAGAGGTTGCGGATGTGAGCGTTGCGCCGGACAAGACCCTGACCGTAAACAAAGTCACGGTGGCTGTGGACGTTGGTCCTATCATGGATACATGAAATTTCATAGAGGGTTTGCGTATGCAAGCTCAGATACCGGGAGAGTTTGGATCTGAATGATACAACAGGCTGCCTGCATTGCTTTGCAATCTGAGGTGGGCATACCTATCCCCGGTACTTGATGGGATAGGTATACCCAAAATAAACGCAAACCCAGGAAACAGCACATGAACATTATTGTTGAAATAGATTTCGAAAATTATCGTGATGCCTTTGGCCAAGCCTACAAGGATCAATCTTATATTTGATGATCACTAACATAGTTCGTGTCATTTTCGTCAGTAAGATCACACCACATTGAGTGGTTATCGTGTCACTGGGTAGTTTCACTGTTTACCCAACGGTGGAAGTTCGCCCACCCATAGTTCTCGTGGGACTGCTCCCGAGGCAGGATTAACATACAGAGCCCGCATCGGTCCGTGATCCACGGCGAGAACACCTCCAAAGGGTTGGAATTCCAATGAGGCTGGTTTAGTCCCTGCGTATGTGCCATCAGTAAACCACAGGCGTGGCTGGGTTCCCAAATTGGCAACAAAGTAGACCAAATCACCGAACAGCAAAAACCTGGTTGGATCATTAAAACGCGAAACAGAAATATTTTCAGGTACAAGGGTGGCAATATCCATTGCCCACAGATCTCTACCGCTGGAATAGACCAATGTATTATTGAATAAAATATAGCTGTTGATATCTTCGATCAATGAATATGTACCACTTTGTGTCCCGTCGGATATCCAGAT
>JAAAKM020073195.1:46733463-46851286 GCA_010016025.2 Alatinidae sp. Z8VKAUB7J3 | reverse complement strand
GCCTTCCTGCCGGACTGGGACTTCGCTGTAAAGAAGAATTCAGTCCCATTCGAATTAAAATTCCTTTCGGATCCGAAGTGAGCTGTAATTTCAGCAATCAATCTAGTGCCAGATTCGGTGCCATTGGATATCCAAATATCTACCGTTTCTTCGCCGCAACTTTTTTGGCCAGAGAACACAAAACTATACCTGTAAATAAACGTCTCAATATCACCGCATACACCCACCTCAAAAAGTTCCCGAGGTGGCTTTCCGTCTTCGATAAACCATAAATACTTTGTGCCCGTTTCAGTGTTAGCAAAGAAGTAGACATTATCCTGGTATGCTGTAAAACCAGACGGGCGAGAATCCCGCTCCGTGTCATTCCTCAAGTCTGCGAGTATCTTTGTTCCCTCTCTCGTGCCGTCTGTAACAAACGGTTCAGAACCAGACTCACCGATTACCCCCGCAAACCAAATCTGATTCGCAATTCTTTTCGGGTTGAAAAACGAACGGCTCCCCAGCGAGCTGATCAATCCCTGTTCATTGATAGAGAGGAGTTCAGATGGGGTTTGGGTAGTGTTCAGAAAGACCAGTGATTCACCAAGTGGCTCATATGCTCCAATATTTGCGCTCGACTGACCTGGATTTAAATTGGCGAGTGATTTGAATTTATTGCTCTTCGGATCAAACAACCACATTTCGCAACCTTCATCCAAGTTACAGCCGAGCATGAAAACTCGCTCTCCAGAATCACTCTCTGCAAGCAGCCTGATCATGTTTAGAGATGAAGTGGAATCTGAATCGGAAACTCTTCTGAAAACAGCCGGCGCATCCCCGCACAAGATCTGGATGGGATTAGGGATTAGATGTTCAATTATAACTACTTACATTGTATGTGACAAGTTTTTGATTTTCAAAGGGAGGCTAGGACCTATTATTTTGAAATTAAAGAGAATTCAATACGCTAAAAATATATTTTTTGATCCTTTAGAAAAATTTATAGCTTTTGGGCCGGCACTCAGTCCCCACGCAGTAATTCGGATGAGGATATGGTCTTCAAGCAATCGCCCCTCCTTAAAGTTTGTGAAGATTTCTATGGAATACATTTCTAACTTACAAATATCTGTCTCATTTGGAATCAATCAATTCTTCAAGGCGGGAAATGTCTCCTCTCTAATTAAAGAAAACATTTTATTTAGCAAATTATTTGAGAACAGCTTTCTGAGTAAATCTCATAATTGAGCATAATATATTTCGAACTAAAAACTAAATGAGCTTCAAGATTCATGCTAAGATTAGTCTGAGGACTCCCCTCCCCCACATGGTAAGACCCGCTGGCTTATACAACGACAGTCCCTTTCAATGAATGCTACTGGATCTATAGTACTTTAAAACAAGGGTTCAAACCGAGGAGTTCCTCTGTTTCTGGAAGACTAATTACATTTCAAGAGCAAAATCATGTTCGTAGAAAATATCGCCGTTACAAAGACCGTAAAGCGTCGTCGATGTCTTCATATTTTTAAGGATCGCTTTTTTTGTGGAGGGAAAATAAAAATGAAGAGTAAAAGAGCACAAATTACAATGTGTAGATGAAAAACGGGGCTTCATTTTAGTATTAAACATAAAATTATATCAAAATACCTGTTAATTGCAAAAATCCGCTTTTTCAGAGGCTACTAAACCCTAACGACGACTCTCCAGAAGATCTCTAATAGGAACTCAAGAAGAAGTTGTAGCTCCCGTCGGTTAACTTAACAACCTCTCAATGAGAGACTAGATGTGGCGTCACTGGCTATTTCCTAAAGTACATTCACTACACTCTACGCTGCACCTCCATTTGAAATGGTCTTCCAAGGGATGTTATCTCTGAACACCCATCTTTTGATTAAAAGGAAATTCAATAGAACAAAACTCTAGGGAGAAAACTTAAGTAGATGGCAGACTAGTGACATAACATCCCCCGGGTTTTTAGCAGCCTGGCGCCATGAAAATCATCACCATTAAAGAAAAATTATCCCAGTCATTGCCACAATCCTCTACCTTTAAGAAATGAAAATGGCCGATCCAATACATCCAGCGGATAAAAGGCCACCAGTAGACGATAAGCGGAATAAATACTCATTAAAAGTGCCACGTATGGGCTTCTGTCATGATAGTGTGACCCTTTTTATTAAAAATAAAGACTTATTTTTGGAACACTGCCAATCCTCCAGGGGTGCTCCTGGATTCAAACCTCTTTCGAATCAGGTAAAACCGTTTGTATGATGAAGGGTTTTTCGTCCCTCTCAGCCCTTCTTAAATAGTGCCTTAAGTCTTGATATATCAACAAGTTCAAAATCAAAACATAGATATTATATCTACAATTATTACTTACTATCATACCAACTGAAAGTAAAGCAATATCAATTTAGAATAAAAATATTGTAATGTCTAAAACAATATTTCTGTTTTCTTACTTTAAATTGAGATTTAAGCACTTTTTGAGCTCTTAAAAATGACAGATTTTCCAAAATTATGATAGTTTCTGTCATATTTGATGCCTTTTTTATGTTGTTTACAAATATAATAATCACTTCTACCAAAAATTCAAATTTAAGCACTTTTTGAGCTGTTAAAAATGACAAATTTTAATTAAAGTATAACTTGTCACTTGTTTTCCACAAAATAATACTATGTTTTCTCAGTGCCATCTATTCCATCATTTTGAAAAAATAATGCCACATTTTCTCAGTGCTAAAATTATTTATAGTAAGGTCAGGGTAGGCTAGGTTAAAAAGTGCTTAAATTTGAATTTAAGGTAGAACCAATTATTATATTCATAAAGAGCATAAAAAAGGCATCAGGATACATTCACTTTGTTGGTAAGCCAGTTATATGAACTGCTATAATTTTACCAAGTAATCTAGTTAAAATAGAATTTTCACATTCACATAACTTAGCTAGAAAGAAAGTAAATATACCATTTGATGCCTTTTTATGCTCTTTCTTAATTTGATAATTGCTTCAGAAACAAATTCCATGAAGAAAAATAAAACAGAATCCAAATATGACATTTGTTTTGGTTGCAAATTCAATTTTAACCAAATCTAATGTAATATATCTTTTCTAACCTTAACCAAATATAAAGTCCATGTTATATATTTATGAAGCATTTATTGAATTTCAATTTTAAATGTTGATTCAATATACAGCAAAAGTAGTTTCAACAAGATTGATGCTAACACAGGTGTATAAGCTGTATCTATAAATAAGAGAAAAAATATCATCTGATTCAGGATTGAGTATACCCAGGAATGGTAAGGGCTTGAAATTGAATTTGCAATAGAAACAAATGTCATATTCGGTATACAGTTCACCTGATTTCATATAATCTGATTCAAGAATGGGTAGGCCTGTACCCAGGAATGGTAAGAGCTTAAAATTGAATTTGCAATAGAAACAAATGTCATATTTAGTATACTATTCCTAAAAATTCTTCACAGCCACCATCAACACCACCTCCTCTCTCCCTAAATGTGCAAATGTACATCCTAAATTATATATTCATGGTGTATTTTTCTCTTTCTTGATTTTATTTATAAATAAAAAATTAATGTATAAAAAATTTCATAGAAAATATATAATTTGGGATGTATATTTTGTACATTGGGGAGAGTAAAGGTACAAGTAAAGTTAAGTACTTTTAGGAATGATATAAGTATGTATATTATCAATTTTTAAAGTCGTTTCCAGAATTTTATAATGTTATCTTCTTAGTTGAGTAAGGTGAATAAAACTCATAGGAATGAATCTTGATCCTGAACAATCACCTTGGAGGGTATTTTGAGGCAGCCTACTCATCTTCACTCCTGCCCTCTCTAAAAACATTGGCCTTTAATAATCTTTAAGTATTTGTGCTGCATTACCTGCTCTTGAAGCAAACACTTTAAAACTATAATAATTACTTCAAAACATTGTTAAATATTTGTTAATATCATTCATTAGATGTACCGATAAACTTTACCAACAAATGTTTGTTGTCAAAATTTAAACAGGTACAATATAGGCCTTTCACCTGCCAGTGTATGGCACAGTTATACTTGGCAATGGGGGAACTGGAATATGCACACAACCAATGGTATCGAGTATAACTCCAAGGAGATTGTCGACTACTTTTATGGCGTTAAAGCCGATGAGGCCAGTGACCTATTTCCTGAATATACCGCTGATGACGGGTTTTCCGCTGTGCTTTCATTGGGCGCCAAGTACCCACTCACTGAAAGTTGGGTATTAGAAACCAAAATGACCGTCGGCCTGGAAACAAGTGCGGTTACAGATAGCCCTCTTACAGAACAAAAACATTGGTCAGCTTTTTCACTGGGAGCGAGCTATGTATTCTAAGCAAACTAAAACGATTGTTATCACTCAAAATGCAATCAATAAACTTACCTGGTTGTTTGCGGTGGTGTTATTTCCTGTATGTATTGCAGTTGCCAAAGAGATGGTAACCGCCAGTATGTATATAAAACCGCAACGCTGTGTCTCATTGATTGAAGGCCAAATGTGCCACGTGACTTTGGACGTCAACTGGGAGGCGAGCGAAACAGGGGCTTATTGCCTATACCAAGTAGGAAAGAAGCAGGCTATAACCTGCTGGGAAAATCAACGTCAGGGTCGCTTTGAGATGGAACTTCAAACCAACAAAAACGTCAACTATGAGTTGCGACAAAACAATAGTGATACGGTGTTGGCCACTGCTGAATTAAGTTTAGCTTGGGTGTATGAGGCAGAAGAGAAGTCTCGACTCACCTGGCGCTTGTTTTAAAACTAAAACTGAATGCTAATCTAAGAGTGAGTTATGGAAAATCAGCATAAAGTACTATTAGTAGAAGATGATATTCCCCTATCAGATTGGATAGCCGACTATCTACGCACTAAAAACTTCGATGTGCAGCAATGTGATGATGGTGCTGAAGCTGTGCGCTTGATCATTGAAGAAACACCTGATCTAGTGATACTGGATGGTATGTTACCTACTATGGATGGTTGGCAAGTTTGTAAAGCAGTGCGTGAAAAGTATGCCGGTAAAATCATCATGTTAACTGCTCGTGATGAAGAAATTGATGAAGTGCTCGGTCTGGAAATGGGAGCGGATGACTATCTGACTAAGCCCGTGAGGGCCAGAGCGCTGCTTACTCGTATTCAAAAACAATTAGCCTCTAGTGAAAAGGTCCCCACTGCAGAGAATGACCCACAACGAATTCAAGTGGGTAATTTGGACATCCATGCGGGAAACAGAACCGTGATGCGCAATAATGAAGATCTGAAGCTTTCCTCAAACGAATTTGACTTGTTGTGGGCTTTAGCACAAAAAGCGGGACAAGTAGTAAGTCGGGACGAACTCATTCAAGCCGCTCGAGGATTCGAGTATGACGGATTCGATCGAACAATTGATTTGAGAGTGTCTAAGTTACGTAAAAAGCTTGGCGATGATCCACAGTCCCCCACCCAAATAAAAACCGTGTGGGGAAAAGGGTATCAACTAGCCATATCGAGCTAAACCCAAGACTATGCCAAAGCTCATCGCATCTCTTATTGTCGCCGTCTTATTAGCTACTTTGTCTTTAGGTTGGTTGTTAGATTATGTATATGAACAACTCTCTCCTCAAGAGCACGCCGCCGCCGCTCCGCCAGCAGGTCATCAGAACTGACAGCCCCAAGTTCGGTCAGCGCCGCCGCGACGGCCGCGCGTACGTTGGCCGCCGCAAGCTCCGGATCGCGCAGTTTCTGCAATGCGATGTAGCCAGCCAGCCATTCGCAATCGGCATAGCTGTAGCCGTCCTCGGGGGAGGAGAAATGATAGGCGGCAAGCTGGTAGGCGCGCTCGTTGTCGCCGTCGCGCATCAGCTGGCGGGCGAAGTCGGCGTCGTTGAAGGGGGCGACGATCATGTGATCGCGCACCGAATCCGGGATGCCGGCCGAATCCGGCACCGCCAGCGGATAGTTCTCGAGCCGCTGGGGAGCGAGGCTCATCAAGGCCTCGGCCGACATGCCGTGATAGCCGCCCTCGAACTTCAGGATCTTGTCGCGGCCGGTGCGCGCGCGGGCGAGACGCATGGCATACATGTCCGCCTCGCCGCCTGTGCTGACGTAGCGCAGCTGGTCGGCGCAGGCGACGGCGTCGCAGATGACCTCGGCCAGCTCGATGCCGCGGGCATTGCTGGCGAAGAAGGTCATGCCGGAGCGCAGCTGCGCCTCGGCCGCCTCCACCACCTCCGGGTGCCCGTGGCCGAGGATCATGGGCCCGGAGCCGATCAGGTAGTCCACGTAGACCTTGCCGTCCTCGTCCCAGACCCGGGCGCCGCGCCCTTCGCGGATCACGATGCCCGGATCGAAGTTGCCGAAGCCGCCGGCGGGCAGCACTTCCTGGGCGCGGGCGATCCAAGTCTGTTGCGAGGTATCGGTTGTCATCGGGAAGCTCCGTGTCACTGATGGACGGCGACGGGGTCGCCGAGAAGGTTCTGGTCGGGCACGACCCCGAGGCCGGCCGTGCTGGGCGGCGTCGCGAAGCCGCCAAGGTTGCGTACACCTTGGCCGGGGACCGGGTCGACCGCAAGGTGATCATGACAGAGCCAGCTCGCCAGCCGGTGCTGTGGCGCGGTAGAGGCGGCCAGGTGCAACGCCGCGGTGTCCGCCAGGGCCGAGCCGCCCACGTCCTCGATGTGCATGCGCCAGCCCACCGAGACGCCGAAGTCGCGGACCTGCCGGGCTTTGGTCAGGCCGCCGAGCCGGTTCGGTTTCACCTTCACGCCCTCGCAGGCCCGGCGGCGCCAGGCTTCCAGATGATCTTGAAAGTCCTGCAGGCACTCGTCGAGCAGGATCGGCTGCGGCACGCGGGCGGTGACCTGGGCGCAGAGGTCGAGGGTCTCGCAAGGCTGCTCGACCCAGTCCCGCGCGGCGACGGCGTTGAGCACCTGGATCGCATCGCCCGGCGTCCAGGCCCGGTTCACGTCGAAGGTGACCGTCTCGCCCGCCGGCAGGGCGGCCGAGATGGCCTCGATCCGGGCGATGTCCGGCGCCCGGTGGCTGCCGCCTATCTTGGCGGAGTGGGCCCGGTAGCCCTTGGCGCTGGCCCGGCGGATCCGCGTGATCATCTCCTCGGGCGTGCCGCTGGAAATGGAGGAGTTGACCGGCACCGGGTCGGCCGCTTCGCCGCCCAGGAGACGCCACAGCGGCTGGCCGGCGGCTTGGCCCAAGAGGTCCCAGCAGGCGATAAAGGGGTCAGAGTCGATTGATCGGCAGCCGTCCGATCAATCGATCAAAGGGGTCAGAGTCGATTGATCGGCAGCCGTCCGATCAATCGACTCTGACCCCTTTGATCGAGGGATCCTTGCTTTGCGATCGTTCCGGGCGCAGCTATGGTCGGCGCGACGGTGAGACCAAGGAGACTGACTTTCATATGCGGCAAGCCCCGATACGGCGCCCTAGGGCCTACTTCGAAGAGCTCAGCGACGGCGAGCGGGCGGCGAGCCTGGAGGCCACGCTGGGGCAGCGGCCGGCCGGCGGCGATCTCTGGGTCTTCGCCTATGGCTCGCTGATCTGGCGGCCCTGCTTCGACCATGCCGAGCGGGCACCAGCGGTTCTGGCCGGCTTCCGGCGCCGCTTCAGCGTCTGGACCCTGATCGCCCGTGGCACGCCGACCGCGCCCGGGCTGGCCCTGGCTCTGGAAGAGGGCGACGGCGTCTGTCACGGCATCGCCTATCGCCTGGCGCCGGCCTCCGCGCGGGCGGGGTTGGAGGCCCTTTGGGCGCGCGAGATGCTGACCTCCATCTACCGTCCCCGCTGGCTCACGCTGTCTCTCGAGAAGCGCAGGGTCGAGGCGATCGCCTTCGTCGTCGAAAAGTCCGATAATCAGTATGCCGGCGCCCTGCCCAGGGCCGAGCAGGCCGCGATCATCGCCAGGGCGCACGGCCAGTTCGGCAGCTGCCGCGACTACCTAGCCAACACGGTGGCCGAGCTGACAGCGCTCGGGGTCGAGGAGCCGGAGCTGACCGCGCTGTTGCGCGATGTGGACGCGCTCGCGCCTCGGCCCTAGCGGGTCTTGGTGTTGATCGTCATCGTCATCGGCGGGGTTTCCGCGACGCCACCGATCGGATCCAGGGTGGGCTTCGTGCCTTGGCCCACAACGGTCGGACTGATGGTCGGCTGCGTGGTGCCCGCGCTGCCGCGTCCCCCTTCGACCTTGTCCAGTGCTTCGTCATCCAGCTTGGTCGGTTCGGCGTCTTTCCTCTTCTCGTCGCTCATTCTGTCACTCCCACTATACGCCATGGTGGCAAGAGTGTAGCACTTGGGAGCAGCTCCCAAGAGTGACGGCTGTCACACTTCGGTCAATCACCGAGTGTCCTCCGACCGGTCGCCCGCAGATGCGCGTCGTTCTGTCCGATATGCATGGACCTGGGCAAGGTCAGTTCCGTCCTGTAGGGGCGGCCGCCGTCGTAGGCGAACCACTCGTCGTTGACGAAGGCATGGTCCCTGACCAATGGCCAGACCTCGCGCCGAAGGAACTTCTGGTCCAGGTGGTGGTCGTTCAGGGCGGTACGGCCGCTTGCAGCAAAGCGAAGGATCTTTTCGCGCATGGGCCCGAGCTTGCCGCGACGGGCACCCCACATGCCGGCGAGCATGAGCTCGCAATGCGTGGGGTGATCGCGCATGACGTGGAAAGGTTTCTCGGAGTGAAGCCAGTCCTCGACGGCGGCGCGTTCCTTGATGTTGATCACCGAATCGCAATCCCGCACTACATAGAGCCCAACCGCAGAGACATCTTCGATCAGGAACCTCCAGAAGGTTCCCAGCTGGGCCAAGGCCGGATCCTCATCGCGCACCCAAGGGTCCGCCGCAATCGCCGCATGCCCATCGTCACCAAGCGCGACCGTGCCGAGATATTCGTCACTTTTGTAAAGCGAGGCCTGCACGGGCTTGAGCCCATCGCGGCTCGGAACACCGCGCAGGGCCAGCACATGATCGGCCTCAATCGCGCCAAAAGCCGGGGTCAGCTCAATCGCCTCGGGCACAAAGCGTTTGATCCAGACCGGGTCGAACCCGTTGCTCTCCATGATCTCTTCAAGCTCACGGTTCGCGGCGAGACGCAGGAAAATATCTTCATATCCACGGATGCGCGCGGGCTCGGGCAGAACTTGCGTCAGGCTCGTGGTGTTCTCGATCACCGTCTCAGTGTAGACCGCCTCGACCGTCTCCCCCTCACCATCGAGGGTCTCACCCCAGGAGCCATCATCGCTCTGAATGGTCTTGGCCGGTGTCTCCGGCGGGCTTTCGGGCAAGGCGGCCAGAAGCGCCTCTTGCGGGTTCACCGCGCTGACATCGCTTTGCGCCTGGAAGAATGCAAAATCCTCGCGGCTCGAGGGGATCGTGGTGATCAGCCGCTCCTCCTGGGTGATCATGTCGTCCTTGATCGCGATGATCCCGTTGGTCGCAAAGAGGCCGATCCGGGTGGCGGGCAGATCGGGATGCGAGATCAGTTCCTTGGCCTTTGTCTCGGCGGATCGGTCGAATTGCAGCACCATCGGATCGCCCGCCACATCGATGAATGCGGCAGTGAAGGCGAGCGGGTCCTGCGCGCTTTCGGTGTCCTCCGCGAAGTCGGAGATCACCAGCTGTTCTTCATCGCCAAGGCCGTCCTCGGCCAGCTCGTCCACCTCTTCGCTGCTCCAATTGATGGACATCACGAGGCTGACCAGCAGGTAGCCGACCAGCACAACCGCCCCGACGCCCAATCCGCCCAGCACCCAGGGCGCGGCGCTGCGTTTGATCTTTCGCGTCTGTGATTTGCGCTTGGCTTGTTTGAATCTCGGGTCAACCTGCATGGTCGGTCACACCACCCGTCTCAGCGGAAAACTCCGCTGCCGCCACCGATGATCCGGCGCGTGGTTTTCTTCTGTGTGGTGCCGCTGCTGGTTGTCTTCCTGGTCGTCGTGGTGCGGGTGATCTTGCGCACGGTCTTCTTCGGTGCGGCCTTCGCGGTCGTTGTCGTGGTCTGAACCGCCTTGCGCACGGTTTTCTTCTTTGGCGCGGCGCGGGCCACAACGACGTTCTTACACTGAACCTGACCCTCGGCTTTCAACTGGCGCAGCAGGCTGACGGAGGGCTCGAGATTGTCCGGAACCAGACCTTTGTTGAGGAAATAGCGCCCTGCGGCGGTGCGCGATCCCTTGCCCCAATCGCCGTCGATGCGCAGGCGATAGCAGCCCAGACGCGACAGTTCCGTTTGCACCGCGATGGCCAGATCCTTGCCCGCCAGCGTCGGCTCTTTCGGCGCGTTCGGGTCCAACTCGCGCACCAGATCGGGGTCGATGGCCTCCAGAATGGTGCGGTTCTCATCGCTGTCGGGCAGGATTTCACGGCCCAGGATGGCGTCCAGCTCGCGGCTGACGGCCGAGAGCGACCGCAGCGAATTCGGGCGAAGGGCGGCGTCCTGGAGGTCGACGAGGCGGCCTGGCAGCAGGCCATGAAGCGTCGCTTCGGCCGGCCTCACAACCAGCCCGACAACGTGTTCCCGCCGCACATGCTCCTGACGAACGGCTACGGCGATGCCGCGATGCTGGTCACGCAGCATGGCGTGGTGCGCCCCGGGCGCGATGCCTCGCCCGCGGAGCGCAAGCGCTTCTTCGACGAGGCCGCCGCGGCGCTACCCGACGTCGCGCACATGGACCTCGTGGGCGAGATCCTCTACACGTACGCGTGGGACACGGCCGAGTACGACCGCCCGCTCCTGCTGGGCACCGAGGAGTACAACGGCGACATCCACCAGACCGCCGATCAGACGCTTCAGACGTGCTGCGGCGGCATCTACCGCGGCGACTGCGACGATCTGGCGTGCTTCTATCACGCCCTCACCCAGCATCAGGGGCGCAACGCCCACGTGCTGTCGCTCCCCCACCACCTCGCGAACGCCTACGCCGAGCAGCAGGAGGACGGCACCTGGGGCGTCGCGGTGCTGCACACCGGACCGCCGCTGTGGATCGAGGCGCGCACGCTCGAGCGCGCGATCATGAAGACGTACGAGCACTTCGAGTCGCACGAGTCCGTCGACCTCGGCGGCCTGCCCTTCTCGCTGCGCTTCGGCGGGGACGCGGTGCGCCAGCGCTACATGCTGCCGTACGAGATCTTCCGGGATCCGCAGTACGCGCGCGACCTCATCGAGGTGCAGGCAGCGTACCGCTTCCACACCTACCTCACCGGCATCGAGACGATGGACCGCATCCTCGCGAAGCGCGAGAAGACCAACGCCGCGGACCACCGCGAGACGGCCCACCTGCTCACGTGGGCCGATCGTGACGCCGATGCCACGCCGCACTTCCAGAAGGCGTTCGACGCGGCCACGACGAATGCCTCGCGCGTGGACGCCGCGCTCGACTGGCTCGGCAACCTGGTCGATGCCGAAGACGACAAGGCCGCGCGCACGCTCGCCAATCGCCTCGCGACGAACCTGATCCCCGCGTTCGAGCGCGAGGTCGGCCACGTGCTGGTCCAGCCGTGGCTGCGTCTGGCGCGCCCGTTGGTCACGGATGACGCCCACCGGGCCCAGGGGCTGGAGATCCTCGCCGAGCAGGCCGCGTCGCGCGTGACGGCCGACTACGAGGCGATCGAGGTGCTTGCGCGCCGCGAGGGCTTCGATCCGCGCTGGCTCCACTACAACGGCCTGCCGCGCAACACGACCAACGTGGGCCGCTTCGTGAACCTCGCGCTGATCGCGTGCACGGAGAGCCGCGAGGACACCGACGCCGGCACCGTCGAGCACCGTGCCGAGCTCGACCTGATGCTGCGTCGCTGGTTCAACAACATCGGCTTCCGCACGCTGCACCAGAACGCATCCGTCCTGGGGCTCTACGGCAGCCTCGCGAGCTACTACGAGGGCACCATCGGCGAGAAGAACCTCGAGAAGCTCGTGACGAACGCGGGCGCCGTGAGCGCCGACGACCTGCGTCGCGCGCGCCGGCCCGGGCGCATCCAGCGCGCGCCGTCCGAGTTCCATCTCCGCATGATCAAGCTCGCCCACATCCGACGCGGCCGCCAATCTGGCCGGTTATGGGCTCCTTCGCGCCCTACCCGATGGGCAATTCGCTGCCACAGACTTTGGCCGGCGCGCTTGGCAGACCTGCCAACAGCAGCTCGATGCCATGCTCCGCGCCCGCAAGCAGGAGACGAACAGCGATGCTTGACATCGTGGAAGACGTAGCGAGCGGTGGCGCACTGGTCTCCCCGACCGTGATCGGTGATATCTGCAACGCTCGCGACCAGGCGCTGTCCCAGATGCGCGATGCGGCGGCAACCCTTTCCCGGGCCTACTCCCTCGCTGGCCAAGCAAGCGGCACAGCAGAGCGCGCCCACCAGGGCGCAAGCTACCATCTCAACGACCGGCGCGAGGACGAGCACTACAAGCGGCTGTTCGGTGGCGATTTCGACGAAACGTGTTCGTTGGAGATCTATCGGAAGCACCTGGACGCGCGCGTTTGGACCTATCTCCTGGACCGCGTCGGTATCGGGCAGATCATGGACAAGACGGCCAAGGACGAGCTGCATGCTTCGCTCCTGGCCGATGTCCCCGAGGTCACATTCGACAACGTAAGCGCCACGATCGAGCGCCTGTTCGCCAACCGCGATCTGATATTCAAGCGCGGCCTGGCCGTGGCCTTCTCGAAGCTTGATCGCCGGTTCAAGAGCCACGACGGGTTCAAGATTGGCTCGCGGATCATCCTGACCTATGTGTTCAACGAGTACGGCGGCTGGTCCTACAATGCCCGGCATCGAGACACCTTTGCAGATATCGAGCGGGTGTTCGCGGTCCTCGCTGGCGGCCAACCGAATCCCGGCGCACTGATTCGCGCGATCGAAGAGTCTCGCGGCCGAGGCGTGGACCCGCGCCAGTCTGTGACCGAGACAAAGTACTTTCGGATCCGCGGCTTCAAGAACGGCAACGCCCACGTCTGGTTTGCGCGTGACGACCTGGTCAAGCAGGCCAACAAGATCCTGGCGGACTACTACGGCGAGGTGATTGGCGATGCCATGGAGAAAGATGGCACAGCTGAGGACCTGAAGAACCGGCCCGGATTGCCTGCGAAGACGTTGCAGTTTTTCCCGACCCCACCGGCTGTGGTGAAGCGGATGCTCGACCTCACCAGCTTCGGCGAAGGATCCAAGGTCCTCGAGCCCAGCGCCGGCACCGGCAACATCGCCAAGGCTCTTGCCGACCGAGACGCCCAAGTTCGAGCGATCGAGATCCATCCCGACCGCGCGGCGAAGATCCGTGAGTTGAACCATCCCCGGATCAACACGTGGTGCGCCAACTTCCTGCAGGTCCCAGCCTCTGAGGAGTTCGACGCGGTGTTCATGAACCCGCCCTTCAGCGGCACCCACTGGATCGATCACGTGATGCACGCCTTCGACTTCTTGATGCCAGGTGGCTCGTTGATCGCCGTCTTGCCCGTCACGGCCGAGATCGGTGAGTCGAAGCGACATCAAGCTTTCCGGCGGTGGGCGGAAGACAATGACACCTATCGCCGGCCGATGTTCCGCGAACTCCCTTTGGAGAGCTTCGCGAGCGTCGGCACACGAATCAACACCGTCACGCTTGAGATGAAGAAGCGACGCTGAGTGAGCGGCAGAGCCGCAGCGAGCGCATGCTGGGGCTGACCGGGCTCGGCAAGCTGGCGCGACGGCCGGCCCGGGCGCTCTCGGCCGGGGAGCAGCACCGGCTCGCCCTGGCCCGCGCCTGGGCGGTGAAGCCGGAGATCCTGTTTCTCGACGAGCCGACCGCGAACCTGGACCCGGCGGCCACCCGGGCGGTCGAGGAGATCGTGCGGGCGATCCACCAGACGGGGGTCAAGGTGGTCATGACCACCCACGACCTGGGCCAAGCGCGCCGCCTCGGCGACCAGGTCATGTTCCTGCACCGGGGCCACCTGGTGGAACAGGGCGCGGCCGAGCAATTCTTCGACCGGCCCCAGACCCCGGAGGCCCAGGCCTTCTTGAAAGGCGAGCTGATCTGGTGAGGCGCCCGCTTCCTGCGACAGACGATCGCGGGTAGGCTTCGACATGACCGATCTCCCCCGAGGCGCGTTGCTTTTCGCCATCTTGCCAGCGCTGCTTTTGGCCTGGCCAGCCGCCAGCGGCGATGCGGAGCGGGCTCGGCGCTGTGTCGCCGAGCTTTTCTGCATCGAGACGATCACCTCGCGGCGGAGCCTCGAGCTCTGGCTGGAGGCTTTGACCTCCCAGGAGCTGACCGTCGCCGTCGAGCTGGTCCTGCTCGGCGGCGAGCCCATAAGCGAGCGCCGCAAGGTGCGGCTCGACCGGCCGAAACGCCAGCGCCTCATGACCCTGCCGATCCAAGAGCAGGATCGGCCGCTGTTTCGCTGGAGCTTCAGCTTCCATCCGGGCCATAGGCCGCGCGGCCACGACGACACGGCCGTCTACCGCCTGCCCTACGGCGCGAATCAGAGCTTCACCGTCATCCAGGGGACCGACGGCCGCCTCAGCCATAGAGGCCGGGACCGCCATGGGATCGACTGGGGCCTGCCCGAAGGCACGATGGTCCACGCCGCGCGGGGTGGCACCGTGATCGGGCTTTATCAGGACGCGACGGCGGGCGGTACCGCCGCCGAGGACCTGGGGCGGGACAACTTCGTCTGGATCGTCCACGACGACGGCACCGTGGGCTGGTACGCCCATTTCCAGCACCGCAGCCTGCTGGTCCGCCGGGGCCAGCGGGTTGCGGCCGGGCAGCCGCTGGGGCGGGCCGGCGCCAGCGGCTATGCCAGCGAGCCGCACCTCCACTTTCACGTGTCGACGCCCAGCCCGGGCGATCAGGCCTACGTCACCTTGCCCATCGTGTTCGAGCTGGGCCGCGGACAGGTGGGGCTTCCGCTCGAGGGCCGGGCCTACCGGGCGCGGTGACGCAAGGGAGAAATTAACCTCGGTGCCAAGCCCTTGATCTAGCTGTATAGACAGGCCCTTCACGGCACCCCGGACCTGGTTTATGCTGGGGCTCACGAGGGCTTCCCATTGGGAGGTGGGGCGAGCGACAAGACAGGCGCCTGGATCTGAGGGGATCCGGGCACGACCTCGTAGCCGGAGAAGTCCACATGACGCTCGCGCGCGATCACACCCCCTCTCAACCCACAGCCGCGCCGCATTTGCCCGAGCATGGCTTGCCGTGCCTCATGAGCCGCATGGCAAGCTTGCCCGTGGTCTTCGCCAGCGGCGTTTCGACATCTACACGATGAACCCGGTGGATGCGCCGCGCGGCACAGGGTCAGGCTTCATCTGGGATGATCGCGGCCACATCGTCACCAACAACCATGTCATCGCGGGCGCAACAGGGGCAACGGTCCGTCTGGCGGATGGGCGCGCTTTCCGCGCAGCCCTCGTAGGGACCAGTCCCGAGCATGATCTCGCGGTGCTGCGTATCGGCGTCGCACTGAACCGACCGGCGCCAGTGCCCTTGGGCACGAGCGCCGACCTGCGTGTCGGACAGAACGTGTTTGCCATTGGCAACCCGTTCGGACTCGACTGGACCCTGACAACAGGCGTCGTCTCCGCACTTGAGCGTGAGATTCCACGTAATGAAGGCGGCGTAATTCGCGGGTTGATCCAGACCGACGCTGCGATCAATCCCGGCAACTCGGGCGGCCCCTTGCTCGACAGCTCCGGTCGGCTGATCGGGATCAATACGGTGATCTACAGCCCGTCCGGCGCAAGCGCAGGCATCGGTTTTGCGGTTGCTGCGGATACGGTGAATCGTGTCGTGCCGCAGCTGATCGCGCAGGGTCGCTACATTCGTCCGTCGATCGGTGTCGAAATCGACCCGCGCCCGGATTCTCCGCTGGTGCAGCGCCTTGGCGTGAGCGGCGTTCTGATAACCCGCGTTGTTGCAGGGTCTGGCGCCGAGCGGGCAGGCCTCCGGGGTGTCCGCTATGGAACGGGAGGCGAAATAATCCCCGGCGATGTGATCCTGTCCATCGACGGCACTCCGACGCCAAGCGCAGAAAGGCTGCGCACCGCACTAGACGGACACGAGGTTGGCGAGGCCTTGACCTTACGCCTGTATCGTGACAATGCCGAGCGCGAGGTCGTCGTGACATTGCAGCCCGCATCCTGAACATGTCGCCATGATCGGTCTCGCAGTGGCGCGGATGGCGCGTGACGACTGGCCAATAGTGACGAAGAGCACCACCCGTGATGATCTATACTTCGACATAAGCGCATGCTCAGGGATATTCTTAACCCCCGAGGTTGTGCCTTTCTGTCCAGTCGAAATAGGGCCAGTTTACTATCTTCTCACGTTGATTTGACGGCTATAGCAAGCGAACCTTTTGCGATGGCGGTGATGATCAATTCCAGGGCGAAGATCTTCGGAAGATCTTTTGCAAAAAAACGTCTCGAAATCCCTGAGAATGCGCCATTTTTTCTTGCAGGCAGAGGCCAAATTGTCCTTGACCCAGCATGCGATCAAAGTGTGATCTCGTCACCCTCAAGCGGCGGCGCATCGGGGGCGACCCGCAGAAAGTCGGCGGTGCGAGCGGGATCGCCTTCGGCCGCCCGACGCTCGAAGAAGGCTGCTGCATCTTGCGCACCGATCTTCTCGGCCAGCGCGACAGAGATGAACTGGTTGAGCGAAACACCATCGCGTGCGGCATACCGTTCGGCGGCGGCTTTGAGCGAATTTGGCAGGTTGAGCGACACGCGCGCTTTCACGGTCTGGGTCATGCGGGAATCCTCCTCAGTGCTTCGGCCGGCGTCAACAGATCGAGACCGAACCGCGGCGCCGCCAGACGGAAGTCTTTCGTGTTGAACGTAAAATTATTGCCCGTATATATATTTAGTTTTTTTTTCAAATGGGAAGATTTGAGTAGGGACCAGGGGTTCCTTTATTTATCGCAACCCCAAACGCCTTTATTAAGAAATTTGACCAGGGACATGGGGTTAAATCTATCAACGCTTACTTTGTGAAATAAGAATTGTATGTAGCACCATGTAGACATTCTCTCTATCAATTTTTTCTTTTTATAAGCATTTCGAAAGCTATGGTGGATATAGATTTTAGGAGGGGAGACTACAATTAATATTTTTGTTTGAAAGATTCTTAGAGAAGGAGTGACTGGACTCTTAGAGAAGGGATTAACTAGAATGAAAAAGAATATAGATTTCAGTTGATATTCTGTAGAAGTTAAAGCTTTATAAATTCAAAATGTATATTTCTGTAGCTTCTATGACTGATTTGGGTCAACAGATTTGTATGAATATTCTGCTGTATTTCATCAAAAAAACGAGATTCATACTTTTTAGTGACAAAAGTTTCTTTAAAACGGAATTTCTCTATCTACGGCAAAATATAAACTATTACTACCACTACTAACAACTCACTGCAGCAGCCTGCCTCCTGAGGTCAGTACAGCTACGAATGCTCCTCCTTGAAAGCTCCCTCTTTAAACCTTCCCTAGAAGTTCCCATTTCCCTTAAATTTTTCCTTACAAGATCCTCTCATTTTAGGACGACCTGCTTTTCGTTTGGCCCTTAGAGGACTGGGCGTCGCGGACGATCTTTTTCTAAGATTTCTGGGAAGGTAGGCGTCGAATTTGAGATCTTTGTCATCTACTCGTTTGGCAAGACCGGGCAGTCAATTCTAAGTAGTTTGGTCATAGAAACCAAAGAAGTTTAAAATGAAGGAGATAGGGTCATCGATTAAGGTAGAGTAGAGCATTTCAACACAGAAAGATTCTGTACATCTGGGGATTTACAGATATTCATATAGGTATCTTTTTCATATAGATAGTTCCATTGATTCATCCAATGCTGATAGATAACAATTCAGATGATGTTTTAGGATTAGTTAGATTCAAAATGAAAATGTAAAGTGTTTTTTCTTTTTTATAGGAACCTACAAGTTGAGGAAGGTAGATTTTCAGAAGGAAGGTTTTGATCCCACAAAAATCAAGGACAAACTCTTCATGTTTGACTCCAAAGCTGATAAATACGTACCACTCACGGAACAAGTTTATAGTGACATACTAAGTGGGAAAGTTAGATTATAACTTTGTGAATCACTACAGGGTGACTCAACACTCGTCTGCAGTGCAACAGTGTCTACATGGACCTATCTACAGTGCAAATGACCAGGGTTGCCACCTGGTCATTTTCTATATCCCAAATGACTTGTCGCCTTACTGCTAATTCTGGTTTAGGTACATTAATGTATATACTTCTAGCTACTGTTTATTGAATAACGTTTTTGGGAAAATCTTAGCATCACAAATTACATAAACGCATAGTTGGGTGAAGATTTGGTTTTGTTTGTCACTTGCATGGGTTTTCAAGATATCTTTTCCTTATTTGCCTTTCTTCTTTCTTCTTTCTTTTCTCTTTTCTATCTTCTTTTTCTTACTTCATTTTTTTTGGGACGCCACAATTGTTCTTCAGAAGGAGGTTAAACGTGGCCACTACAAGTCCGTTAAGGAGTTACCTAATTTCAAAGAGAAGTTTGAAACCGTAGGTCAAGGATTTATTCTGGAAGCAGACGTAACTATTCAGGGGAACTACAGGTGTGTTGCCAAATACGGAGGCAAAGAAATATCGTTATTACTTGGTGCACTGCTTGTAAACGAAGGTAAAGAATATATCGCCAAGGCCATGGCCGGTAAAATCATTTGTTATTTTAGTGTATTCTGGAAGCAATCCTTTCTCTAGGCAGAATTCGTTAAATACGATATCACAAAGCGATTTATTTAGCTTGATCACAACTCGCTGCAGTTGTCTAAAACGACACTTGTCGCCTTATAGTTTTCAAAAAACTAATGAGAGCCAGCGTATGGAAGAATAGCTAATTAAATCGTACACGACATTTTGGCATTTACTGCTACCATCATCAAGTGAAGAACAAATTAATGTTTGTGACAATTAAAAAATATCTGAGTAGTTGGTTTTGTATTTGTATTTGTATAAAAGCGTACTGTTTATACTTCAAAGTTTAAAAGGAATGACTATCTGATAGATTAGATAATTTGCAATTAAGTTTATGTGATAAAACAGGAGGCTCTTTGTATCAAATAATTTGCTATAGTAGATAATAGAATAGGTAACGTTTGTGACGTGGTTGTAGCGATAGCCTTAAAGCGTATTGTCATCTACCTAACTTGTCTCCGAAATTGTTGCAATAGGAGGCCAGGGCACAAGTGACGTAGCCACATATGTAGCTTAAGACTTGGCATGTACAGGAGCAGAAGCGTCTATATATATAAATATACTCTCAGCAGTCACATTGCCATTATATATAATTCTCGAAGAATGGAGCATTAACGCAATAGCTTGCAATTTAAGGGCGCTGACCGGATTCGAACAGACGACCTCATGGTTACTAAACTTACTAAAGCCATCAGGCCCAAAAGCTAAGGCGGAAATTTTTAGTGTCAATCTTTCCTGAGTTTATATTCTCACCAGACACATTGCAAATTTATATATAAAAATACTACTTGCTGTACCCTTTGATCCGCAAGTCACTTCAGCTTTCAACTGTACATACTTTACTTTGCATTAACAATTTACATTTAGATTTACGTCAACATTTCAGCTCAATGAATTTGTTCTTCGTCTACTTCCTTCGCAGCACCAAGATATTTCAGACCGAGAATTTTTCCAAGTTCAGCAATCATATCATTACAGAGAGGTGCCTTTGAATATATTACATGCGAAGCCATTGGGGCTGGAAATCCTGAAAAGACGTATCTAACCTGGTACAAAGAGTCAGGAAATTACCTTGCAAAGGTACAATTATTTTGTTTAGAAATTTACTATGTAACTCTTTTGTTCCATTTTTGTTTTCTTTGCTGTTCTTTGCTGTTGTTTTATAAACACACACACACACAAACATATATATATATATATATATATATATATATATATATATATGAATACGTACTGTTAGCAGACATAATCCAATTATATACAATTCTCAAAGAGTGAAGCATTATCGCAATAGGTGGCAATTTTAGGGAGCTGGGGTTTCAATCTATTCTATAGAAAGATCATGTATATTTAGTTATCTGTTTTTCCTTTCCTTAATAAGCGCCCAGGTCCGCATAAGCGCCCAGTCCGAATGGGAGCCCACCTAAAAACGTTTGTTTTTAAATAAGCGGGGCTTAATCGGTCATTTACGACATACTTAACCTAGCAAAGTCTCAGCAGGACTTTCAATTTGTCGATTAGCACTTCGTCGGGACACGGAAGCAGATGCAAAATGGGACAGTCCCGAAGAGATCGGGACGGTAGGACGGTCTGGAATAAAGGGGTTGCAATTGTTACTAATTATTCCGAGATCGAAAAACTACCATTTCTTAAAGCGATAGTGTTTCAGCAATCTCCTTGCAAATTCTATCGAGAACAAGGAGCACAAGTGATTACATACGTCGGGAATCTTTTAACCCTAAAAAGACAAAATTGATTCCCATTTAATAAATTTAATCAGGGTTTGTTTGATACTTCTTCTTTAATGGAGAAAGGCCGACAAGACAAAACATACAGTACGTATCGTCTTTCTTAAGAACTAAACCGGTTTGTTGGCTACATTAGCTAGAAGTTACGACAGCAATTTATTGCTGGCAGGTAAAACTATAGCATCAGCCTTGACTTTAAAGTATTACAAACTAATCACATTTTCAAATGTTTTAAGCATGTGGGAATTCACACGCGAGCTGTTCATCCTGCACGCATAAATCCAGTAGAAGGGCATGACTTTCGCCGAGGCATTATGAGTCTTGTAGATGCAACAGTGCTAACCTATATTTCGAATGATTACGTTCCATCAACCACTCATCAAGGCATCATTATTCCACACTTGGCATCGAGGGCAACATATTGGTAAAGCGGCAATTTGTGTAGAATTCGGCAGTTCACTTAGTTATAATTATCATGAAGGATTAAAAAGAAACTTGAAAATTTGGTAAGTGGTACAAAAATTGAATATTTCTTTGCGTAACGGATTCATTTTGCTAAACGTTTTCGCCATACACTGATCACAGCAATCGTATGGAGTGAGCAGAAGCTTAACGATGAACTTATAGGAAACGAGAAGATCAAAATAC
The DNA here is from genome assembly GCA_010016025.2 of Alatinidae sp. Z8VKAUB7J3. NCBI lineage: Eukaryota > Metazoa > Cnidaria > Cubozoa > Carybdeida > Alatinidae > Alatinidae sp. Z8VKAUB7J3. The sequence continues at coordinate 46,830,179 of JAAAKM020073195.1, read as the reverse complement.
GTCGTTGAAAAAAGGTGTCGCTCTCCTGACTGTCATTTTCAAGGACGGGTTTTGGTCTTCTCGTTCTCTATAAATTCATCGTAAAGCTTTCTACTTCACTCCACACCATTGCAGTGAGCAGTTTATGGCGATGACGTTTAGCAAAATGAATTTTCAGCGAAAATATGTACAAAGTAACTCCTGTTCCACTGCTTTCTTGTTTAACAGTGACATGTTACTTTCAAAATTTATAGGTCTCAGAACGTTTCAGCACAATATGTATACAATATTATCTCTAGCTATTTTTCCTCCTGTATTGATACAGCCTACATTCGTAATCCTATTCTGCTCGAGCTCTCATAATATACGATTCTGCTATGGGGAGGGTGGGAGGCTATTGGAGCCACCCTATATAACTTTGCGACAGTCAGGCCCAGCCGTTTGGCACATTTGAGTACTATCTTGGAGTACAAAAATAGTAAAAAAATGGTTTCAAGGCTGTTATATTGAGGTAGAAAGGTCATAGTGTACTAACTGACCTACATTTGATTTGTTTGAGGGTCTTTCCATCCATCACTGAAAGTTTTGATTTGCTGAAGTTGTTTGCCAGGATTTGTCAGGACTTTATCCAAAGCAATATACCCACTTAAAATAAGGGGTTTAGTCTCCAAAGCCTGGAAGTAAGGGGTTGCATCAGATTTCCAACGATAAATACCTTGGCCCCATCCATGAACAACTCGATGGTTTGGTTGTGAGACATAGTGGGCCAACGTATTTTTTCGACTCAGTGCCGAAATATGATATTCAGGAAGGACAAGTCCTTGATTTGTTTCCTGAGCGGGAATAGTTAAAGGGGAAAAAAATATCAAGAGAAAGATGTGCGACCATTTCATAGCAGAACCTTTTTGAATGAACTCTTGTACCAATTTTTGACAGGTCGTTTGAGGGAGGACAGTAAAGAGGTCCAAGAGGTTTTTCTTAACTGACATTAGGTTATCATAAAGACATGGAGCAGTCACTTCATCCTTTAATGATTTTAGGAGCGGCTTCGAATGCGGGGAAGTCTTTTGTGACCACTGCTTTTTGTCGATGGTTGGCTCGCCAGGGATACAAGGTTCATCCTTTTAAAGCCCAAAATATGTCTTTAAATGCGATGGTCACACCAGTCGGGGATGAGATTGGTGTGGCTCAATATTCACAGGCTTTAGCCTCTGAACAGATCCCACGTTTTGATCACAATCCTATCCTTTTGAAACCCCAAAGGGGGATGACGTCGCAAGTGATCCTTAAGGGAAAACTTTATGAAACATCTGTAGCAAAAGATTATCAAGAAAATAAAGACTTTTTCGCCTCTCAGGCTCTTGAAAGTTATCGCAAGCTGGAGGGTGAAGCCGATATTGTCGTTTTAGAAGGAGCTGGATCTCCTGTCGAGCTCAACTTGATGGATCGCGACATCGCTAATCTTTATATGGCTCAAAAAGCTGATGCCAAATGCCTTTTAGTAGTCAATATTGAGTGGGGAGGATTTTTTGCTGCAGCGAAAGGAACTTTTGATTTGATTCCAGACAATGATAAAAAAAGAATTCTAGGGGTCATTGTTAACAAGTTTCGCGGAGATGCTTCTTTATTTCTTAAAGATTTGTCAACCTTTGAAAAGCAAATAGGAATTCCCGTTTTGGGAGTTTTGCCCCATCTTGATCATTTGGCTTTAGATATCGAAGATGGTGTCTCATTAGATAGTCTTGGTTCTCACTGCAGCGAAGCGGTTGTGAAAATTCGTATCATTCGCTTGCCTCATATTGCTAATTTTAATGAATTTCAAATATTTGATCATTGCCGTGGTGTTGACTGGTCTTTTGTCGATGATCCGTTTTCTCTGAGTGAGGCTGATATGGTGATTGTGCCCGGAACCAAAATGACGGTGAAAGATCTGAGCTGGATGCGCTCAAAAAAAATGGACACGGCTATTAGAGATCATGTTGACAAAGGGAAACAACTTATTGGTATTTGTGGCGGCTTTCAAATGCTAGGCGAGACTCTTTATGATCCTAATGGAGTGGAAGATCCTTCAATTAAAAGGTCTAAAGGACTCGGTTTTTTTGAGGTGGATACCACAGTTCTCTCTCACAAGACAGTAAAAGTGGTGTTTTGGTCCTTGAAACCCGAGGTGGTTGTTTCTTTTTAGGAGTTGATGTTTGGCGAATAAAGGATGGTACGTGTTGCTTAATTCGGTCAAACAACCTCAAAAACATGCGGCCAACATAGCCAGCCTCGCACTGGCATAAAATTGATAAGCTACAGAGCTTGAATTTGTGGAAGGCACGCGATCTTTGTGGTTGGTTGATAATCCCTTTTTGATTGTATAAACTTCACGTGGAGTGACAGCGCCCAAACACTGCCCTATGGTCTTTTTGATTTGATTTTCAAAACGAAGTGAAACGTTTGAATGCCACGGTAGTTTTAAGTATACAGGACATTTTCAGATCAAAAACATTATTCTTTGGAGAACTGTAAAAGTTTTAATTTGATAGTGTTGTCATTGATGTCTTGGGAATAGCCATTTGACAGAAATGTTTGTCTTAGAAAACTGAGTTCCGATTCTAATTTGGTATCGGAGCAAATCATAAGCACTTGCTTGAGAACCCAGAGGGTGCCAAAATGTACACGGACGATTGCTTCTGTATGATAGGAAAGGCTTGGTCTGCATTTCATTTGGCCGTACTCGAGTCAGTCCCCATAACAGCAAGAAAACCTTTGCTATACAGACAGAAAGAATTGGTTTTCCCACTAGGCCTATTCAATAAATCTTGTTTTAGTGGATGCTGATTGGTTCAAGAACAATAGCCATTCAGGAAGTCCAAATTCTGATTGGCTCTTTCAAAATTACAGTTGGGTATACTCTTTCACACCTCATTTCGGTCATTCTGACGTTAGTTCTCTGAGTATTTTCATAGGAAAAAAGCTTTAAAGTACAAAATGTTTTCGCTATTTCGTGCAATAACAAAATATATGTAAAGAGATATAATTGTAGGGAAGTAAAAGAACAGTAGAAGTTGCGAAGACAAGTTGAAATTAACGTACATGAAATTAGATAGATATATGGAAACCTTTACGCAAGGAAGAGGAGGATAAATTAAGTGTCAATCAAAATAAATGTAATTAAAGGTAGATGTAGGGAACTCAAAGAATAGTAGAGTTATAAACGTCAAGAGTAAATAAGCGTACAGAAAAATAGATGTAAAAAATAAAGGGAAGAGGATGAGAGGTCAACTGTAATTTAAAATAATTACATCTGCAAGGAAGTGAAAAAAAAGCCAAGTAAAAATAAACAATTAAACTACATGCTCATAGATGTGGATGTAGAAGAGACGTTGTAGGAAAGAGGAAGAAATTCACGGAAGAGAATGAGAAGGAAGTATAAACCCAAAAAAATGGGGATAGATGTAGATGGAAATTGGTAAAGGATAGTAGAGTAGTAGAAGTCAAGTGTAAGTAAACGTACAGAAAATAGATGTAAATATAGAAAAGATGACGGAGGGAACAGTAACACAACACATGTATTAACCATAGTAGATGTAAATAGAGGTATATGTAGAGACGTAAAAGAGTAGTACAGGTATCGAAATCAAGTATAGATAAATCTACATGTCAACAGATTGATATTTGACAAAAGCTAATGCAGAGAAGAGAAAGAGAAGTGAGGTATTGAGCAAAATAGATGTAAATAGAGGTAGATGTGTTAAAGCAAAACTTATTTTATCAGGATCTCAGCTTGCTTGTGCCCTTGTAGCAGACTTCGAAACTTTGAAAAATACAGCAGAATGGTTACATTATCAACACTTTCGTTAGGTTTATCAGAGTTTAAACGTCCCCATTATCTCCCATGGGTGAGTTGCGTCAAGTGCCTAATTGATATACACATATATCACTGCTCTTCTTTAGATTTCTGCACCACTTCTTTCCATTAACCTACTAAGGACAATGTTTGGAGCGAAGCATGTTGACTAGTTAATGGTTTTGCTTCATCCTCAAATTTGGGTCAACTATTGAAGTTATAAATAAATGATTACTTCACGTCATACTCCTTAACACAGAAGGAAGTAGAAAAATATATCACGAGTAAATATTATTTGTATGCACAGTAAGACATGACGGCGATGTAGAGCTTGGTATATCCATAAAATATTTGTATGAAAATCGTGGTGTGGAAGGGTTTTATAAGTGAATCATCTTCGGCAAGAAATTAAAGTACCTTCCCTAGGGGTATACGCAGTGCCGTAGCCAGACTATCTCTGTAGGGCATGCTTATTACCTATGAGCATATTTTAGGACATGCTTCATAAATTTAAGGCGTGCGGGCCAACTTGTTCACCAATTAACGTAATTTTTGTGTAATCCCTTCTGGAAAATCGGTGAACCCTTTTAAAAAGTGGAGCAGGGGCACTCGTAGATACCAGGTGTCTGCAGTTAACTGCACTTCAAAATCTTCAAATTTAGGTGTGCAGATTTGATATCTTGGAAAAGATACAAGGAGCAGGGTATTCAACAAGTCTGAAAAATGCTCTGACTCATTTCAAAACTCTAGGACAGACGACCATAAACTAGGGGATGCTATTTTACCTTGAAGTCCACTTCTAGAGGATGCTTAGCATACCAAGCATCCCCCTGGCTACAGTGCTGGGTATACGTAATATTCGAGACATCATCTCACCCCCATAATAGCTATTTTGAATGTTGTCCCGATGCCACTCGACGAAGGGTGACTAGAATTTATATCTCTAAATAGAGAAATCAAAATCAATGACATTCTCTTTGCAAGTAGAATGTCCGTGTCCACAGCATCCACGTGTTAAATGTTAATGCGTCACACAGATGTTAAAATCAAATTTGAAACGAGATAGACTCAAAATGTGCGTGGAGGCTTTTTTGCTATGTTTGGTGTACCCTGTTGACCTAAGCCAAGCAGACTGCTTATTGGCCCTGCTGCTTATCAGAAGCTGTATTAAGAGATTGCACTGAGAGATGGCACTGAGAGATTGCACTGAGAAATTGTCAAGCAGACTGCTAATGATCAAATAAAACAGTACTGTGCATAGACCGGCAGTAGATTCTAGGAACTTGTAAACAACTTTCAATGTCAAAGTGAAGGCACCAAATACATGTAAAAGAGCGAACTGAATACGATTTTGTTGAAGTGGCTGATTAGAAAATAGAATTCGTTTATCATTACCTGCTATTTTACACTTTCAGATTGTTGTTGTCACGAGGGTCTCTGTAATCATAGATTCCAGTATGCGCTCGGCATGTATGGCACTCTACATCCAAAACATTGTGACGTAGGTTTGTCGCCAAGAAGAGCATGACAATACGATGTTTTGCAAGCACGAAGTCGAAAGTCGTAAAGACTAGAGAAGAAGGTATTTACGAAATACTGGGTAGTGGGCGCTGCAAACCCAGTATTGGTGAAACAAATCGCTTCACAGGACAAAAACGCAAACTTAAGTTAGCACTAACAAAAACGATACCAATAATGCACTAGTTGCACGCAGAAACGGAAAACTAGATATTCCAAAATTGAAGGACGCACATCTAACTACATGAAAATGGTCGGCATCCACGAAAATTGAAAGAAGCAGCTATCACTGGAAATATGAAAATCTTAAACGAGAACTATTGGTAGTTATTTTCGTTTAGTCATTATTAGGACTTTGCTATATGATAGTACATCCCTTTGATTGATGCTATCTCTTTTGATAGGTCACGTCGTAGGATTTCTTGTGCAATGGTTATCTAAAACTTAAAAACTGCCAGAGTATCAGAGATTACTGATTTGATTTCAAACGTTTTCACCGCGTTCATTACTCTTCAGGTGTATGTTCATTTTCTCATTAGGCTATTTAAATTTCGGCTCCCAACTATCGAGAAACTCTGAAGTACTATCACTACTACCTTCAGCATGTTCTTCGTTTAAAACTTACTGAACTTTTTACTTGGTAACGTGGATGCCCGTACATTTCCAAGAATGGAGGAGCGAGTTTGACAGACACAGTAAGAAAGTTTAAACTGATTCTCCTTATAACAATTCACTACAATAAATGATGTCGCAATTCTACTGACAATTCACCTAACGTGATTCCTACCTTGGCTAATCCCTCCTGCTTTAATGAGCTGTGATTGCTACTTGCATCGTACTATCTCCATCCGAGAAGACCTGTTCTGAACGAAGTAATGTAAGAAAACGGTTGAAGCGTATCATTGTTCCTACTATCAAGAGATTTTTAATCCAGAATCGTCTGTAAAGCCAAAGTACCCACAGGTCATCAATAGACCATTTCGGAAATTATATGCCAATTATGGCCCCGTTGCAATATGGGAATGTCTGGGGGACGATCGCTTTCAGTGTAAGTGAAAACAGTCATCGGGCAAGGGCTACCATTTGAAATTTCTTCGATTTAAGCCATTAGCGTTAGCTTTATAAAGGGAGAAAAAGACTTTTGTGCAGTTTATGTAGTAACGATAGAAATAAACCTGAACAGTAACAATTTAACACATCAAGGACCACGCACTGCTTTTGAGGCTTTCTATGACAGTACCTCGCAGCCAACGAGCCGCTTCCACAATTTGTTTTCTAACTTGCAGCGTTTGTCATTTGATGGCAACACCGTTCATTGTTTTAACAATTTGTATCATTGTCTTAAGCAAAGAACAAGCTTTTTTTTGGTTATAGACACAATAGGGCTTTCTCTGGACCTTTGAGATAATTCGTGTCCGGAGAATTGCCCCCCGGAAAATAGCCCCCCCCGTTGAATTGCCCCCATCTAATTACCTCCAGGAAGATTGCCCCCAGGAGAATTGCCCCCCGGAAGATTGCCCCCGGTGAACTGACCCCCGGAAAATTGCCCTCCCGGTGAATTGCCTCCTGGAGAATTACCCCCTAGATACCCACCCATTTACTACACAGTAGTAACTGGGAAATATTTTCATTTAGGACCCACCCACCCCCACAGTGGGTCTTTCCACTTACTACTGAGCCCCCCCCCTGCCATAACGGATTATTGCACTGAAATATCTGATAACATAACAATATAACATTATATTTCTTGCAATTTATAGCACTGATTACAGAACTACGAGTTTAGGAAACAAAAGTAGAAACAAGGAAAACCAACACTGCTTCTTTTATCCATTATTAATGTTCTAAAGTCATTAAACCAGAAAGACCGTTATCAAGATAAGGAGGCTGGAGCATGATTTTCAAGGAATTATAAACTTGTTGTCCGTATTAACTCTGTTCAAATATTTAATTGTCAAAATGAACAATGTAAATAGGGTATAAGAATGTGTGGCCAATCAGAAAATAACATTGGTAATATCAAGACTTTCATTTAGGTCATTCCCACCCTAAAGCTACATAATTAAATATCAGAAATCTTTATGACACCTCTACTGAATTGATATGACAGTATAAATGTATGGTTATCACACCATTTGCTGATTGCCATGCTAGTACATTATGTGATTGGCATTTAGTTATGAAGGGTTTCAATTACTAGAGCAACATGATGGATTATATTAGATGACAATGCATAGTGTTTTTTCACCCTTTACTACCCCATATATTAATATTGTTATGACATTTGGAAGACAATTTAAAGTTTTTACATTGTTATTTTCATCACTCAATATGCTCCTTAAATGTAATCTGTGTAGTTTGATTATCTTATGTTTTCAACTTTTAGTTTTTTGGAGAGCTAAAAAGGATACTTATTTCACTGACGGAGGTTGCTAGTCTTTTACAGTATGTCAATTCAGAAGAAAGGGATGACAGTGACATGGAAATAGATGGTACATATGATATGTTTAAAAACACTTGCTTTGTGTCATGTCAGTGCAAAGATGTTTCAGTAACTGATGGATCAGCTTATGTGAAGCTTAAATTGATAGTGTGTTTTATCTAGAAAAGTGTTTTACCCAGAGAACATTTTCCATGTATAACTGTTGTATCCTATGATGTCAGTCTTTTTTGATGAGTTAAGATAATCATTAATCAAGGCAAATACTGTCCAACCATCTCTGAATTTTAAAGATTACTTGCACTGGATCAGGGAATTTTATTACGTATTAACAGAAATATCCAGTGTTGCAATGGTTAAAAAGTCACATAATAAGATTCATTTTAATAGCAAAGGACATAGTTTTATAACTGGTTATAGAAAACTCACTTATATTCCATACAAGTTCCCCTTTATGACAGTTGCTTTAAATGCATTTTCAAGTATCTTTTTGGAAACGTACCTTGTGCCATAAGGAAATCCAGGAAATTCCAAGCTTTTTAAATAGTATTTTGCATACCCAAGTTCGAACTTAAGAGTTTGAGCAAGACATCAGAAGGGTGAAGAAAGTTCAAAAGGTTTGGCTGTGTAATGTTGGTTGGGGCCTCCATTAAGACCTTCCAAGACACAAAAATTGATATTTATGCTGGAAAAGGAAGCCCAAGGTAAAACTCATTTTAGAGTACCTGACATTTTTGAACACGCTGGATGTCGACGTCCACCGGTGGATGATTGGGAGCTAATGCGGCGACTAGAGGAACAGATCTGAAAAATTTTATTTGAAAATTTCGTTTCCCTGGTTAGTCGTTTTAGCATCCGGTTTGCCGCGGTAGCTTGCAACCTAGTAAGAGACGCTCGCATCCCATAATGTGAAATAAGATAGCCCATAAAGTCTAAGAATATAGTCAGTTAGAAACATAAAGCACACAATCGTCCAAATTATGAGTAACGACACAGTTACAATGAACGAGCACAGGGTGCTTTTCACAGTTGAAAAGGTTTTGAAGAATAGGAAGAAAAATCTACAAACCAAGATTAGAATATTAGAACCCAGAGTGATGACAGTGGTCATGTGTGATTTTAGTAGAGGTCAGTCGTGGGCACTCCAAAAGACATAGGAGGACTTGCAAGATGTTTTCCAGAGAAATTTCCTAAAGATTTGTTTGGGTCCCCGACTCTTTGAGACATTGACCATATCTCAAACAGTAAAATATACAAAACATATGTTTCGATCCCGTTTTCTAAGGCTATAGTAAGAGAAAGTGTGAGATGGCTAGAACACGTTTTTCGAATGAATGATGAAAGATTGCCAAGGATCGTCCTTGTCGGCCAACAGTCTAAGGCAAACCGAAAAGCAGGTTATCCCTTAATGGAGTTGGAGGTTTCGTAAAGAAAGGTTTAAGGGAAATGAGACTTCTTGGGAGGGTAAAAAGAGGTAGCGTGTGAGTAGATGGTGTTAGAGGAGGAGCGTGTATAGGTGTGTTTGCCTCAGGGGGTTGGTATTGCAGTAAGTTGTTGTTAGCAGTAGCGGTGCTAGTAGTCTATGGTGATAGATGGTCACAGAAACAAAGCCTTATGTAACGTTAATAAATAACGATTTATTTCTTAAGATCTCCGGTAATAATGTATGACGTCATAAAGTTAAGAACTTCACGAGTTTATTGTTTATTTTGACGTAAGTCACGGTATTCTCAAACATGATAATTACTATGACGTAAATCTCAGTTTCATGACGTTTTTTTTAGTATATATTGCGAGTTACTGAAACAGCTTGTTAGTATTATTACATCTGCCATGTATCCAAAAGAATTTCGATATTGTAATTTAAAAAAGATTGAATATACAGGTGCCATATGGAAATTGTTACAAAAATTTGAAAATCAATGTGCGAGAAAAGAGCGCATTGATGAAGGTGCAACATCTAAACTAATCAAAGAAGCGCCAATAAAGGAAAACACTGTCTGGACGATTGTCTAAGACTTTCAAGGACAAATACAAGGAACCGGAGAAAAAGAAACAGTTATTCTTCGTCCACGTAAGCTCAAGAGCGTCATAAAAACGAATGAAAAGTTTAGATACCTCAATGCTTTCCAATTCACACCAAGTAGCAAAATAGAACCATTGCACATCCTAAATAATGATGGCATATTTCGAGAAAGTAGAAAACAAAGTCCATCATCCTTTGTCCCGCAAAAGCATGAAAGCAACAGAGAAACAAATGATAAATGGAGGTGCCAAAACACCCTCCAATCCAAATCAAATGATACGATTGTACCGCCACTAATCGAGGAGTTTGAACGCCGGTGCTCATTTGTCCATTTGAATGCTCATATTTGACTCTGGGGGTGGTCTTCTATTCCTCCATTTTCTGGTATTCTTGTATGTTGTTCTGATTATTTCCATACGTTCCCTGCCTCTGATTTTAGTTCCCTCGTGGCACAGCGTAACAGTGCCATTTTACTGACAATTTGACTTCTCTCCACAGCTTCTCTCCAGATGTTATTGGCATGCGCATCCTTAACTTTCATTAGAATTATAGTGATTATTAGGAACGTTTATTCTCAAAGAGGGTTCGTATAATTACTTTGTGATGAAATCCTAAAAGTGTTATCATACAGTTTGCAGATGCTGTTGAGTATGATGACAGCATTAATGAGTTTTTGCTTCTTCTATGTTCGATAGGAGAAAAAGACAAGAAAGGTACAGACTGTACATTGAACGTGCCATTCGTCGATTCCAACGGGAAGTGCAGATAAACATTCACAAAGTGCACTTGATGTGCTTAGTAGCGCATGCGCTTCATTTGAATAAAAAGTGTAACAGTAAAGAGACGCAGGTATGCTTTAGGAATTTATTTTTTTTGTTAGGTAGTCGCAGTGATTGCGTTGATGATAATGATGTTGCAACTGCACTTGAGGGTTTTAAAAAATCTAACACTTCTCGATACAGTCGTAGATGGTAAAGTTTATCATATCTTGAGTCTATGTTTTTTTTGCGAGCTTAGGGTCGAATTAGGTCCGCACTGGAGACAGGATAATCCATTATCTATGCAGTTGAGGGGTCGGGACATGTCTATAGACTGTTTCCAGAGAGTGCTATGCTGTTTGTATAGTATTTCCGAGTAGGGTTTTCTTATCCATCTGTAACAGTTCCTGCTTATTGGGGCATGAGTTTCAATTTCTGGTGTGTGTAAACTTGGGTAAGAAATCATCGAGACAATGTTCTATTAACCTTAAAAACTAAAATTTCGCAATTGAGAGTGTGGGAGTAAGGATTGTCATAATTGAGAGAGCGCGGGTAATGTGTAAGGGCGGCGGCGGTCTGGCGCGACAGAAGCAACAATGACACAAGTTGCCATGAGCTGTTTGTATTACTGGATGTTATATTGCAATATATACCCATATAAACACGGGACCACAGTATCAAAGAAAAGAATAAAAAAAAGACTGGACGACGGCGAACAGAATCCTATCGAAGCGGATTCCAAATCAATACCGTATCTAACGGACCCTGCAGCGATGCTCGTCTCTGACTGAGTGTTAACTGCAGTCGAACACAACTAACTGAAAACGTTTTAACTCACGCTGTATATATACAAGAACAGGAATTTGCGAATTGCATAACAAAGTAAGGATATGAGAAGACTAATTTAGAATAAATACTGCATAGGAATTATTGTCATTACAATGTTGTAATGCATGGGGTAGCAATATTTATGCTTGCACTTCTCAACCTATCGTTTGGCTCGCCGCCGCGGGTACAAACAAAACAAACGCTGCGTTGCACGAAGAAATATCTTGGACGATCAATAGTGTAGCGATTACGAAGAAAGGTAATCAAGTAGTTGATTCTACATAATAGAAAATCGGTGATTCAACAGCTTATGTCAATAGTCCCAGTGCATGGAAACGTACTGTTGAAAACATGAAAGTGCAACTACGGCCGAACGGCTACGAAACAGGATGATGATGATATCTTAACGACTCCGGCGTGAAAAATACCTCTAGAAAAAAAGCAACGTGGCAAATGGGGTAGATAAGCCCGGAAATGGAGAATGATGCGAGAAAAAGTTGCAGTAAGGATTAGATCTTATTGATGTTCACGTATTGGATGTTTAAAAGGCAACATGATCTTCTATACAAATCGCATAAAGGGTCGAAAAAAGTCCAAGTGTATCTGAAATCGGCCAGGTTCAACTTTCCTGTTACAACGTTTTCTTCATTATCTCTGCAAGAGAAAAACATCAGGTAGGGCCTAACTCTCCAGTGCCCAGTGTTGTCAACATTGCGTATGTGAATTCCAGCTTTAAATAGAAATTGTCATGAGTCATACAGAAGCCTGGGTACAACCGTGATGAAACAGTGGAGTAAGACCAAGCAAATTGCTGATCCTAGGAGTAATGAATTACATCATGGAATAAAATAGAAAAGGAACGAAAAGTATAAAAAGGGCGAGCTGAAACGCGAAAAGGAGAGGGCACTCAGGAGCCAAAGAGAAGCAAACTCAATAACTGAGAAGGTCCCAACTCAACTAATTGTCAGAGAAACGATTCGTTTCATTTTCAAGAGAAGTCATTAGCACCACCTACAACAGATTACCACAGCCAGAATACTCCCAGAGCCAAGACGTTGGTGAGCAATTCATTGAAAGAAAACATGCGATCGAACTACATTGGACATTCTTTATGTAATAATTTTTTTGGGTCGTTAATAGTTAATTTTTGGTGTAATTTATATGTCCCGATTCCTTTTGAGAAGGCCTTATTTGATGAACTCTTTGTGTTGCGTCGTATTATCAACTAGCACTAGCACACTACCCCGGGCCATACGACAGAAATCATACAGTTTTCGGTGTGCGTAAAGAATCCCTTAATTTAATAGCATATATTACAAATATTCTTACTACGAAGGAGCTTCGATACCCCCGAAGTTCACACCCCCCGTCTTGTAGGGACTACAGACAGCTGTTGAAACTACAACAATAATGAATTACATATCACCCATCTCAATAGCAAAGAACGATAAAATACCTTTGCCCAATCCTCGTTTTCGTAGCGAGGCTTGTTGCGGATCGTCTTCTGCGTCGGGTTCGCTGACCTTAAATAAATAAACAGGTCAAACTGAAGATTACTACGTCTTTACGAACATTACAAACATAGTGATGGAGACAATTTTAATGCATTTTTTGATACAAGTAAGCAAAATTTGAATAACGTTCGATTTTCCTTATTTTTCAGGGTTTTCAAAGACAAATTCGCTGACTTTTGCATCCGCTTCAAGTTTTCTACGTCTGATTTGAAGAAATAAAAAATAAAAATAACACAATAACTTGAGAGTCGTAAAATAGTGTATTTTGATGCAATTTTTGCACCACTTTCGGATTATGCCTGACCGGCATAAGTAAAAATATAGGAGCAATTTTTATGGAGATAAAGAATGAGTTAAGTGAAAAATATTAACGAACGAGTGCAAAGGTAAAATTAAGGATAAGGTAATGGGGGGTTCCATATTCCAATGCAAAAATCATTTACTACTAAAGTAGTTCCAAGACATGTACCATAACCTATCGATCAAATACCAATACAAGAAATGCTAAGAGATGATAACCATGGCAAGTCTTTGGGAAACTTACAAGTAAACAAGACAAATTAAGTTCCATGTTGAGGGACAGTGCATCAAGTTTCCCGGGGTAATAACTTAGTGTCAGTGGTCCTTAGATTATCACTTCTGAATTTCTATAACCAATCGGATGTTAACTTTGAAATAAGAGTTTTGTGATTGGTCTATTGATAGTTAATTTAAGATAAACTATTTATCGAGAAGAAAGGATTTGAAATAAAAAACACTCTGTTAGTTTTGAAAAGAACACTAGAGAAGCAGAAAATATGTTCTAATTACATATTTTCTTTCTCTCTAGTGTTCTTTTTAAAAATAAACTATTTAGTTAAGTGGAAAAGGCTGTGACTCAGAATATGTGAGGGAAATTAAAGTTTCTCCAGGATAGAAACAGATAAAACTTATGTTGTGTGTTCAGTGAGACTATGAAGCGCCACACGCGCTAGTGACATACCGGTTATGAGGATTGACTAAAATTGTAATAATTATCTCTATCGATACGTGCGTCTACATGAATCAAACAGATCCTGAAACTTACCTGACTTTTATGAATTGAAATTGCCCAGGCCAACTGCAAAGGGATTTGATGTCGAGTGGCAAATTTCCCAGTTGTTATTTTTAATATGAATCTCTCTGGTTTAATTATTTGTTTCAATCCTTGTTGAAATACAACAATAGGAAATCCTAGAAGGAAAATAAGTTTCATATTGAGGTAAAGGAAGCAGATGACCAGTACATTGGATTTTGATTTACGGGATGATGAGACGAAAGTGGTTGTTTTCGAGCGAGACACTCATAGAAACGTTAATGGTTACGTTTCTACATAAAAACTGTAAATAAAATAATTTTAAGGATCTCTTTCTCTCTGTCCTGGCAAAAACTTTGAATAATAATAAAGTGAAATTAGAGTAAAGAGGGAAAATGCATCACAGCAAACGTTTTCGCGCTTTAACAAATATTCGTTATTTATGGAGTAGAGGGGTTCTGGAATGTGGCTCTCAAAAACGACCGTTTTGAAAGCAATCAGAGGGATACTGCTGGATCTGTACTGTAGGCCTCTGTAAGTGAACTGAAGAAGTCTTTTCGAGGAAACTTTGTGGGTAAATTTTCGTCATCTGGCGTTTTACCTATCATAATTTGTGGATAGACTGTTCACCTATATATGATACTGCTAGAGGGACCCCAAACTGTTAAATATAATTTGTCCCAAATATAGACATATATATGATCATAACCCCCCCCCCCTCTGGGATAGGAGTCCTCTTTTTATTTCTGGATCTCGTCGTGTGTTTGATGTTAAAGTAAACCCTGAATATTTCAACTACTAAGCAAGGTCTAGAGCATAGGCTGTGGATTATTTCCCCGAAAAACATACATTTGCCCGAAAATTATTGGGACATGAATAGGCTAAAAGCACTTCAGTTCGGCAGGAATGTCGACGCTAATTCAGAGGGCTGGTAAGACTTAAAATTATTTCATTTTTAAACGAGTCTTTCCTTCATTGTGCAAAAGTTGGAAAGCACTCGTTATTATATAACTATCCATTTTGCAAGCTAAAGCCAGGGAAAGGCTACCATAAACAGGCTCCGGCTGAGATTAGCTTTCAACAGACCTCGATACTTGAGTCCGAATCATTATTCCCGTAATGGTATTCCATTCATATATTCATTTTAAGTTAGAGGCTTATTGCAATTCGCATGTTCTGGTTTAAGTACAAGCAGCGGTAGAAGTGAGAGTGAGCGCTTTCAATGTAAATTGTGGAACTTACAAGCATAAGACATAAGACAGCAAAAGACATAAGACAGCATAAGACATAAGACAGCAAAAGACATAAGACAGCAAAAGACATAAGACAACATAAGACATAAGACAGCATAACACATAAAACATAAGACAGCAAAAGACATAAGACAGCAAAAGACATAAGACGTAAGACATAAGACAGCACAGGCATAAGACATAAAACTTAAGACAGCATAGGCATAAGACAAGACAGCATAAGACATAAGACGGCATAAGACATAAGATAGCATAACACATAAGACAGCATAAGACATAAGACGTAAGAAAGCAACAATCATTTCAATGCATCTTCGTATCTAATCAGAGTTCATATATAACTCGTTATAACATTTGCGTCTTCAATAACGTCTTCAGGATTTGTAGAAAAAGAAGGAGCTAAAGATAAAAAAGGAGAGAAATAACAAATATTATCTGTTTACATGCATGCGGAAAAAGAACGGCAATTGAAAAGTCGCTGAGTAGGAACTACACTTGGGTGCCTAATAGACGAGGGAGTTGGAAAAAACGGGAGGGTCGGAAAAATCCCAAAAACTTAACAAACGGGGGGATTGGAATAGCCAGGGGGGTGGAAAATGACCAAAAAGGAAGTTAAGAAGCAATGTTTAGAATCAACTGCAACTCCCTAACTTAAGGTAATACAACACAAACAATAGCTAGTTATTCAAAGTCACGGCAGTCTCCTACATGGTTTCCAAGATTTTAAAAATGTTCCCCTCCTCCTCCTGCTCAATGACAGTATTATTGCTAACAGGTGTAATGTGCGTCTTCACAATTCTTTGAGTCTCATTAAAGGCCACTGTCGTCTTTTAATGTGTGATTTTCATATTTTAATAAACACATTTTCTACTTGCCTGCCAAAGTACTTCCCCCCAAAATTGTCATGGGTGGAAGATTACGTAAAAATTAATAGGCAATGGGGTTTGAATAAGCATGTCCTGGTTGGAAAATTGTTGAAAGATTAATTAGCGGGGGGGACGTCTATTTGGCACCCCAGAGTAGGTGGGGCAGCGTTTGATGACCAAAGTATTAACCAATGGTATTGCAATATGTTTGCTGACTACACACTGTTCATCAGGAGTCTTTGATTGAGAGCCTGTAACAAGTAGCTGTACGGTCATTTTGTTCTCTTTCTTGTTATTTCTATACATTTACACTATGTATATACATAACTAATTATTTACTTACTCTTGGGTGCCTAATAGACGTCCCCCCCCCCCCTCGCTAATTTTTTAAAACTTTTCCACACACGAAACACTTCTTTGAAATATCCCACCCACCACGGAATAGACATTTGAAAAAATCATGTTGACTTTTTTTATTGTTCATAGTTAAATTGCCCGGAAGTTTTTAGGCAATTGTAAGTATAATTGTTCATAGATATATTGCCCGGAAGTTTTTAGGCAATTGTAAGTGTAATTGTTCATAGATTAATTGCCCGGAAGTTTTTAGGCAGTTTTAAGTATAATTGTTCATAAATAAATGGCCCGGACGTTCTTAGGCAACCATTGACTCTTCGATGCGCTGTTATCTACACTTAGAGTTAACGTAACTATTTTTATCGCTACTTCAAAACTTTAAGAGTCATTATTGCAAGACATAAGTGCTTGTAAAATGTATGAACTGAAAATTTCTTCCCGGCTGGAACGATGGAAATGTTTACACGCTTATGCAAGAAAAAAGAAAAATAGAGCCAGATAGATGTTTTATAGTTTGTCGAACAGGTTGACAATTCGTGAACCCTTTAATCATATCAAAATTACAGAGAAAGCAAATTAATTCTCGCAGCAGTAACATGAACAATGATGCAACAGATAATTGCAATAGATTATTTAGCAGGCTTGTTTTCTTTTCGGTCGGTTATTCTTGCGCAAAAAGAGACAGATAAAGCCATGCTACACTATCCTTCATTGGACTTATCAGCTACTGGACGCTATGGAGATTAAAGTCTTTCACGAAGGTATCCAAAAAAGGTTATTGCTGGACACCCCCTACTTTCTTGCGAATGGATATGTGACCTTGTGATGGTGTGCCAAGAAGGTGGGCTCTTATCCTGCTAGACGTAATAAGCCAATAGAATCGTGCGGGTCTTGGTTGGGTCTAGGACCTTGGGCAGTCGGTGGGGGCTATTTGCTAAATGAGCTTTCCAGCTTATGTTTTTTGGTAGCTCTTAACATTCTTGTGTACGCCACGTCAAGAGATTTAGCTTTTCATAGAAGAGGATCCATGCTTCACTTTCATACAGAAGTACTGACTCAACAAAATTCGCATCTTCATTGTGTCTAAGATAGCGCTCTCTCACAGATTGTTCATTTATTTAGCGATTAAATGTCCGTTCTCCCACCTACAACAACCTGAACCTGAAAGTTGAAGTTCAATAATATTCCTTGTATGCTTTTTATTTATCTTATTTGCTACATTGCTTCATGACAGGCTTTTAAATTACATCCCAAGCTCAAATTAGCAATATACAATACTTGCGTACTCTACCGATATGCCAGTGCAGATTAATCAAAGAGCCACCGAAAGGTCCTTGCAGGCTACGAGAGTACTGCATTGTCAAATTTCTACTAAGAAACGCCATTACTCTTACCGTATGAAATGTTAATGTTTTATATTGGCGAAGACATTTTGCCGCCTTAGTTGGAAACTAAGGTACCTGGTGTATGTTTCGGAACTCCTCTAATCAATTCCCAACTTTAGGCTACTTGCTTCCGTATTCAACATCAAGAATACCTGAGTTGCTACAGGCAACTCTGTGAATTGCATCCAGCCGTCGGACTGGGTTGAAATGCCCTTATTAATAAGCTGGCCTTAATATGAAGATTTTGAATTCTTATCTCAACTCTTATTATCAAATGCGTTTGTGTATTATATGTAATCTTTTTACCTGACAGGGATCAAAAGCGTTTGCGTTTGGACAGATATAGAAGCATATTATGAAGTCTTAAATTCTGAAGATGTGAACTAAAAGCAGTACGTTTTTCCTTGGTCACATTATATATTAGGGATTTAATAAAACTGAGGATGTACTTGATTAAGAATGTGCGGGCAAACACCCTATCCTTTAAGTGAATATAATAGTTAGAATGGTTTAGTTAGAGGGGCAAAGCTGTGTGAATGCACACCATAGCACTACCTTACGTGGAGGGAGCGGCTAGTAGGCCGCGGCAACGTACCCTGGTTAAAAGTTTTTAGCGACGTGGCGTATGATCATGGAATTATGACTTTTTGTAACCAGATACTGACGGTGTTTGTGACGAATTAATTTTTTCCTCAACAAATTTTGAAATTTTGCGGTATTGACGTTTAATTACACAATCTTAGAATTTTCTGCATTTTCGTTTTGTCACTTTACATAAAAAACAGGGTTATTCTATGTTGTAGCTCAGATATTTGTTCTTAAATGTATAAGAACTATTTCTTTTTCTCGTGGAAGATCAACGACTAATGAGAATATTTTCAGCAAGGTGAAATTCATTAGGAAAATCGAAGGACAGAATTTACAGGAAAACTGTGAGAAAATCGTATTGGTAGATAAACTTTACACAAACCTTAAGTTAGTTTTGAGCTTTACGGAGAAAAATTGCTGGCTTAATAGTTAGGAACTGTTTCATTGGTTGTAAAGCAATGTTTAGCACGTCAAAGTACTCCTGGCCCACGAGCTCGCCCCTTTTCCATGTATGAGAAGAGCTAAAAAAGCCAATGTGAGCCAGGGTTAACGAAGAGATATCAGTTCCACGTACGGCTTATTGAAGAAAGTTTACAGAACTGCACTCACTTTCGTGTTTATCTTACTAATGAGATTGAATGTTACATCTTAATAATGTTTTACTCGCATTTATGCATTTTAAGGATAGTAAAGTGGCCGAAGAATGAGAATATGTCGATAGCTTTAGAAATGCAGATACTATTTCCTTTTAGTTTGAGAGCCAAACTCTCAGGGGAGCCAATGTAGTCAGTGCTTATCAGGGGCTTCAATGAGAGATTGCCATTATGGCTAGTTATGAAGAAGCGACTTGTTTTTCAAATCTTCCTGATGTCACGGCGATGGATCTTGTGATTTAATTACGTAGTTTGGCTATGTAAACGATAACAAAGACAATTTGAAATCATATCTAACTTATATCCTCTGCATTTTATTCCTTAACTCACATTGTTTCTGACCTTCCAACCTTCACGTATTTTGCGTGTTTTTCGCACGCAGGAAACTGTGCATCTTATTTCATGCATTTGACAGAAAAGTTAGTAAATAGATTGTAAATACTTGTTACACGGCAAGTTTTGCGAAAATGATTCCGGTGCACTATCTCAACTTCCTTTGCACAGCTTCTTACCGTTATAATGTTCGGCTTGCATATAAGTAAGGGAGTTAACGGCACCTCTTTCGTGATGGAACAGAAAACTTGTTTCCATAATTTCTTGCCGTCCTGCAAGTAGATGCGGACAAATTTTACATATTTTCACCCATTTTTATTTTAAAGGAAATGGGGAAAGGGGGGGGGGGGGGAGGTAGGGAGAGTGGGTGGGGAGGGGTGAGAATGATGGGGGGGGGGGGGGGGGGGGGGGGGGGGCGGGGGAGGACGACATCTATCAGGCATCCAAGAGTACTTGTACTTTGGTATGGGTTCTATATCTGTCCATTTATTTTTTTTATCTTTGTCTACTCCTATTCATTTGCCCTTTTGGTGATTGTATGCATTATTCTCTCTTCCATTGCCTTATTTGTTGCTTTGACACATTTTAACATCTGTATGCAAAACTATTAACTAGTGTCCTCTCGTATATAGTATCTTGTTATTGTAAGTTATATTCATAAGTTGTAATTACCCCCAATGGTGTTTGTATATTGTAGATTTTTGTGAAAATACTTAAGCAGATCCATGTTACTCTTGCAAAGTATACCTGATGAAGATAATATCGAAATGTCAAAGAAACTGTATATACATGTCATTGACTTGAAAATTTCTCAAGTTAATGGTTGGACTTGATACTAGTGCAAAGTTTAAGGTTTGGATTTTTAAACCAATGGGTTGTGGGTTTGAATCCCCTCAGCTCCCCCAGTGCAAAAAAGCAAGCTATTGTGGACAATGATGGAAGATGTAGGAGCTCCCATGGGTACGCCATTACTTTGGTATCCAGCCCATAAAGAAAAGAAAACAAACACAAAACTGGAACAGTGCTGCATCGCAAACCTAGTTTGTTCTCTGATTTGTTTTGAGCGAATTCTTTCTCAACAATTGACTTCACATATTGACTGGCCCCTGGACCTCCTGTTTTGACAAAAGACAACACCACGTCAAAAACAAACTCCAACACAAATGGTAACATTACATGAAACAAGGCATAATCACTGACAGGCAACACATTACATTTTAGACAAACCTTATTCTAACACGTCTATAGAATTAGCCCCCTTGGGATTAAAACAGTCTAACATCCACTGCCCAAAACTCTCTCCATGCCTTTCCAAATTTATTAATATCTTACTAAAACCCCTGCTGATTGAAATAACTAAATAATCCTCCCTGTGAAACACTACCTCTGTTATTAACCATTCCATTAGCTGCTTTGTAATTATTAATTCTATTTAATACCTACATATTATTTACTGTCAACCCTACAAGCCAAGTAAATATACTACATTACTGGATTTACAGTCAAAACTACAATTAATGAAATAATGCCTCTTTTCACCTGTTGCCTGAAAGTGATCTCTCTCCTCCAGCAATTTGCATACCTGGCAATCTCTCAATCAAAGAACCCTAATGAGCAGTGGGCCCGACATTGAAACTAACCTAAATACCTGGCACCAGCTATTACCACATGCACCCCCTCTATCTGCCTCATTCTCTGAAGATTTCATTCTACTACTGACTAGTTTACCCTCTATCCATGCAACTTATGCACCATCTTTGCACTAAAATGAATGAACATAAGGCTATAAAATGTAGTATATATTTTGTGATCCATAATTGTGAAAAACTGTGTGAAAAACACACAGAATGCATGATAGATAGAGGGTCGGCACTGGGGCACTTGTTGGAAAGTATTTTTTAATGTACTTCTCACATAATCCTGCACTGTGTCTGCTGAGAATATATATATATATATATATATATATATATATATATATATATATGTATATATAAATAACCTAATTTGCAAGCAAAAATGTATACGCATAGATATTTATATACCCCCAAATTTTAACAGTAAGTCCTCAGGTGGCAACCCACCAGGTCACTTTATTCATGTCCCGGATTTGCACCCCCTGGTCTCACAGCCACCAGCCGCCACTGGACTACGTATCATGATGTTAATGGCCTGTAAAGCATTTTTTCATGTTGCTGGAAGCCTTGCTTTTCATGAAGTTGTTGTTGGACAATTTTAAAGAAAATTTTGCTAATTTATGTAAATTATTACATATCGCATACATTAGCATATAAACTAATTAAATAACCCCGCCTCTTTGCATACCTGTATGCAAAATGCACTAAGTACTCAAATGTTTCTCAACAGCAATGTCACGAGGAAAGGGTTTTATATATGCATCACGATACCGATAGATTGCAATTTAACATTAAATGCCATGGACGAAAAAAATCCAACATTTTTAGCGGCAGTAGTGACCTTATATAGAGTGCAAAAAATCAAACAATCTTGCAATGCCGTGCAAGTGAGTCATTCTGCACAGCTGGAAAAGGAATGCCCGATGTTACAAGAAGTAATTCAGGCTGTCTGGTACCTCGGGATAGATTCATACGCCCAGCCAATGAGAATATACAGATCCAGCTTAAATTTGTTCAACAATACGAAAAGTTTGGGTTAAAATTTTTGTTAATGTGTTAGTTTCTATTGACAGCTCAGTGGACATATGTCACGCCCCTCCTTAATGGAAAGCTGGTTTTACCTTAATAAGAGAGCAGCGTGAAGACGTGATCAGGAAAGAAAGTTTTGCCATGATAGTTCTGAGCCTATTTCATTAAGTCTTCTGTAGTTGACGGGAAGAGAATATACTTAGGGCGATTAGTGTGTGATGTGAATGCTCTGTCACTGTGCTATAATACGAAAATATTTCTCCTGTCCCATGCATGCGTAGTATGACAGTGTCGCGAGTAGATCAGTGACATGCAGTTCAAGACTTAGAGCTTTAATCTGCTAAGTCCACCTCATTATTGGTAACAGCAGATTTAAAGTTACTTCATAGATTACCATCACTTTCTCCTGACGAGCTAAATCTCTTCTTACAAGACTCTTTCACATCTCTTCTCTTTGTTTATGATTGTTTACCTGCAACGATCAGTAATGCGGTGCAGTAACTTATTTATTCATAGATGAAATGTTAGTATTTAGTATATAAAATTCTCCTGCAGTAGTATCTTTATCATCATTATCAACATCATTATCATAATCATCATAATCAAAATAGCCATCATAAATATCATCATAATCATCATCGTTATGATAATCGTCATCATCATCACCATCATCATCGTTAGCACCAACGCTATCACCGTCATCATTATCATCATTATCGGTTTTTTGTTATTATTATTATTATTATCAACTTATATTGCCCAGATTTCAACATTTCTGTTTTCAACTGCGCACTACAATCATACTAAAAGTTCTAAATAGTAAACCTAGATTAAAATACATGTATGAATTTGTACAATAAATAGGAATGGTCCCTTTGAACAAAGCTCTTGGTCCTTCTTCTTTAATCTAAAAGAAAAAAGACGCCAATCAAAACAAATGCACTTGAAAATCAGTGTCAAATTTAACTAAAAGAACTATTGAAAGACAAAATACCAAGGTATAACATAATGATCGATTTTGTGAGCGATGCGGCTGATCTTGGTTCGATTTACCAGCCTGTCGAAAGGTTTTGTTAAAAAGCGACAGACTTTGGTGGATCAATTGATAAGCAACTAGATAACCAATTTTGAGGGTAGTATGTGTCCTTGCTCGCTCAGACAAAAATGGTCTCATGAAGTATGTGGCGATGATCACCAGTATTTTCTATCGCAACAAC
Source organism: Alatinidae sp. Z8VKAUB7J3 (assembly GCA_010016025.2). Classification (NCBI taxonomy): domain Eukaryota; kingdom Metazoa; phylum Cnidaria; class Cubozoa; order Carybdeida; family Alatinidae; species Alatinidae sp. Z8VKAUB7J3. The sequence goes on along the minus strand of JAAAKM020073195.1, from coordinate 46,806,915 downwards.
ATGCTAGGGTATACGTTGTCGGGCAAATACTTCCTCTTGCCTCAGCAAAATTAATTCTTCTTTAATCTCTGCAATAGCATGCTTAAGGACTCAGCATAGGCCAGTTGATCATGAAGCAGCGAAAACTTTCCAGACAGTGATATTGCACAATTAGAGTCTTCGACGAGGAAGTGGTGGAGAAGCCAGAACTCGGGAATACTTTCATAAACTATTTGCTGTCCTAGATTTTCTTCCAGAACATTTCCTAAACACAAAACTAGCCCTTTCCTGTCATTTGTAAATTAGCTGAGCACATTTTCTTAATAAAACGGTAGTAAAATCTTAATTATCTTCATTGCTTTGCTGTGCACATAGCTCCTGCATTCACACGGGTTCGCACGGGGACATGCTATAGAAGAAACGTTGACAATATTAACGATAAGGATGACAAAGACCCTGTATTTGAGAAAAATTATACTTCCATCTACATTCTTTTAAAACAACACATAATTTATTGCCAAAATGTCGAAATGCAGCTTAGAAAAAACATCGAAGGCGCTATAAACTATTTTATGCATGCTAGTTAAGGTTTACATCTTAGACACAAACCACAAAACTGGGATTGAACTCCAATCTTAAAGAGAGCTATCTGTCCACTCATTAGGGAACTGCATGCACACCCGCTGAATATTTTATCCAACAATCACTCGCCCACATGTTGTCCTTGATGCTTATTTTGTCCCTGACGTTTATACGGGAAACAGTTTATTCTAATACACCTCATCGATGACAAAATATATCTTACATCAATAACTACTAAACGCAACACCACCATTCCACTCTTTCATTCTGTGACATGTGATTTACTATGCAAATAATTTCTTACCAGTTCCTTAAATACTTGTCGAATTCCGTGATACTTCTCTCTTGGTGCTAAAAAAGAAAAACAACCCCTGAAATAAAAGAGTGTTGGGCAATACACCGGATGAAAAGTTCCACGTTTTGAAGTATTTCAACCGTATCTTAGCCTTTCCACCGGCAACACTATCTACTGGCATAAATTAGCATGAATTAGTTTGTTAGTCAAATTGGTACCTGGTGCATATTTCAGCTGCTATGCAGGCCAAAATGTTTTCTCCCTGGTACATTTAATAAAAGAGTACTATCTGATACAGTGTCTTAAATTACGTCTTGCAGATAGACATGTTCCTATTTATTAACTCCCTTTGACTGACTTTAACTTGCAATAAGGACAGCCCTATTACATATAATACACAAACGCATTTAATAATAAGAGTTGAGATGAGAATGTCAAAATCTTCATATTAAGACCAGCTTGTTAATAAGGGCATTTCAATCCAGTCCGACGGCTGGACGCAATTCACGGAGTTGCCTGTACAGAGAACAAGTATTCCTATTATTTTAACCGGCAACAAGTGTTTCAAACACGCTGACACATCTTGGAACTCCAAGAGGGTCCATATATTTACGTTCAAAAAAGCATTACTTGTTTAGCCAATTTTAGCATTCCTCTACGCCATGAGAGATATAATTCGAATCTCTACTTTTCCAATTATTGAGGGTGATATCTACTTCAAATATAGTCACGGCTAAATCATTGTATTTTGACTTCAGAGTGTTTAATGCAAGTCACGCATTACCCTTAAACGAGCTTAAATTGCTTAGCAGGTTAGTTTACCCTATTATTATCAGTAGAGACCATATGATATTCCTAAATCTATTGAAGGACGTCATTAGTAAATCATTTTGTCCTGATGATTGTAACCGACGCTTCTTATTTAATTTACAACTGGACAAACTTATTTCCATTGGGATAGATTACTTGTAATGCAATTTTAAATTATTGGATCCATCCTACTTTTTTATTACGCAATGGGGGACGTTTAAGTGCGGTCGATAGGGAATGGATGTCTGCGTTTTTAGAAGCAAAATAAAGGCATTCGATGGCTGTTCTAATAGCACAGACAAGTAATGACGTCACAAATTAGACGATGGGCAACACCATGGTTTGAATGTATTGTTATAATACTCCATCAAGCAAACCCGCATCCCTAAATATCAAATTAAAAACAAATAAAAACTTAAATTAATGGAATGTAATAAGTGCTCAGCATGCGCTAGTAAACAGTAGTTAATAGAGCTATTTTCTCCGGCGTTGATATTTAAAGATCAACAGAAATTATTGCTGGAGATTTTTGTTAAGAGCAGGTAACCTTTGATAACCCACGTATTCCTTTTCTTTTAGTTGGAATTTTTAGACTGGTAAGTTTAAGGATGTAGTTCCCAAGTAATCTTTTGAAAGTTACCTCATCAGTGGTAAATATCTTAGACTAGGAAGTTGTGTAAACTAGAAAGATGGGTAATAAAGACGTTCTAATAAAGGAAACATTCTAATAGAAAAGTACGTGGTGCCTATTTCTCCTACAGCATAATGATATTGTTGTGATATGCAAGCACATTACTCATCATTATTTGAACAGAAAAGAAGGAGTAGTAGTAGTAATAGTAGTGGTGGTGGTAGTGGTAGTGGTAGTGGTGGGTGGTGCTGGTGGGCGGTGCTGGTGGGCGGTGCTGGTGGGCGGTGCTGGTGGGCGGGTGGTGATGGTGGGAGGTGGTGGTGGTGGTGGTAGTGGTGGTAGTGGTGGGTAGTGGTGGTGGGTAGTGGTGGTGGGTAGTGGTGGTGGGTAGTGGTGGTGGGTAGTGGTGGTGAGTGGTAGGTGGCTGGTGGTGGTGGTGGTAGAGGAAGGAGTAGTAGTAATAGTTATACTAGTAGTAGTCGTAGTAGTAGTAGTAGTAGTAGTAGTAGTAGTAGTAGTAGTAGTAGTAGTAGTAGTAGTAGCTGGGCTTAGGACTTATCCTTCATGTTTTCTCCAATAAATATACAACAACAGTGTTTCAGGCAGCTGCACTCTAAACTTTTTGCTTAATCGCGACGAAAGGCATTCATTGATCGAACGGCTTTGCTAGAGAACAAAAAATAACACACTTCAGTCATAAGTGAAACAAGCAACGTTAAGAAAAAAGTAAATAAAAAAGGGAAGACGCTATTGAATTACACGGCAGTTGATTAAGAAGAACTGTAAGAGGAAACAGTTTAGTTGTGTTGAATTGATTACAAAAAGACATTCGATATGGTGCCTTCTTTATGCATAATGACAATTTCGACACCCTGAAAGTTGCTGATAATATTAGAACACTCTTTGAAAAATAGTATACAGAACTGCGAAACCAATTAACATCTGGTAGTGTCTCTAAGAAACATGAAGAAAGAGAGGGGAACTTTTTAAAGAGATTCTTTGTCTTCCCTCTTATTTGTTATCAACGTTGTTCCAACGTCTTATTTACGTACAGTCAAAGCTGGACGTGATTATAGAAAGGAAAATATGGCCGTTAACCACCTTCTATATATGGGAACGGTATTAAACTAGTCGGAAAAACGAGATAAAACTGGATGTATTAAGACGGTTAGTGTGTTCAGCAACGATGTCTCCCGGGACTTTGGCATCAGCAAAATGTGTTTTGGAACAGAAGAATGGGAAACTGGTGAAATAAAGGAACGTATTTTCTATCAGGAAACAAGAATCTTGTTTAAGTATTGTAGTGAGCATTGAGTACTTGCATTGATTACTGCGCATGTCCTTGTGAATGTTTTGTTTGTAAGCCGATGTTGATCTTCAATATATTCAGTAGTTTGAAAATGGTTGAATGATAGCTTGATGTTTTGCTCGTTGAAGTTTGTAGTTTTCTATTACTGCGCTGCTAAAGTTTCAGCTATTCTTGACAGTAATAGTTGGTAGAGGTATCTATAAGTACTAAAAGCGGGCAGTATAAAGAAAGAACTAAGTACAGTGAAAGTAAGAGATCAGTATGTGCGAAGAATTATAAATTGCTGAAATCTCGTCGGAATGGTAAAATAGTTGTAAGCGCTAACAGTTATCGGGCAGTCTCCATGATAAGATACACCGATGGTATAATTGATTGGAACGTTAATGAATTCGAAGATCCAGATAGAAAGGCTAAAAATGCTAAACATCTACATGCTTCACAAAAAGAGCAATGTTGATAAATCATAACTCAAGAGGTCCGTGGGTGGAAGGGAGCCTTATAAGTGTCGAGGATTGATAAAATCTGTAGAAGTACACATTTGAAAGCGACGAACCTGTTTCGAACGCCGTTGTGGGGGAGAAGTGAAACAAGGAAAGGCCTTAAACGGAAACAGAGTGAAAAGGTTGATGGAAACAGTGGTTCTGTAAGAAAAAACACTCTGCAAGAAACGATATTACCTCTTAGAGCAAAGTCAATTCAACGATGTATGGGTAGGTCAGCACAAAACCCTCTTCGTAAGATTTGTGGAGAGCGTGAGAAAACAGTAACACATATAGTGTCGGACAGCAAACAATTAGCTCCGACGATGTAACAGGGATGGAGGACACGATGTAACAATGTTGCTCAGAACAGTGTTGCTTGAAACGGGTTTTCTATAAAAAATGTTGCTCAGAACAGTGTTGCTTGAAATGGGCTTGCTATGAACAATGTTGCTAAGAACAGTGTTGCTTGAAACGGGCTTGCTATGAACAATGTTGTTAAGAACAGAGTTGCTTGAAACGGGCTTGCTATGAACAATGTTGTTGAGAACAGTGTTGCTTGAAACGGGCTTGCTATGAACAATGTTGCTAAGAACAGTGTTGCTTGAAACGGGCTTGCTATGAACAATGTTGTTGAGAACAGAGTTGCTTGAAACGGGACTGCTATAAAAAAATGTTGCTAAGAACAGTGGTGTTTGAAACGGGCTTGCTATGGACAATGTTGTTAACAACAGAGTTGCCTGAAACGGGCTTGCTATGAACAATGTTGCTCAGAACAGTGTTGCTTAAAACGGGCTTGCTATGAACAATGTTGCTCAGAACAGTGTTGCTTAAAACGGGCTTGCTATGAACAATGTTGCTAAGAACAGAGTTGCTTGAAACGGGCTTGCTATGAACAATGTTGCTAAGAACAGTGTTGCTTGAAACGGGCGTGCTATGGACAATGTTGTTAACAACAGAGTTGCCTGAAACGGGCTTGCTATGAACAATGTTGTTGAGAACAGTGTTGCTTGAAACGGGCTTGCTATGAACAATGTTCCAAAGAAAAGTGTTGCTAAGTACAATACTTCTAAGTATCATGTTGGAAAATTGATCGCTACACATCGTGAGTACTAAAATCGTAATAGCTGTTAAAAATATTTACCTCTACAGAGTACGTTCTCAAGAATATTTAATTAAAATTGCCAAATTCCCCGTAGCTGAAGCACTCGAACAACCTTTATTTAGCTACACATCCATGAATCAATAGTGGATTTAGACATTGTGAGTTCCTAAGCTGGTTAAAACTTGTTACCCACGTATTTAAGAGTCATGATACCATTCAGGAGCATTTACTTTAACGTGAAACAGGTAATATAATAGCCAATAACAACGAATAGATATAAACCCTATTTAACCCTAGCTTACATGGGCTTTTTGCTCTTCTCATACATGGCAGGGAGCATAGTAGGCGCGTGGCAGTTTGATGTGCAACAACTCTATATTCACAAGTCCTATAGCAAATCTTTTTTCTCAGGATCATGGTTTGACTCTCTTCACAACTTTCACAAAAAATTATTTTAATATTGTGTCAAAGACGTTATGTATGGCTCTCAGTCAGCAATACGGCAAAATTTTTGAGAAAAGCCTTAAAATTTGATTTTTTCCAACTGTTTGTAGTATCTTTATTCTATCAGCGCGTGAATAAGTTGGCTTTAGGCATTATAGTTTTTATCTTTGGCAAGTTATTTTACAAAATGTAAGAGTTTTGTGTCTACTGAAAAGGGTGTTTACTAATAATTCGGCGATTTTTATTTCTTTTTAGCATTGTGATTTAAATAACAATCACAAAACATGAAAAATGTCACTCTTAAATCACTGTTTGTGCAAAATTCATCGAACAAAGTGATTTTCTCCTCATTGTTTTGCAAACATAGTCAATTATGTTTCTCTATCAATTTTTACCTTATTTCGGGTTTCAATCAATACAAAAATAATGTAAAACAAGGGAAAACGGTAACGTTACAACCGTAGAGAGGATGTTATCAATTAATAAACAAGGTTTCTACACCTACTCATGAAATAAATAGAAACCCCAAGTTTCTATAAAAAAATTCAAAATCGAAAAATTCAAAAAAAGTTTATGGTGGAAATTGAATCCTTTGGAGGATCCTGACGAGCAAAAAAGAGAGTGGAAGATCAGTCCCTAGATGCCAACTAAGGAAATCTTCAGCGATGAATTCTTAGACCATGTTTACACGGATATGGATCCAACCTGGTACCCTATTTTGGGGTCTTCAGACTGGATCGGATCCATTTGTCTTCAGGACTCTGCATTGGACTTCTTCCATTGTTATAAGGAATGCAGTGAAATAAAAAGTTGAAAAACGAACAGCAGGTGGTTATGGCTAAGCTGTTAATAGTGGAAAGGGGGGGATAGAACATGAATGGAGATGACGACAAATGTGCCTCGCCGTGGTAGTTCTTTTCGCCTCGTTTTCGATCTGCACTAGTTTGGATCTGGTCCGTTAACAAGAGACCTTCGCGGGATTAGATTCAAACTGGTACGGATGGCAGATCCAAACGAGTTAAGATCCACCAGGTTTGGTATACACGTAAGGTCGATCCGGACAAGTTCTTGTACGGATTCATTTGAGTCCTAGCACATGTAAATACTCTTAGTTCAAACTATCGTAGCTGTGTCAGCGTGTCTTTATCAGAACAGCAAGCGTGGTCCAACCAGAGAAGGAAATTGAACCGTCTGTCACAACGATCTACGATAATTGAACAAAGGTATCATAGTGTTACAAGGATCAACCTCCAACTGATTATTTAATCATTCACGAATTGTCCGGTAACTTTCATTAGCAACGTCATAATGAAAAAGTACCTTTTAAATGTAAGCGCTTTTGAGTACATTATTTAATGTTATACGTTATTTAAAGTGTAATTTTGTAATTGGAGACCTCAATAAGTTGTAAATCACACCTTCAGATCCTGTTTTTTCAAGCTTGTTTCTCGTAGGCCAGTAGTTACGTCGTAACAGGGTGGAGATGACTCACCTAAACATGTGAGACGCCCAAGAAAAACATGAAGAAGTGTGAGTATATTTCAGGTAATTTCCAGAACACAGTCTTTTCATTCAGTGTTTTTCAACGGGGATCCAGGGACCCCCTAAAGGTTTTCTGGAGATTTTAAATGGGGTAAAATTAAGGTAAAGGGTAACAGAGGACTTACTTTGCAGCTATTGGGGTCTAACAGACAGTAGCAAGTTTCATTGTTATTCTTACTACAAAATGCCAAAACCAAACAATAGAGATAGCTGAATACTGTGTCTGTTTTTTCCACGTTGACGAAATTTTAGTTTGATAAGTGGAAAACAAGTTAGGATTCTTTGTTGACGATCTATTTCATGGTGTACGCATGTAATATTGATGGAGAGAAGCAATGACGAATTTCTATGGACCGTGGAAGGTACTTAGAAATTTTGGTAACTGGAGGAGAGTTGTTGTACCTTCTGAAGTTGAGAAACCCTTTTTTAATTTGTCAGATCAGATACTATTGGCGTTTGAGGTGACCATCTTACCCCAATATTGGGGTAAGATGGTCACTTCTAACAATAATTTTCAAATGAACTTTTCTATAAGAACACAAACTCTGATGAAGACAATTTCTTGTGAAATTTTGGTAAAGATATGAAATTTAATGTTCATCCAACTTTTTACCATAAATATTCAACGCCTGGGGAACACTAACGAAAAATGTAAAAAAGGGCCCATCTTACCCCAGTCTCCCCTACTTGGTTTGCATCATCTCACAGATTAAACACGTTGTATACTGTGCAGTTACAGGATTATCAATGGGGAGCAATTGTGGAACAACAAGGATGGAACCCTGTCTACTTTTATGCAGATGCAATGTGGACTCTATAAATATCCGTCTGATATAAACTTTAAAAATTATTGATCTGCAACGTTGTCCATTTTCAGTTGCTTTGAAAGGATCTTCACTCAACACCTATAAATATTACCTTTAACTGCGGCCAATGGTTTTGTATTTTGGGTTGTATTGGTTTCCAACAAATGATTATGGTAAGAAAACGACAGGTGTTTAACAGTTTCTTGGTAGACGTTCTATAACTAATGACGTATCCTATATATCAATGAGGGCAAGATATCTCTAAGCCTACTATGAAATCATATAGAATTGATTTTATATTTACAACTAAATTGCGAAACGAATCGTCAAGTAAACAGAAACATGTTCAATAAAAGCTGAAATTTACTTGAGTACAGAATTTAAAACACGGACGAAATAAAGGTAAGTTTGTCGACTAACACGTCTATTCCTAACAGGATAATAAAGGGTATATTGGGGAAAATGTTTATCTATCGAAGATGTTTATGTACGTGATCTTGAGCTTAATAATTTTCACTAAAAGCCAGGAAGCATTACAATAACAGGTGCCGGTACTTCTACACTTTACGTAGGCCTAACCAATAAATGGAATGTCATACACATCTTTTGTTGTCATCTGTGTCTTATAAGTTGATGAACATAAGCGTCTTTACATTGTATTTGTAATCGTTTCCATTCTCTGAGTAGTTACGTAAAGTGTGTAAGTACCCAATAATGCGTACCGTAGGCCTAAAATTCAAGAATAGGCCCTATACAGTGTATGCTGAAGTCACCAAAGCACTGCACCTTGTGAAGACAGGTACAATCCAAAATATTATATTAATGTATATGTACCAAAAGGATTCAGTAGATCACTTTGTACGAAAAATGTGATCAGCCAATGTTACAAGCAATGACACACACAAGTAATGTAGGCCTACACTAAGAACGTGATCACTTTCAGCTTTTTGGTAAGCCTGAAAGCTTGACTACGAAAGGAAGCTTACCAGTGCGAATGCCTGAGAAATATTCCCGCATTTGTGCGCAAGTTGGGTGCTCTCTTCGTCTTTCCTAGAGTTTCCATTTTCCTTTATTTGTTTACGAGTAAACAACTGTCCATTTCTTAAATGTCTGTTGATAAACTTTAGGCCTATTTATAAGCTCTTCTCTGTTTGTTGCACCACCATTGCTGCGAGAATGTCTGCAAATTGCAGCGCCACAGAACTCTTATCTGATTGGTTAACAGGGGCAGCCCCATTACAGCGACTTCCCCTCCTCCTCCGTCACGCCAACCACCCTCATGTCCTCCCTCACCACATCCATGAACCTTCTCTTTGGCCTCCCTCTCTTTTACCTGCCTGGAATTCCCATCTCCAGCATCCTCCTTCAAATATGTCCCTCATCCCTCCTATGCACATGGCCAAACAATCTCAGTCTCGCCTCTCTCACCGTATCACCCAACCGTCTTACCGGCAGTATACAGCACGGGACGTTTATTAACGTACCCCAACACATGCACTACAATTTTCACGATTTCTGAATGACAAATATGAATTGGGAGACAGAGGGAAAAGAAAATACAATTGTTGTTGAAAGGCTCAACTTAAATTAAGGAACTGCCTATATGAACGAGGTGCTGTTCAGAGGATATTAACCCCCAGAGGCCAAACGTCTTGATTTAACTTTCCATAGATTATAAAACTCATTTGAATTTTTGTAACCCAATAAAGATCCACTTTTTCCCTGTGTAGTTGCCGAGGTGGAAGTGGGATGGGGTGAAGGGGAACTAGCAAGTCATTCCTTTCACATTTTAACCTATCAGTACAGTCTGAGAGTTTGATATTCACATTGCATTTCTCTGGTGCAATGGCAACAAAACACAGCAGAATCGTAGTCCAGAGCCTTCTAAATACTGTTACATCACCACAATTTATCATAACGTCAGCAAATATCTGATGATAGTATAAAGACCTAAAAATTTTGTCTTTTTCGCTAAAATTATAAATTTCTAAAACAACCATTCCACAAAATCGTGCTATATCTGATTATACGGCTTTTTCCAACAAAATTGCTATAACCTAACTTCTACTCTATATTTTAAAGATTTTTAAGATAAGATTTTCGTTCCCCCCTCCCCTCCTTGGTCAAATACGATATCACACTTTAAAACAGTTAATTGAGAAAATACAATAATGGTATTCACTGTAGATCGTCCATGCAAAGCAATCAATGATATATTTTTTGCCATTGAAATCAGACCAGGTAAAACGAGCATGAACAAAAGGAGGCAAGTATCTTAAATGTTTCAGTAATGTCGCTAAATCATGAATGTAGAAACATGCTTGCCGTGGACCTTAAACAGAGCATGATTACATTGTGCATACATTTGTCGCTCAAAGTTCATAACTATATACTGAACTTTAAAATCTTCCATTTTTCTTTGCGACATCGTTGTCTTGACTGTCATCTTTCTGTTTCTGTATCATAAATTGTATGTTGGCATTATTTACTCTGTCTTAGTATGCAAAGGTTCATGATGAGCAAAAGAATCATCTAGAGATAAGGTTTACAGTACAACTTCAATGGACATATATACGGGACGCTAGACGAGGACTATCTACAGGGGGGATTACTTAACGCTGTTTTATGGTATGTCGTCAGGATTCTAAACCTTCAAATGTATGTTACCTCCCTCGTGCTACCAAAATTGAACCCCCTCCTTCTGATTTCCAAAGAACCGAGCCTTAATTTTTCAATATCTGACAATGTCCAATGACCTGTCTTGACCTGTTTACTGGATGTAAACGACGTAGGATTGTGACGTAAGATGTGACATAGGATTAAAGTGGAAACCACATTATTTATCCATTGACAATCTAGCCGTACACAAGAAATAGAGCTTGTAGTGACCAAACATCCAAAACATGTGTATCTTTGGGAAATGTACAGCTACTTCAACCCTTTGCCCGTGTTTTTTCTTCTGTAAATCTCCTAAACTGGTTGATACGACCACGCCTTGGCAATAAGTCCATCCGAGAATGATCCCATTGTTGTCAGGTTTACACTATATTACGTAAAGCAGATTGTGAGTAGCAAGGGTTACCCTGTATTAATAAAGATCTTACAGGTATACTGTATACATAAATAAAGATCATGTTATAGGATTTTTGAATGAAGCTTTCTGCGCAGGCAAAACCTTAGTGTTGGTAATGCGCCACAGTCTCTTTTCCCTCGGAGGGGCTAAGTGACAGGTCTCCGGAACAATCTAATGGACGTGGCTCAATGACTTTGAATCCTAGTGATTATGACAATGGTGTGGCCAAGCATTTCTATCAAGGAGGCCATGCTGTGACTAAAATAGTCTTCGTGAAAATATGAAGGGGATGAATATTTATTTGTTCTCTCATCGAATGACGCATTTCACCATTGGTTTTACTCTCGCAGTCAATGATTGTTCAGGCGGCAGAGAAGAACTTCTTGCTCTGTTTCTTCCGTTCTTAAATAGAAGCATTTAAACATACATTGTGCCGTAGCTCCAAAGTATACTTCAAGTAGTGTGCCTTACACATGCACCATTTATCCTTTCTCTTATGATTATCATATTTTGCACCTGTTTGTAAATTGGGGCTCATTCAAATTTGGATTCATTGGTTTGCATTGTACCTGTGCTTAAAAACATGTTGTTTTCAGGAACACATTTCCCCTCGAAGGGAAAGTGTCATGCGTCTACCAGCGTTAATTTGTAAAGAAAATTCTCACCAAGACACACAACATGATAGGCATATTAGATCACTCAAAATTATAGACAGTCCTTTATTTTGCAATCTTGCAGGTTAATGCGTCACTTATATCTCTAGAGTTCTCCGTGCTATGCAATCCATTGTTATTAATGTAACTGGTCTTTGTATCGTCAACTTTTATTCTGTATTTGTATTTTTTAATTTTTCTCAAACATTACTACCGTCACAAATATATGGCAAGTTTCGATGAATGAAGAGTAAGCAGTCTAGTGCATCTTCCATTAAAGCTGGTGAGTTGAATGCTCCTCGTTTATACAAAATCGATGAAGCTTACACCAGACCTATAAAAACAATAAACAATTTTTAATTGTGCAACTTGCCAACCATTGCTTTCGTACATAGTGCTTTCCCATGTACTTTAATGATAGTACCATATTTTTGATTCGTGCTTTCTGGTCATGTCTTCAATCATGACCAGCCAAATGCACGTTTTCTCTTCCGGTAATAAAGGGGATTGGAAACCTATAGTTTCAAACCCCCATTTCTTTTCTGTTATTTTAAGGAATTCTGGTTCAGTTTTTAGTTAACGAAAACATCCAACATTGATATATCATGAAATTGAAGACGTGTCATTCCAAATTGTTTACTTACTATGCGTTGGGATCTAAATACTTCTATTCTGCCTTGTATTGTTTCTACGTTTTGCCATACGTTTATGGGTACAAAGTATGTTATGTATGTATGTATGTATGTATGTATGTATGTGTGTATATATGTATGTATGTATGTATGTATGTATGTATGTATGTATGTATGTATGTATGTATGTATGTGTATATGTGTGTATGTGTGTGCATACATAGGCATATGCCAATGTATATGTATATGTATGTGTTCATGTGCATGTGTATACGCATTTGTATGTTGTTACGGTCGCCGCGGTTAGGTTGCTGGAGGAGAAAACAAGTGTAAGTATATACACCTTAAATTATATAAATTATATACGGTAGACAACTTACGACCACCCGAATATCTCTACTGTGCTGGATAATTGAGAGTCCATTATTGAAGGCACGTCGGACTGTCGAATTTTTAGAATTTTTCAACTTCAAAGGTCAAAAGTTCGTCAAGCGTTCTTAAGAGCGCCATCGTACTCTTTACTTTCCTCGCTAACTGTTATATTTTTGTCGAAACTAATGTGTCACCAGAATACCTTGAAGTCTTGACCTATAACAGTATCATTTTCTCTCTCTGTTTGTCTTTATGTCCCTCTTTCCTCATTGCATTGAGTTTCGGTAGGATACAATAAGGGGACGTTTGTATATAGAATTGGAGATTTTAAGTCTTAAAAATATAGCACCATACGGTCATAGGAAGGATACCATGACAATGTGTATGTGTGTGTGTATGTGTATGTGTATATGTATGTGTATGTGTATGTGTATGTGTATGTGTATGTGAAATTGTAAGTGTATACGTTTGCGTATGTGTATGCATATGTGTATATGTATGCGTTTGCGTATACGTATGCGTATGTGTATGCATATGCTTATGTATGTGTGTGTACGTTGGTACATGCATACATGTGACCATGTGTAAGAGTGCGTGTATTTTTATATGTGTACTGTATATGTATTTGTACGTGGGTGCATGCACGTGGACGTGAGTGTATGTTTGTCTCTGTGTTCATGTGTTTAGTTAAATTGGAATGAAAATACAAATGTGAAACCTGTTTCTGAGGATGAGAATTACACGAGAGCTCCAAAAACGGACGACTTTACCGACTTGAAAGGGACGCGAAAAGGTGGGGTCAAAGATGCGAGGGCCCATCTCGGAGTCCTTGCGTGCACACCCCAACATTACCTTTCTTGGAAGCATATTTTGCATATGCAAGCACTTGATACCTATTTCCATGTGTTGAATGTGAACATCAATGGATTAATCGATTTCTTGTTTGATCGACTCTTGCTGTAATTCGCAAGTAATTCGCAAACTTTATTCACACAAATCTTTATACAGCTTTTCAGGCTTAGACACGAAGAGATAATATTAGATTATTTTCCGAAAAAGGTATTGAGTTTGCAACCCTAGACTTTCCATATATTTGAATTACCATCGATAAGAAGATGTTACTATAGCAACTGATGGTAAGGGAACCGGGAAAGGCAGAAAAGGGCCTGGTCTCTTCGATATAAACTTAAAGAGAGGGGGGCAAAGGTACTAATGTGCGTTTCCATATGCTATTATCTTCACAAAAAGGTTTCAATCTAAAATATGTCAAGTCTCGTGAGTTACTTTAATACATTCTCTACCAAACTTCCAGTGTTTTAGTGTAGAACTTTTTATGCAGTTTGAATTTCTTGTAATGAACGTTGATGAAAAATAAAAGCAAGACAGCAGAGGTATTTTAAATCTTCCATTAAAAAATTATCATGTTGATTAACGGATTCATTTTGCTAAACGTATTCGCCATACACTTTTCACAGCAACCGCATAGATTGAAGTTAGAAAGCTTTTAGGAATGAATTTAATTAAAACGAGAAGACCAAAATACGCTGTGGAAAATTCTAAAGCGGTAAAATGAAGTGCAGATCAGGCTTTGGCTAATACCGGAAAGAATCCGGAAAGGTATCAGCCGTAACACGATCTCCTTTTCGTCTTGCCGCTTTAGAAGCCGCATTCTTCCAAACTTACCAGCTTTTCAATCCATCAAGTGGCTGAGAATGTGTCGCTTATGTGCGCTTTATATTCGACGGCGTATTTTGGTCCTCTCGTTTTCTATAAATTGTCACTAAAAGCTTTCTAACTTTACTTCATTTATCATAAAGAATCCGTTACTCAACGCAATGTTTAAATTTTGTACGACTAACCATATTTTATAAAAAAAGTTAAGCAAAATGTTCCAGAGGGTGCTAGTCAATTTGACCATCTTTTAGCAATGGGGTACTCGGAATACGATGGGTAGGTGGGAAAGCTACAGTAAGCGCGTCATTCTTACATTAACGGGGATGTGTCAAATACTAGTGAAACACATCACATCATAGCTCGAGTTTTATGCAATTTTTAATTAGGAAGATCAACTTTAACTCATACTTATGGAAATCATGTTATCGGAACCTGGTCATGTTATGAATTGAGTAATATTAACAGTGTTTTCCTAAGACTTCTTGCAGATTGAAACAGCCGTTTTCGCAGTTGATATGAGATAAGAAGAGGCGAGTTAACTCAGTCGGTAGAGAGCCGGTCTAGCAAGGCGAAGGTTGAGGGTTCAAGCCTAGGCTCTGCCTTCAATCTGAAAACTCCTACTGCAAACTCAGTAGGAAAATGGGTAACTGCCATTAGCTGGGGAAGGTTAAAAGACGGCGAGGAAACGAACTGGCCACCCTACCTCATAACGCCATGGCTCAGGGCATGTGATTCTCTACCATATCACATCCCCAACGCTCTGAATAATGTACGGGACAACTTTTACATGTTATTGAGATATGAATGTCATAGTGTACGGGCATTTGGTAGCGGGGTGACGACTTTGATGAAGTTATGATCGGAGTTCATCATTTTAGTGCTCCGTTATATAAATCAAGTGGAGATACAGACAGTTCAATAAATGGGCTAGGAAAATGGTTTGCTTCGGCCATTTCGCGCGTACAGGGCGAGACACAAGTAAAATACGTTACATGATTAATCGGAGAGAGAGGCGATAACGGCCAAGAAGAAAGTAGATTGACAGGGTAAGGGATTCAAGAGGAGAAAGAATGACATATGTTATGGGAATGCCAAAGACCAAATGGCCTGGAAACAGCTCTTTTCTATGAGTTCACCAATGGCATCGCCAGCTACGGTCGTGATGATGGTTATAAAATCGACTGCTGTAGCACAAGGTTTTTCCAAATGGGAGGGGGTAAATGCACTTCGTCAGCTCCACATATATCTCATGGATGATCCACCATTCATCAAACATTAATTTCGAATAGCAAATGACTCGTATTCGTAAACATGAGCTGGAATACCACCTCGTATTGGGAGTGAGACGAACAGTCTCGATATTAGAATATCCTTCTGGCTCCCTGTGAATATATGTTAGTGGAGAACGAGGAGACGTGCCGCCTTTTTACCAACATAACTCCTAGGGAAATTTTTTCACACGTCCGCAGGATAATGTGACATGAAATAAAGTTTCCTGGAAGCAAAATAGAACAAATAGTAAAGCGGTAACTTTTGTAGCTCAAAACTGGATTTCAGAGGGTGCTGGGACGTTTCCCCTTCGGTTTTGTCATACTTACTTACGCCCCGCCCCCTTCCCCAGTCTGCAAAAGATGTGATTATTTCCGTGACATGGTACAACAGACATAAAAAACGACGTGGCTGATAATGGATGAGGCCAGTGTGGCGCGCAAAGTTTTCTCAATGCCTTTCTCCTCAATCTAAATATACAAAGATGAAATTGGCTTGGCTTGGACGGCACTGTTATAGTATTAAAATATTGCTATGGTATTTTTATTTGCACTTAGACAGCAATGAAACTGGGTTGTGATTTAAACAAAGGCATCACAATGTAAAAATAAGTAGGCATACATTTAAGCACAATTCATCTGCTGGTATTCACTCTAACCCTATTTTACGCATATTGAAATACATATATCGCGATTTTCCACTGACTTCTGAATTCGTACGATTTAAATTCGCGCACAAAAAATTTACTTATTTCATAAATTCGAACACCTACACAACATTCCCTATGAGGGAAGAAGGGGTAAAGCCGTGGTGTAATGACATAACAACTGCGTTTAAAAGATTTTGCGCATAGCCGCTCTTATGAAGAAGTCAAAATGTACCTACGCCCGCCGCCCCCAAGATTCTATTGTCCGCCTCCATGATAAAAGTATTGTGCATGTAGTAAACACGTCTGTTTAAGTTTTTGCTGACTTTCTAGGAGCCTTTGAAGATCATCCGAAGACCTGACATGGTTGTATGATGACATATTGCGAAAAGCTTAACAGTGAAAACGTAGGACCGCGAGTAATTAAACCCCGTCCTTCATCCTTGCAACTCCAATGCGCTGGCCATGGTCCTATATCACTGAGACAGAAAATTTTTGAATAGCTCGTGTTTTCATTGACGTCACCACGCCGACTCCATCCCCTCTCCCCCACATCCCTTACTAGAGGTGAAGACAAGAGGCTCGACTGTTATATTCTCTCTGTTAGCTAATCGGCCCCCAGAAAAGTGTCATTTAAGTTTGCGGTGCTGTCATCGTGGGTCAGCGAGAGTGCGTGCGTGCGCCTTTGTGTATGTGTGTGTAAATTGCTGAACCAATGCTAGGCGCTGTGAACTGAGGAGCGTGTTCATATTTATGGTCACTCCTTTACAGGACTGACCCAAAAAATTGGATGAAAAGCTCAATGCTAAAAACGTAGGACAACAAGAAACCAATTCGTCCTTTATGGTTGCAAGCCATCACACACATTTGATTGAGACAGAGAAATTTGGGATGTCATTTGTCATTAAGTGACGTCACTACAGATCACCGTCTCCTTTCCTGTTGTGACCTTTCTGTAGTCTTCTAGGCATTCCGTACTCCCATTCAAGTCTGTTCGTTGTTTCTAACAGAACACGTTTAGAGAACAAAGGTCAATAGTTACAGAGGGTGATACATTAGATGGCGTGGAATACGTAACATCAACCTTACGTTTTTAGGATGACCTCTGCTTCAGCTAGACCACAGAACTTACTACGATGGCACTAGTTTGGGTCAAGGACCAAAATGAGTACTTGCTCTACTTGTTGATGAATATGAATATAATATGAACATGAATATGAATATGAATATGAATATGAATATGAAGTGATGTAAGTAAACGCAAGCATCAAGTTTCAACACTTAATTAAAAAAGCAGTCTTTAATAATTGAAATCGGATACACACATCCATTTCTTTGGTGGGATGTAGAGTAAACAAATGGGCTTTACCTTAACAGGAGGTTCAGCGGTCTCTCCATCTGACGTAGTCGCATCCTGTCTGTCTTCGATTCTGTAGTAATGAAGAGTAATGGACAAAACGTTTAAATATGAGACGGATAAATAGTTATAAAAGTCATACACTTACCATAAAATGGTGGTCAGTAACAATGATCACGTGACCTTTACTTGCGTGTCTCCATGATGAAATCTTGTGTTGTTGTTATTGTTATAGAATGCTATAACCTTTTGTTTAATTTAGTCTGGTGTTGTCAAGATGATGAAAAGGTTCACATAGCATGCACTGGTTATTTATTTGCCAAAGGATAAATAGTTCTCTATTTATGATCAGTAAATTAAGTTGATACGTACTAAGACGTACCCACGCTTTGAAATTTAACACCCCAACGTCGAATAAAGGTATATTTCTGTAGCAGAAGAACTGGTGCTCAGATTAAGATAGCACCTCCCAAAATATTTAAAATGGAGCTAAAAGTAGTGTTTTGACTCCCAACACATTTACTCTAGAGTCCTGAATACTCGTAGTGCCTGGTGGGAAAATACAAGATGATTTAGAACTGTGGTAACCGTGTCGTCGTCATATTTCAGGTGGAGAAAATTTGGACGAGAAATAGCCTTTGTGAACACAATTTTCTGTAAAAAAGCAAACAAAAGCAAAACTATATGCTGAATCCCATTGCTGTCTCTCTCAACTTGTTTTTATGCTTTTCTTTCACTTTCTTTCTAAGCTGAATTTAACAGGTATGGTGTCTGGAATGCGGGGGTAGTGGATGGGAAATTCTTTGAAATTAGCTGAAGACAACCAAAGAATTATTCCAGAAGTAATGAAGAACGTAATGAAACAGTGTTAAGCCAACGCATACTGGTAAGGTCTCTCACGAGTCCCAAACCTAGCCAATGGCCAGTAAGTAACAAAAGCTACGCCGCTATCGTATAATATATACATTTTAAGAATCTTGTTGCTTGGCATTCACGATTTACTTGGGTTACAAACATTGTAATTTCTGGGTCGGCTTAAAATGACTCGGGGTTCAACATAAATGAACCTGATACTTGCTATTTTGTCACGCCAATAAAATGCCGTGTTTCAAAGCCGTTGACCCCACCTCCTACCCAAGTATTTCCAAATGTAACAATAATACTATCAAATAGAACCGCTGAACATTTTCCTCCTTTACGCCATGAGTGGCATGGGTGTTATAACACTGAAATTAGTGAAGTGAAACCAAGAGATTTGTCCTAATAATTAATTGCTCTACTGCTCTTCTTCTTATATACATATTTGATAGTTATATCAATTGCTCTGTTGCTCTTCTTTTTATATACATATTTGATAGTTATATCAATTGCTCTGTTGCTCTTCTTCTTATATACATATTTGATAGTTATATCAATTGCTCTGTTGCTCTTCTTCTTATATACATGTTTGATAGTTATATCAATTGCTCTGTTGCTCTTCTTCTTATATACATATTTGATAGTGCTTTCGATGAAAATGGCAATCCACGTCACTGACTGACTGTTTCATACTGGTGTAACTTATAAATTCTGTGTTTGTTATTTTCAGTCAGTTTTGATACCATAACGCAGTCACTCGCAAGGTAAACAGGATATATTTTAACTTGCAGGTCAGAATTTTGAAGGTTTGTTATGGTTGTGCGCTTTCGCGCAATATGAAACAGCTAACGCCATAACGTACGAACACACCTTTTAACAAACCTAGTAACTTGCTAGTAGATTTAAAACGAATGTAGTAAATTGCTAGGGCACGTCTAAGCAAACGAAGTGACGTGATTATGCACTTTTTCACAAACCTAACTTGCCACTGTAACTTCAAATAAATCCAGTAACGTACTAATGCACTTGTAAACAAAATAAAGTAACGCGCAAATGTACTTGTAAATAACACAACAAAGAAAATTTCGTAGGAACAACTTGGCAAAGAATAAGCGTTCTTTATTCATGAATAGGTGATTTTCATTTCAAATAATTTCATACTTGACAAACCTAAAGTCCCCGGTCATCAAACCACAAGTAAACATAATACATATCGCACAATGATGTGGTAACGATACCCTAGTGGATGATAACAGGTTTGTGGCTTTCAAAGGCGATTTACATAAAATTCATATTTTAATGTATTGATTAAGTTGCATCAGCTAGTAGCAAACAAGGAAGCACCCAACAGTATTGCACGAAATATATCGCCACTCTTGAATAGGCTTGTTTAATAAGCTGCAAATTTGCTATGTAAGAAATATTTTAAAATTCTATTGTCTTAGAGCACTTACTTATCACCATCTACATAAATACTTCTCAGTCTTATTTTGTGCTCCTTGTTTTGTAAATTATTCTCGGTGGACCGATTATGTATCACTGTTTAATTTCTGTCTTCTTAAAGACTCTGTTTCCGTATGACTTTTAAATTTTCATTGTAGATGATTCAAATAGTTTGTTTGTGGTACAAAACAAGAATATTGCAGGAATAGCGCAAACATTGTGCACTGAAATGCTTTTTTCGTCTGACACTCCTCAGAGTACTAACGTCAGAATGACCGAAATGAAATGTGTGAAAGAGTATACCGAACTGTAATTTGCAGGAGCCAATGAGAAATTGGACTGCCTGAATGGCTTGTGTTTTTGGACCAATCAGCGTCCGTTACAACAAGATGATTCAAGATCAAAAGCTAAGGTAAATGTACAACACAGATGTCTCTCAAATTTCGTGTTATTCCTCAGTTTTATATTCTTATGTCAAATCGATTGAACACTCACATTCGAGAGCCCATTCATATTTGGAAAACATTCAAGGAAATAAATCGTTATAGAAGTAGAGATTCGTCGAAGAACCAGAGAAGGATTTATTCATTTAAGAATTTTAAGCAGAGATATTATATGGATGAAGGTGAGAATTCGGAAATATATTATACAGTCCATATAGAACAAGTGGATCGTGAATTTTCATATCATAATCTTAACAAGACTCCCGTGTGGTCTGACATGGTATCAGAAGCAACAGTTGATATAACAGGAGCCAAAACCGTCACAATGGAGACAACCGGACACGAAAAGTGTCGCGTTTCGGTTTGCCTCAGTGCCAAAGCTGATGGTACTAAACTGCTTCCTATGATTGTGTTCAAAGGAGCAAAACGTGAGTCAGAAGCTCTTAACAAGGAATTTAAAAACCGATGTGTTGTTTCCTCTTCCGTGAACGAATGGACGGACACAACTTTAACAAGACACTGGATTAATTCTGTACTGGGCACCTTCTCATTGAGACGTCGCCTTCTTGTATGGGACTCTTACCAGTGCCGCATTGAGGATAATGTCCAAGTTTTGCTGAAAAGCAAGAAGACGGATACCTCCATCGTTCCTGGAGGGTGTACTAAATACATCCAAGCCCCAGATGTCAGCTGGAATAAGCCATTTAAGCAAAGGGTTGCACATTTATAAGACAAATGGCTTGCAACGGAAGGATTGCAGCGCGTATTGATTGATTGATTGAACGTTATGTTTAAACCTATTCTATAGAAAGATCATGTATGTTTAGATATCTAGGTATCTTTCCTTAATAAGAGCCCAGGTCCGAATAAGCGCCCAGTCTGAATTAGAGCCCACCCAAAAACGTTTGTCTTTAAATAAGCACCAAGGGCGCTTAATCGGTAATTTACGGTAGGCCTACTCTTTCATTACGGTGTGTCCTGTTTACCCGGGTTTGCTAATTAATATGTCGACAGTAGGCTGCTGTGCTGAACTCGTCAGTTTTGTCTTTTTCAAGGTTAGACCTGCAATGTTGAACTCGCTACCAATATACATAAAAGCAACTAGTCCAAAGCACCTGCAAATCGGAATAATATGGAGTTGTTAGTGCATTTTACGTTACGACTTTATGACTAGCTGCATCCAGTCTCATTATCCACATACAATCAATATTATTGTCACTATACAGTTTCATCAATATTATTGTCAATATAAATGAGTGTCTATGGGCAGTTTCTGCTTTTGTCTAAGATTGTGTTACTCTTGCTACCGGTTTAGATTTTTATAACATACTTCTAAAATATGAAAAGGACACAAATTTAGTTTCATGTCACGACTGTAAGGTGCATTATCTATAGGAACCTAGCTTAAACCGGGGAGCCGAGTTAGCTCTGTCGGTAGACCGCTGGTCTAGCAAGCTAAAAGTTGATGGTTTGAGCCTATGCTCTGCCACCAATCTGAAAAATTCCTACTCCAAACCCAGCAGGAATATGGATACGTGGCATTAGCTCGGGAAGGATAAAAGGCGTCGAGGAAAGGGACTGGCCACCCTACCTCACAATGCCGTGGCTCAGGACATATGATTTTCAGGCATGTTTTCTCGTAAGTGATAAAAAAGTATCTTTTAATATTTTTGTAATGTAACTGCAGGAATACCGAATGCTAATTGGGGCATGGTCTTGTAACTTCTTCTTTGAGCCTCACTTATGAAATAATACGAAACAGAGTGCCGGCTATTGCTAGGGTTGTAAAGGGGCCGCTAGCCACTTAAAACCTTCAATCTATCGACGTAGATCTACAAAGCACACAATAAATACAGGCATATTCAATCGTAAATGATAAAGCTGTATCTTTCAACTATTTTGTTAGGTAACCGTAGTATTACTAAACGCTAATTGGGGAAAGATTTCGCAACTTCTTTTTCAGTCAAAGTTATGAAATAGGTTAAATCAGCTTTCAGGAAATCACTAGAATTGCAAAGGGACCGCTAGCCTCCAAAAGCCAATATACGATCAATACATGCATGTCTGCTCTAGGCGATGAAAATGTATCTTCTGAAATCATTCAATAGCTTAAAGCTTGTATAAATTTAAAAAATTGTATTAATATATCCATCAATAAGCTGTTATATCCGATGTTCCATCTAGAATAGCTTGGGTAAGCCAACAGTAAATAATCACACAATGTTTATCAGGTAAAATCTACGAACATAGCCGTACTGTTGACATTTTGCATTCTAACCTCTTTCTGCTCGGATAAAACTTAGAGATGCTATTTACCTACTTTTAATGTAAAGTGACAATGTTTCGTGCTAAGTAATCGCCTGCCCAAGGATCCGAACATCAGCGAATGTCAGAGTTCACAACCATTGACAATACAATTTTAATAAAAAATAACATTAAAATCGTTCAATTAATCAAAGGCAACAAAATTGTTTCTAAATTTGTTTGTATAAGTAATCATCCTATTTGTACTATTAAATGTAAAGTCGACACAGTTTAATTAATTTTTTTGTATAGTCATGTTTGATGTAAGAACTAGTTACGTATTCCCAAGTATCATCTTCATTTGAGACACGAGGTCCATAACATTTTTCCTTCCTGCGGATCGCCTCCTTTCGAAGAATTGATACAAGCAAACCCATAAAAGATTTGAATCATTATACAAAATGCACTTGTCCTTGAAGTATGCGTGAGAATCCGGTAAGAAGTCTATTCGATTAGGGTCCGGTTACAAGTCAAATCGATAAGACTCGATTAGAAGTTTAATTGACTAGGGTTCGATTAGACGTCTAATAGGCAAAGGTCCGATTAGAGGTCTGATCGATAGAATAGACACTTATATTGCCTTTGTTGCTTCACCTTTGGAAATAGTACTGATATCGTAACCAGGGGTGCCCAAAACTTTATGTCTAGTCGAACCCCTAATGAGATTTTAAGATTTCCATCGACCCCCTAGATTGTTATTCAAGGAAAATTATTAAAATAGTAAATACCAAATGTAAAAGAGTGGTAGTGGTAACTAGCAGTAGTAGCAGCAGCAATAGTAGTAGTAGTAGTAGTAGTAGTAGTAGTAGTAGTAGTAGCAGTAGTAGTATACATTGATAATCCGACCTCGGGGAAAAGCATCACTACCTCAGTACGAAACTAAAACACAAATGATTCCTTTATCAGCCCTGTCTGGAGCGTAACATCGGAGGTCACCTAGCTCAGTTGGTAGAGCGCACGCCGCGAAGGCGTGGGTCACGGGTTCGATCCCCGGTGGATACATACTTTTCTATTTCTCTAGAGTTCTGTTCAAAACAAATTTATTATTATGTGATATAAGCATGTTGATAAACTTTTCATGTAAATAGACAGCAGTGTACCAAGGAGATAAACTGCTTCATTAGTTTGGAAGCTGACTGTGGGTCAGTGACTCAGGGCCAAGTTACGAAGATAAGTGGAAAGTGATATCAGCTTTGTTTAATACGTCCTTAATGGCCGAGGAATACCGTATTGAACTAATTAGTTAAACGAATGTCAAATGGCCCTTTTAGTATGTCAACAAACCACCAATATTGTAAAACAATCTAGCAAAATTTTAAACCAAACCTAATCCAGTATAGATTACTCAGTTTGCTTAAGAAAGTCAGAACTTCCTTCTAGGCACATTGCTATCACTCGCGGACCGCTTGCTAAAAGAATAATAATTGTTAAATGTTTACTAAAACTTATTGCTGGTACATTCACTACACGGTCTGCTACTAACCTCACATTTCAAAAAAGGCAAAAATCAAAAGAATTTCAAGTTTTTCTGTGTTTAGCTACCTTTGTCAAAGTCTGCGTTGCAGACTCATACCAACATTTTTCATAGGGTTTGCGAATAAGAGAACGAAAAATCATCAATATTGGTGGTTTGTTGCCATTCTAAAAGAGCGATTTGATATTCTGCATCGGCAGTCAGAATGTTTAAACATGATTTTGTTTACAACATTTTTTGTTTATCAACACCATGAAAGATCGACAAAAAAAGATGACACCTCTCGAGTATGATGTAATTAAAGGTGCAAAGCATTGATAGATCCACTATACTACAGTCACAAGACCTTCTCTTTGTTTAACGACCCTTACCAAAGTATGGTCTGCGCGCGCATTTCTAAAGAATATTGGGAAGTCTGGATGACTTTCCACCATCTGATTCGCAGACCCAAAGAATCAAATCGTTTGGATACGTAACGCGGGCTACGAACATCTAGCCAGCATCTTTAGGCATACTTTCCTAGAAAGAGGGGTCTTCGGTTTAAATCCTTTTAGAATCATTGTGCTTACAATCAGTTAATGCTGGGGGCTATAATGTCTTTTCTAAACAAAACCTTTTAGAGATGGGCTGTACTACGCATCTGCTCTTTCGATATGCTAACATGTTTCGTAAGGGAAAAAACCCACAAGAAAAAGTGTTCTTTTTGAACAGACACATGAGTAATATAAAAAAGCACCAGCGGGGATCGACCCCGTGCTTCAAGCTTTTGTGTCGTGGTCTCGACCACCTGAGCCAGGTGACCTCCGATGTCAGCATACTGTATATCTCTGGTCGCCACATTAGCGCCCAACCACCCACCGGTGGACATCGGTATCCAGTTGGAGACTAATCTCTCTGCTCCATGTTACTTGACTAAAGAAAGACTGCCATCCCGCCCGTCTGTCTGTCCAAACTCCATTAAAAGTCAGAAGGTGTTACTGAGAAGGGAGGATTTGAAATCCTTTCTTAACTATGATGAGAAAAAGCGTTCTAACACAGTTTGTATTTTTCAGCTTTTCTTCTGCACACTTTATTGGAAGCTATTGCGCATTTTACACGAGTTGATACTCTCAAACCATAGTAATTGTAAGGGGACCCCTTACAATTACCATGCTGCAACTGTACTCCTTTGGATCCAGGGGGATGGGTACTTTGAAATTTTCGTAGTCCAAGGTGGGTAATATTCTGTCGTAGGTTGAGAAACGTCGATTTACAGTAGCACCTTTCGTATGGCTCAGATATATTGACAATGTCTTTACGATTAAGAAGCGAGAATAGATCAGTCTTTTGGGTATGAGTATGTTCCAAGAACGCAGTTGTCCTTTCAATGGCCCTTTCCGTTAAAACAGGGTCTCTGGAAAGTCCATCCATGGATTTGGTTAACAGTACGGTTAATCATCAGGTCTTAGGTTTCAAATCATGCCATATCCCTACCATATCACAAGCGATTTCCAGACTGGAAAGGGGCTCCGATTAAAAACTGTTCAGACGCAGAAAGAGTAGACTCAGGGGTACTTACGTAAACGGTGCCTTCCAGGGGCCTTATGCACAAAAGCCTCGCTAGCCTAGTAAGCTCGTTAACTGTCTCGCTAAGCCCTCGCTAGCTAAAAATCGTTATTCACAGAAGACTCTCTAATTTGAGTACTCTCTAATGTCTAGCAAACTGTCTCGCAAGACCTTCAGATTTAGAGAGAATCAGATAGGTCTCACTAGCATCTCGCAATCACTTTCTTTGAAACTTAAAGCTGAGAAGCACTTAAAGTACTATGCAAGAAAAAGGTTGCGCTACACCTGTAAGCAAGTAGTATTGTGTGTCACAAATCCTACGATTTAGACGAGATTTATTTTTGTTACTCGTTTCTCATGGCCCTTTATGAAATCTTTGAGAAAAGTAATGAAATAAGACATTCAACGGAGCAATCGTGGCAACTATAGAAAACCATGACATTGTAAACACTGCACCATGCAGTGCTAGGCGAATTCTTCGGTTTACATTTTACAAGGGTAATGATATCATAATAGGGAGTAGGAGTACCTTGCAACATCATAAGCGATGTGATTGAAGATTTAAGCTTGACTTCTCACAATGAGACATCAGACAATCGCCAGCCGGTCACGAAGCTGGCCCCAAGAGAGGGGCGGGCGGTTGGGACTTACAAAATATGAAAGAGAGGCGGTCATAAGTTTCATCATTCTCCGGAAATAATCCTAACGATAGCATCCATTCAATTTTAAATTACATTTAGTTACATCGATACAGAAATGTCAGAGGTCGGTAAATTCAACTGAAAGTGGCATTGCATAGTCGAAATTCTAGCTGGCACAAGCTAAGCCATTGGTTGAAAGTCGTGAAAAAAGTTTCTTCATTAAGGCCAAAAGACACAATTTGTGTGTAGTTTTGAAGTTATATCTCACGGAGGGCATTTTCAAGGAACTTTCAACGCACCTACCCATTGATATACGTGCAAGAGTCACCCCACAGTCATCCCATCGGTCCGACATCTTTTATTTCCGATGCATTATGATATACCAAAGTGAAAAATATATACGCCAATCAGAATGTCAGGGTGGGGGGCGGGATACGCTAGTGAATTCTGTCAGGGGGGATAGTTAGGGGTTCGTAACCTGGGAGGATAGGAGCATAAATGTGGTTACTTTTGCTCATTTTAAACAAAAGTTCGTTAGTAAAAACAACGGCACAGATAAACAAGTGCATGTTGGTTTCTGTTGTTTAGATTCCTTATTGTACCTTAAAAAATAAAAATTACAGCACATGCGCCGATTGTATGATGATTTAATTAGCAAAGAGACTAAAAATAAAGATATGGAAAGAATGTTAAGATACATCCTTGGCTGACACCTTTTTCACTTTACTTCGTCTTAATATTTTGTTCTAGCACTGCGTGGTAGCTGATAGAGTGTCAGTTACTCTACGCTTAATTTTGTTTACATTCAGTCATTATCTGGAGTTTAAGTCTAAGTACTTTGGTCTTTGACCTCCTTTGCATCTTCTTCCGTTTAGTATACCAGTAACGAGTTTCCTTTCTAGACGTCCTTCCCTTATGACATTTCCAAAGAACCAGACTACAAAAGTTTTTTGGCCTCTGTTCTATACAATTCTAGCTTGCTGTTCTTATCACTTCCGCATAAGTCACTCTTTCCATGATGTTTTAAACATTATACGTAAGCATTTTAAACATTATACGTAAACATTTACACTTCCTCTAGACTTTTCTTTATATGTTTACTGAAACTTTATGCTTTAAGCTATATATCATAACAGATTACATGAACTTCGAGGGAGTCCTTTGTCACGTCTTTATGTTAAAATCTTTTATATGATTGGTTGGAAAAGAAGTACGGAAACTTTTTTTTATATCTTAGACCACCCACTTTTGACGTGGCACCGCCCCTGAGAGCTCCAATTTACTTTTGTTTAAGCCACTACTTACTTCGATCAAAAAATCGGGAGATGAAAACAATCATGAAATGTAATGATCATTTAGGAAGATAGTTTGTAACATTTAAACCCGAGGGACCTTTATGTCAGAAGCTAAAATGGTTATCACCACACAGTATTCATCGCTCCAAATACCAAATAACTTCTTTGCCTGATAATAGATAGGTGGTGTCACGTTACATATTTAATTTATTGCCTTTATATATACAAATAGGCCAATATAGTTGCTCCTGCATATAACAATAAGGATGTTGAATTCTCAAAAGACAGAATTTTGTGCAATTTTTGATGTGTAAAACTTTGTCTTGAAAGACATCTGGAAAAGTCAGTAGTTTTATAGATTAATCTGTTTGTTGTTTAAAATTTAGTTTTCAAGCAATCCTTTTACTAACATTGTATCCACCAACCAGTAATTAACGGTCAGAATAATTCACTTTTGAGCTAGTACATAATGTGATGAAAAATATGAAGGGCTTATCTTTCCTGATTGCTGAAGCTATATATTGCTCACAAAATATAAAAAAGCTGCATTTTCGAGTCACGTCTTGAACTAAGTTCTGGTGACAGTAGATCAGAGTGCTTATTTTGTGTCACAGCGAGACTGCGCTCACATGAAAATTTGTTCATCAAAAATTGATCACAAGTATAGTTAATCTGCATAGTTTAGACAAAGCCGATGGAGGAATTGTCTGGAATCGACAGCATGTGCTCGAGACCATGTTATTGTTTAGCATCACGTGACATAAGGTGCAATGGTTCGATCATATCACTAGAAAGATGGGGACTCTTGCTTTCGACATCATGCACGGTAGTGTGGAAGGCAGTAGAGGAAGAGGTCGACCAAAGAGAACATTGGTGAATGGACGAGGAATAGAGTGGTAACATTTATTCGAGAAGCGGAGAACCGTGATTGGTAGCGAAAAATTGTGAACTCGTCAAAATGCCCCAACGGCCACCAGGCCACAGGAGTGACGTGACGTGACAAAGCTATCCAATCCTTAGGCAATTTCTTACCCACCTTTCATTCTGTTAGGTCACTACAATCATTTCAATCATGATTTTTTGGGCTGCGCTCCAGCCAGATTTCAATTGACAGGTAGGGTCCTAAATCTATATTAGATCGCATATTCTCTCTCTTACTGCTTCTCAATGGGGGTCCGGGGATAACCTTGGGGCAATGGAAGTTTTAAGGGGGCAAAATTGTAACAGGGGGTAAAATTGTGATGGGGGATAACCTTAGGTGGTAACGGAGGTTGATCGGAAATAGACTGGGTCTAGTCAGGTGACTAGCCCGGAGCCACTCCCTAGTATTACCTTTAAGGATTTGTAAGAGTAGATTAGTCAGAGTTCGGATTTAATACACAGAGTTTGGTTTTATTGTCAGAGTTCAGTTTGAATATATAGAGTTCGGTTTTAATGTATAGAGTTTGGATTTCGAGTATAGACGATCGCTAACTGATCGAGTTTAGAGTTATTAATTTCATTTGGAGTTAAATATATTGAGTACAGGAAACTTGGCCTATTTTCTGAGTATAGTTGACCAGTAGTTTCACAATCTTAATCAGAGGTTTTAAAGGGGGTAAAATTGTAACAGGGGGTAATACTTAGACAGGGGATAACCCTAGGGGATAATTGAGATTTTAAAGGGGCTAAAATTATAACAGAGGATAATAGTGCGACAGGGGATAACCTTAGGAGGTTATTGCAATTTTAAAGGGGGTAAAAAGTCAATGACATTTGTACACAGGAGTATTGCCATACATGCTTTGTGAAAATCTGGCACACCATTATATACAGCGTCATATATTGTATGAAGGCCAGTTACACAAAGGGCATACATCTCATAACATTCACATCTCATAACATTTCAATGACATTCAAAATAACTTTAAGGAAAAGGCAATTGAAATAGTACTCACCATTTAGGAAGACCAGATAAATAAATGGAGAGCTGAGTTCCTCGCCTGACAACAAATTGACATCCTGAAAACAGACATAAATAAATAGATAAATAAACAAATTAATTAATTAATTAAATTAGACACTATCGTTATCACTACCACACACGAAAACCGGATAAATAAATGAACAGCTGAGTTCCTCGCCCGAAAACAAATTTACACAAAAAGAAAGAAAGAAAGAAAGAAAGAAAGAAAGAAAGAAAGAAAGAAGGAAAGGAAGAAAGGAAGAAAGAAAGAAAGAAAGAAAGAAAGAAAGAAAGAAAGAAAGAAAGGAAGGAAGAAAGGAAGAAAGGAAGAAAGAAAGAAAGAAAGGAAGGAAGAAAGGAAGAAAGAAAGAAAGCAAGAAAGAGAGAAAGAAAGAAAGAAAGAAAGAAAGAAAGAGATAGAACAGAAGGACATCTAATCAGAAATCAAAGGAAAAGCCAAGGAGCTTGATATGATTTTATTATTTACATTTTATGTTCATAACAACCATATTTTAGTCACATATCTTCGAGAAAAACCGCTAGGACCAATCGAAGGACGGGGTCTAAATCCGACCCACATTCCTGAGGTTTGAAAATAGGACGGAAAGTTAAAAAAGCCCGGCCAAAATATCTTACGCCCAGTCGTGCCACACCTTCCTAAGTCTGTAAAATCGGCAACGGTACAGAAGTTCTTGCGGCATAAATTTGATTTATGCTGAGTTAGTACATTCTTTGTCATACTGAGTAGGCTCGAGTTTCTTATACGAGGATTGATCATCAGGCTCGAAACCCGAAAACTTTTATGTCTTTAATTACAAGATTAAAGTGAGGCTGGCTGACTAAGAGCGAGATTACCAAAAGATGGCATATGTCAACTAAGAAGCCTCTCCCATACGTGTAGTAGATTGTCTTTTTTGCCTGCGTTAAATGTAGATCGATTTACTCTAATTTTTATCGCTCCTTGAATACCCCTCTAAGTAAATATATATATAGACAGGCAGATATTATGAGGAATTGACTGCTTATATCAAGGACCACTTTATTGGTCTTCTTGGCAAATTGAAGGCTGGCGATTGATGCTTGGAACAGTCGCAAGTCTATCTAGAAAGTATACAGCATGAACTTTAGAGCCTCGTGTCCATGATGAGTCAGAAAGGAATCAAAGCAATTTTTCTCAACAGTTATCTTCTACTACTTCATAGTCGTCATAGAGTCTCCATCTACAGGATTTGACGCATACTTCCCTTGTAATCATGGTGCCCTCCTTTTCCTTGGACGTAAAGGTTTTACATTTCTTTTTAATAATTTAGTATAATTTATTTAGAATAATAATTTTGAAATGTAGCAAAGATATTTCGTTCTAAGGTGTAAGTCTGAGATCTTTAGCAAAGTATCCGAATGTCAGTAAGTTGATTGCAAATTCTTTGGGTTGTAATATCTAAGGAGCACACGCTTTGTTGGAGTGACTTTTTTTAAAAATGTAATATATACTATAGAGGTATTTCGATAGGTCAAAATCTGTAACAAATGTGTGACTTCATATATCCCTATTTGCTGCTATCCCATTTCTTAAAGCATAATACTGTATTAATATGAAGTGAAATTTAGATTTTACAGTTGAGAACATCATTGGCTTTTTGACATGTTAATATTCCCAACATCTGCTACTAATGCTTTCACCACATTAGCCTATACGAAACCCACATTTATTGACACCTACATTATTTTTGCATTTTAATACTGTTTCGCCTCAAAAACAGGTGACTCAGCCAGTGGTTTGCAACATACAGCCACTACAAAACCCTATATAGTGAAATTGTTCCACAAGATTAAATGTCCAAGAGCAGAGTTTATCCTACCACTGTGTAGTATGTGGAAATATTAGTTCTTTCAAATTCCTCTAGGAGCAGATACTACATTTTCTCGCGAGCTTTTGTGAATAATCACAACTTGATAACATTACTCCTTCACAATTTCAGACACAATAATCGACCACCACGCTAATTCTAAAGAATAAGAAGCGCAAGCTGAGTTGGTGCGGACACAGCTTCCATTCAACTTGCCATGAAGAGACTGCACCTCAAGAAAAAGTTAGAAGCAATAATAGAAAAGAACAAGAGCGTTATATATAGGCTAACAGCATCAATACATGGACAAGAATGACGGCCATAAAGATATTAAATGCGTGTAGGGCCAGTGTACATGATCTTTAAATCCAAAAGCCCCTCTATACTATAATTGGCTGACATTGCCTACAATTGTTGCCCTGCCTAAACCATTTCTCTTCTACAAATGGATCTGATGACTTTCTGATGACGAGTTTTTTGCGCTTTTCCGTTGTTATACTTAACTGCTTTTTTTGTATATCTTGAGCACCCAAAAACTCTTCTTTGACTTTTCTATTCTATATTCTGCGCCTCTGCCGACTTCTCAATGAGAATTAAAGCATTCCTTGCCTTCTTGTCAATATCATTTTGAAAATATCACCACGAATGAGAAGGAAATCAATGGGAATAGAAACCGGTCCATGGTTTTCTGATGCAATCAAAATGTGATTAAGTTTTCTGATCCAATCAAAATATGATTAAGAAAGTGGTGGAATCTGCTATTAAATATATTTCTCCCTCAGAAAGCCGCTCTGTTGAGGCTTCTTTTTCCCCTTACCTGCATAGTTCTTTGACCTTTATTTTGCTACGTCTCCTCTCTACTTCATATGCTTAGGTGTCATTATCCTTTTCATGATGTTGCCTCCTCTATTTCATTTTCAATACAGTATCTTCTCAGCATTTCTTGGCACTTTCCTTTGTTTTATTTTGTTCCATTTTTGTGCTGTTTTTGTGTTGTTTTTTATACATAATTGAAATTCCTGTTCCGAACCTCAGCATTTGCAAATCTGTCCCTTTTTTGTTCCTTGCTCTATGGTAAATATTGCAGTTGTTGCTGAATATGATACAGCGTGGAGTACTTTGTCCTTTCTTCCAGAATATTAGTTAAAACAAGGCCTTGTGTAACTTGTAACAGCCTATCTTCTTCTTAAGAAATTAAATATTATTTTGTGTGAGTACTATTTCCGTATAATTTCTGACGAAAGTTATCTTGAGTAGTAAATAACTATATCCTTAGTCAAATTCAATAGCCTCGGAACGGCCTTACTGTTCGTGAATGGATATGAAACTGGTGTAAACCAGTTGGCAACTATTCTCACAATTAGTAAGTAGACTTGTATAATAAAGTTGACCTAAATATTACTTTCAAAACTTTGTGCTTTAAAGCCCTCTTAATTTACTAAAAGCATTCATTTTCTGTAATAAGTATCGAGGGAGACTTTTCCTTGTAACGTATATGACATTCTACTCCTTCTTTGATAGGGCCATACTGTTCATACCGATAAAGGTAATTTGTCTGAATGTAACAATTGGAGAAGTGTGACATTACTATCTAAATCAAGTATACTACCCAGTGGTTCTCAACAGGCGCAAAGATTTAGAAGTCAAGGGGCACCGTGAACAGCTGGCTTCAGATCAAAATCGATCTTCGGACAGATCTTTACATTATGTCGTATAATTGAACAGTGTAGAGAATTCAAACCACCTCCAGCAGTCACTTCAGCTAGGATGCAGCTACACATTCCATTCTTTGAAGGATGGTTGCAAATCACTACTCTACGCTTATGGCACTGTTACTTCGCGCTGCATTGCTTCGACATATGCAGCTACAGATTCCATTCTTTGAAGGATGGTTGCAAATCACTACTCTACGCTTATCACATTGCTACTTCGCGCTGCATTGCTTCGACATATGCAACTACAGATTCCATTCTTTTGCGGTTTACTATTCCATTTTTAAAGCAATCCCGGACTTAAATAATGTGAACATTTACTACATGTTGATGGAAGTGACCGAAATCATGGATGTAATTTAGAAGAGGAAAGAGGCTCCTGTTGGTGCTATTACATGGTAGCTGCCTTCTTCTCCGACCAATAAAAGGTGTGACGTGCAAGCTACCGAAATCATGTTTTTTTATAATGGGACGCCATTTGGAAAGAGGTTTAGGCTAGCCTGTGTAGCTGCACCAAACAAACTCCTTTGCTAGGGTCTGCGCATCAAACAGTGAAAAGTCACCCAGGGCTTCAAAGTTAAGATACTAGCACGTGATTTTGTTTCTAACTTTGCGTTATCGAACCACAGACATGAAGAATTGGCCGGACTACCGTCCCCAGCCTTCGTCTACACAAATGTAAGAACTGAGTGCTAGACTCGCACCTTTTGAAGTGTGCATCGTATATTTCCGGTTTTTACAAATCACAGTTCAAATCATTGAAATTTCAGGACTGAAGAATGATAGTATGGCGTACTTTTTTTATAAGCATAAGGGCAAGGTTTTGGGAAGAAATGGAAGTGAGGCAAAAATTCTGAGGCTGGGAAATATGCTTAGTATATGCTCATTTTTTTAAGCATGAGAGCTTAAGTATGCTTATAAACGTTACGCTTATAGAGCAAAAAGAGTGTAATTGTTGAGGTATAGACAATAGAAACACACAAATCCAACTAGCTAAGTAACCAAACACACGATCACTATTTCTTAATGTATTAACTATTTTCTAAGTGAGTTCAATTGGCACGCTTCCTATTTTAAATCTTGCCATTTTATAAAGAGCTGACGATACGCTATTCGTCTTATCAACTGCAATGAGACTAGGTTATGTTGTTTTCACTGGCAAGTTGGTATCAAATTTATACCAATCAGATAAAAATATTGCAACTAGCAGAATCCGAGGAGTGACACTTTGTGCACAGTCATGGAGGACTCTTCTGAAGCAAGGAGGTTATTGTAGATCAGGTTTTAAATTCGCAGCTTTCTTCAGCGTACTTGCACAGCTCTCCAAGTAATCAATTCACAGTACCAAAAGACTCCACCTAGCACGAGCGGTCATGATACTGATAGACCCCCACTTCAGTGGGAATTACATGCTGTATTTTAGCACCAACGGCTCCCGGATAGTTTTGTCGGGGTGTTTCAGAAAGGGTCAGATAGTTATGAGAGGGGCTCTCCTCTCCCCATGAAAGAGCTGCGAGAGATCACATGCACTATTCTGGTATGTTTTTGCTAATGACACTTAATGACTCGGTTAATCAGAATTCGGAACTAAATTTATATCTTATAATGCTATAGTCTTTAAATATTTAAGACATATCTATCAAACACCAATGAAGTTTCTTCCCGCGACAGTTTGTTTTTGGCCCGTTCGCGACAGTTAATTCCCGCGACATTTAAATTTTGTCAGAAAAATTTCAACACAGTTATTTATTCTTGAAAATTGTGTGTAAAGTTTCCCATTTGAAGTGTCAGTGACATAACATACTTTTAACTTTCGAAAAATTATTATTTGGTTTCGTTTACGATTCGGCATTTGCGGAGAGAGGAAACCAAAAAAAAGTTACTCGCCCAGTAATTCGCGACAATTAAAGTTTCCAGCGTTCGCGACAGTTAATTCCCGCGACAGTTTCTTTCTTTAAAGTATGATGAACATGAGAGCAAGAAAAGACCTGTATAAGTGCTCCTTTTCCCCCAGAACTATATAGTATCGAAACTTCTTACCTACAAATATGGCTCAAGCTTCATCAGTGGCAAGTTTAGAAAATCAACTTTGGAAAGCTATCAGAAATGATCCGAGGGCAGAGAAGTGGTCCAAAGATGGGATGGTCAGACCATGACAGGGTGTTTCCAAGCAGCAACAAAGCACTATGTTAGTTGTTTACTAAATAGACATTTGAACTGCTTTTATCCAGCACATGTTTTGTACACCCTTTTATAAATCTGCACCACGAGGTCCAGGCAGAAACCTGAACTGCTGCACACCTTGACTGCTATACCCCTAGAAGGTCCTGTCAAGTACTATACAAATACAGACGCTTAGTTTTCACTACTCTGCTATGGATTGCGTTGCTTGACATTGCAATATTTACATTGTATTTGCGGTTCAAGACAATGACAAATAGTGGGGTTGTGCAATTTATGACGGAAAGTTGTCCTGGTCCATGTAGGGAAGACGTATATAACTTACAAACTCGCAGGCTGCAATGTGTTGTTGTGTATATTTTCACTTCTGAAAAAGTTGATCCATCCGACTTGAAAATTGGGGAGTCCGCCGAAAAGGAACTTTATCGAACTGGGGTGTCAGCTCAAGACCATTAGACAAAATTGCTACTTCTCTATGTAAAGATAAAAAACTGATACAGCGACGTGACGGCGAAGTGTCCCAGTGGAAGGTCGTCACCGTATATATCACAGGCAGTTGCAATAGGTGACCCGCTTAATCCCGAGTATCAACAACACGCTAACTCTCCAGAGTTATGACATTGCTAAAGTGTTTAAACTTTATTTGTAAAGTTAAATATCTTGGGAGGGTCGACCATCGATTAAAGTTTCTGAGCGAAGTCTTCCAAGTTTAACTCCGATTGTTCATACTTACACTGTTAACAAGAATGTTTTCTCTCGGATCTTTCGACATTTCTCTTGCTTGGATGTTCGACAAGGCTATTAAACCTACTTTGGACATTCCATAGGCTGCCAAAAGAAGAAAGTTTAATTGATATAATGAGCACTAGTTAAGGATAATGCGACTTAGTAGTACAAGAAGTGCTAATATACTTGTATCTAACTCAATCTTCAATTAATTAAATTAACCGTAGAATCGACCGATCAATCAATCAATCAATCAATCAATCAATCAATCAATTACTGAAATAATACTTTAAAAACTATAAAAACTCCCTCACTCTTTTCCCCACCCTCTCACTCCCCACTTCCCACTAACTAATTTACACTATAAGAAGCTTTTTCTCACGATAATATCGAATGAAGGCTGCTGTACTAATAAATGTGGAACACGCTTACATTAAATGAGCTAATAGCGGATCTACCAGATGAGTGTAGGGGGGAGTGGGGCAACTTCAAAGGTTCCAAGTTTGATATTCCATAAGATGTATTACATGAATTCTCCTCTCTCGTACGCTTCCAGTCACCCACATCCATATTTTAATTGCAGTTATTGAACATTCTCAGACCAGCAAAACTATACAAAATTTATGGAGGGCGTGGCCTATGTCCCTCCCCTGGATTTGCCACTGGAATGGACCTCACTAATACTAATTATCCTGCTCCCTTAACTAACACAAAAGTACACTGTCCTACACGAACACCAACAGGACCATCTTTACCCTCAAATGGACCGTACCTTGATGCGTAAAGCAAAACACCAACTCTAGCACATATGACAGCGTTACATGACCGTAAATAAGTATCATATGGACTTTCATATGCCAACTACTTGCGTCCTTTACTTGGACCCATTTCAGCAAGGGAAGCTATTGTGGGCGAAGTCCCGCAAATAGACGATTTGTTTTCCACAAATTGTAATGCCAAGACAAATTTTAAGGCCCAGACTACCTAAGCATTTGCAATATCAAAACATCTACCCAAAAAATTATATTTTACTCTTGAATGTTTTAGAATAACCCTCTCGCAAATTTTCTCGCCTTGGTTACTGGTTCGGCTTCGTCTGCTCACATACTTCAACTACCTGCATAGGTCTACTTTGAATGCCTGGAATTCGAGACTTTGCCATGGGGTTTTTATGAAGGCGTCTCGTCACAACAACTTACAGCTTGATATAATTATTATAAAAAAGCAAAAAATATATATGTATATTTGTATTGTTTCTTCTATAGATGCCTGAAAACGACAACGAAGTCAAAATTTGTGTAAAGGAGGAAACGGAACATTATTAGAGCCGCTTATAAAGTTCTCGCAGCATATTAAATTCTTATATTTCAGAAGGTCCTTTCTGACATAAGTCAAATATTCTACTCACGTGACTTTGCCATAAGATCGAACGCGTCGCCATACCTACTGAAAGCCAGGCTTCTCCACTAAAAAGTCATATTTGACACTTACAGCACGCCAAAACATTCGCCTTTGCCTACACATCAAACTAACCGGCCTTTATTAAACTAGGCTTATTGACTTCAGAAAAAGAATAAGGACGCAAAATCTCTATAATTAGATAAACTATAAGTATGAATGGGAAACCCAAAATCAGTGAATTTTCAAGATTTAAGGCTTCTTCCTATACGTATATGTAAAGTGTGTTTATTCACGCTGTATATGGGAAGGAACAAGTTGCATACATCAGTACTGAGATATTCATTATGCTATCCTATAATTTTCTAATAGTTGTTATATAACGTACATCCGTAGCTGGCACTGATGAACTGAAGAAAATGAAAATAATTGCTGTTAAGTGCAAGACTTCAAATTATCACCTTAACCAGTTTATAGTTTATCTCAACCATACACTCGATGTTTTAGGAGTGACCAATGTTAATACATAAATGAACGTCTACTTGAACGAGCCATTCTGATGAGGGTGCAACGAAACCGGTCAATGGCATTTCACTAATGATTCCGTTATCAAATATTATCTACGTATTTTCTTCTATAAACAGAACGTTTTCATAATCAAAATGCCTTAAAAATTTTTAATTATAATGCCTTTGTTTCTCAAGAAATTTCCGCGTTTCCCCCAAATTCAAGGTTTAAAAAAATATTTTGGTCCACGTCCAGCGAGTACTGAAAACAATTCTGCTATCAGTCCATATTTTACAAAACTAGGTAAATTACTGTAGCAATCCTCTTGATTTGCAGTTTCTCAATAAATTCCCGTTTGTATTTGACAAGCAATTTTTTGGGGCTTCCAAATCATTTTGATCTTGTTAAATCGTCGTTGAAAAAGTGTGTTAACCCTTTTCCAAATTATAGTAATTAGGTAACGCAAAGTGTTACGATTTCTTTTCAGGATGATCAGTTTGTGGTGTTTGTATGGACTAAAAAAGAAGAAAGAAGGAAACAAATAAAGCAAAAACTAAAATGAATAAATACATTCTTTAAAAAAGAATAGAGGCTTTTGAAAAAGGACTTTATTTAAAAACCAATGACAAAATTACTATTTAAAATAATGCGAATAAAAAAGAAAGCTTTTTTAAAAAAGGCAAAGAAATATACTTCAATTTGTAGATCCTCCAGGCTTTTTCGTTTGTTCTAATTTGTTCTTATGTTTCACACTTTTGTCTATGTCTGCTTTTTATGTCTTGAAATTATAAAGGTAATACTGATGCCCTTCACAAGCTTTGAAGTTGCCTTTCCTAGTCTGGTTTTCTGCCAGCCTACCTTTAAAAGAAAAAACAAAACCAGACACTAAGCAAAATACAGGTAACCCCAATCATCATCACATTAATAAAAAGAATTAGATCGACCGTATGATGTAATTCACAAATGGCTAAAATCATTCTAAGCATGATCAACAAATGGGTTGAAAATAGGAAACTCTGTTTGATGTCTGATAATTAAGGTTGTACTTTAACCATTATGTTATTTCGTAGGTATTTAAGAATACGATGGCCTTATCTTATTGGAAGAAAATTGATTACCCTCCAAAATGTACTGAGATAGGAAAAAGTCGGAGAAAGGCTGGAGGCAGTTCTTATAGAACTTAGCCAGTGTATTGAATATTGCAAAGCGTAAGGAATTATTCACAGTATTACCAAATACAAATAATTGACAACTGGGATAGAACAGACAAACAAGTTCGCACTCTCTGACAACGGTGAAAAGGTATTTTTGTTGGAAATTACGAATCTCAAATTATAATGGTCATTGATTAATCACTACTCACAATAACTGTAATTGAAAAATCATCACAAATAATAGTTAAAAGTCAGTCCCGACTATTTCTGTCATCTGCCTAACCTCCGGCCCGCTGCCTGAATGCGGTACACGAAATGTCTCCTTATTTTTCTCACGTTTCTTCCTATAATACTTACACAACTACTACTTCGTGATATTCTTCAACATCTTCTGCTACTAATACCATCACTACTACTACTACTACTACTACTACTACTACTACTACTACTACTACTACTACTACTACTACTATTACTACCACTACGAGGCTCTAGTAGGATTCATAGTTAGTGATATCTTTATTATGCATTGTGGCGTAGAAGCAGAAACTATATGCCTGATGCAGACTCAGTTGCGCCGAAACCAAGACTTATTTTCTACTGATGTTATCTTTAGGTTTCATTCTTATTTCTCGGGGGTCTAATATATGGTGTTGCTATAGCCTTTTTACCACATTTTAGCCTTGCGTATCACTATATAACAAGAATTAAGAGTTGTCCTAAAAAACTGGGAACATTTATAATGAAATATAAACTGAAAATATGATGTATATCTTACTTCAACCTAAACCAGACTATTAAACTGTATGGATTTGAGCATGTGTTAGTGCATCCTCAACTAACATTAATAAATCTCTTTGTTTTGAGAAAAAGAGAGGCTCTAGAAGGATTCAAAGTTAGTGATATCTTTATTATGCATTGTGGCGTTGAAGCAGAAACTATATGCCTGATGCAGACTTAGTTGCGCCGAAACCAAGACTGATTTTCTAATGATGTTATCTTTAGTTTTCATTCTTATTTCTCGGGGGTCTAATATATGGTGTTACTATAGACTTTTTACCACATTTTACCCTTGCGTATCACTATATAATAAGAATTAAGTGTTGTCCTATAAAAGGGGAAGATTTATAATGAAATATAAACTGAAAATATGATGGATATCTTACTTCAACCTAAACCAGACTATTAAACTGTATGGAACTCAGCATGTGTTAGTGGATCCTCAACTAACATTAATAAATCTCTTTGTTTTGAGAAAAAGAGAGGCTGTGGTAGGATTCATTGTTAGTTGTATCATTAGTTATGCATTGTGGTTAAGAGAGAGGAACTATATGCCTGCCACAGACTCCATGGCGCAGAAACGGCAACTTATCTTCTACTTATATTAATTTCAGTCTCCATCACTGATCTTTCAGGGTCAAATATATATGGTGTTGGTGTTGATTTTTCATTAACTTTTACAATTGTGTATCACTATATAATGACAATTAAGAGGTGTACCATAAAATGGTGAAGCCTGATGATGAAAAGAAAAAACATTCTGTAATCCACGATTCAGGTTATACCACACCAACAACGTGTTTGGATATGAGCAGCTATTAGTGTGCTTTTAAGTGGTACAGCAACACTGTACGAAGATAGATGCAATGAAACAGTAAAAAGACAATAAATTTCACTTGTTACAACAGAAATCTTAAAAATACTATGATCTTCAATAGATACCGTTGCATAACCAATTGCCGAACTCATAAGTTAACAGTTCCTAAACTGGTGCGATAGTCAAACGATCATTTAGACATCATTTCGTCATGTGAGGGATAATGCTGATTTGCCTCTGTATCATATCCAATCTATTAGGTCTCATTGCAAGTAAGGCCCAAGTCAAACGTCGCTCTTCTCATGCGCCGAACCTAATACAATAAGGTTCGACGATGGGGCGAATTTGGAGCGACTCTGAATCAAACGTCGCTCCTAATGTGCCGCTCTTAGTACAAAAATAGTCACGAAGCCACCACAACAATAGCACATTGACGAGTGTACGATCAGTGATGCAATACGGAGTAAAATTTTAACACCTTTAAAGTATTAATTGATTCGAGGATGGTGGTAGAATACACCGAAAGCTCATCATATTACGTTTTGTCATTATGTTTCACCTACGTGCCTTGTGCTGGGCACTTATCTTCATAATAAGAATTCTTTTTCCACCTGGCTTGTCCATCGCAGACGTTATAATTAAAGTGCATCGACTATAACTAACAAGAGGGTCACGTACGAAACAATGCGACTAAAAAAACTGTAGGACAACAAAAATAATAAAAATATCTTTTGAAGAGAACACTAGAGAAATAGAAAATATGTCACCACCGGGATAGAAAAAAAATTTGTAGAATTAAGTGAAACATGTTGACATCTACGTTTTTAAATGACAATAAGCATAATCAAATATGTAACTCTACCTCACAACTATTGAGACCCTTCGGAGCTAAACTGTTTAACTCGTACAGCCAAAACAAGTCCCTACGTCGGCTGTCTCCATATAGTTATATCTAACTGTAACATCTAAGAACCCACGGATATTTGCCTCCCGAAAATGTTGGAAAAAATCCCTCTACAGTACGCGAGCCCCCCGATCAAATTTATGGCAAAACTTTTGAAGTTGTTGAACCTCTAAACTTCGAATTAGTAGTATCTACATACTGTTTTCTACAAATTCGACATTCTAGAAGGTACACTACATTTCAACAGTTACAGTCTAATCTACGGTTGATCCTTTATGTTCCATCTGAAGTAGCACCCTTAAAAC
Organism: Alatinidae sp. Z8VKAUB7J3; assembly: GCA_010016025.2. NCBI lineage: Eukaryota > Metazoa > Cnidaria > Cubozoa > Carybdeida > Alatinidae > Alatinidae sp. Z8VKAUB7J3. Next base: position 46,764,978 of record JAAAKM020073195.1, on the reverse strand, counting down.
TGCAAACTTGGCACCTACTATTCCCTACATCTAAAACTACCAACCTTCCTAGATTCTACTTTATCTGGTAACCTGGCTCTAACTGATCCTTAAGATTCTTAGCTCCTCTAAACACTATTACAGGTTCTTCTGTAAAAACTTTCCTACACTCGTCAGAACTGGAAAGCATGTTCTGTAACCGGCTGACGATCCCTCTAACTTTGTTAAGGCTGGCCCAAAAAGTTGTACGTCATGGACTCTTTACATGAACACCTTTGTAACTACATTGATTCATTTTCGATTAGAATTGACAATGATAACTCCTGTCACAATTCCATCGCTGATCTACTGATTTACTAATTATATATTACAAGTTAACCTGGCTTTACGTACCAGGCATTGCAAAATATAGCATTTGAAAGGATCTCTGCTCTGTAACAGATATCTAATTTCCTCTGAGCATGCGTAAATAGAAGTGAGGGCCGCGCCTCCACACCATAAGCTAAAGTAACAACTACACTATCCTCCCAAAAAAAGCTAGCAACAAATATGGCGTCCACTGAAAATACAAGGAAGGTCATAAAAGAGTGAGGTTTTGAGAAAACTGATGAAAATAGAATGGCTATTTCTTTGAGTCTGTATGAAGCTAGTATTTTTATTTTACATGGAAATATGTAGAAATTTCGCCTTTCATCTGGCGTACCTTAAACCAGACAGCGGCCACAGAAGTACAACTACAAGGTAAACATTTCGGATAAGAAGAGTACAAATGCAGAGAAGTTACCAAAAATACGTTCAATTTCTTTTATAGCCTTTAACCTACGACGAAACATACTGTCACCTTTGAACCAACATTTCGTATGCAATGACACTCGACTTTGATATTTTAACTGTGTAAAGGCCTGACCCCGAAAATGGAGTTGCTTATAATAAATAGAACGTGTAAGATCTTGAGGCGTTGAAGACTTTGTGAAATACTTTTCTTTACAATTTAGGTTGGTATTATTGGTGGTACAGGACTGGATAATCCAGATCTGTTGCATCACAGGAAAGAGAAAATAGTGGAGACTAGATATGGAAAGGTATGAAGTTTTGCATTATATTAGCCTTAGGCTGAGAGTATATAGGTATATAATTTAGTGATCTCCACCTATAGATGGACAATGACTGTATTACTATATTATATTATACTTTTATGAAAGTATACATTAATTTTGCTGTGTATTTAATTTAACTATCCAACATTAATCTTTAACTAGTTAATGTTAGTTGACTGTATGTGAAGTCTCTACTATATATAGATGTGTTTACAAGTCCGTGACAAATTGTGCTAGTAATAAAGTTCTTCTGAACCACAGCAGTGCACAATTTAGATCATCTGATAACTTTTTTTACCATATCCATATAGTGTATTCTACACCTTAGTAGAACAAATTTCAGTGTTTATACTGAATTCATATATTTCTTGTGAAGTTTACAGCACATCTTTATTTGATAACATATCGTCATACCTTAAAATAATATTAGTTTGGGTCAGACAGGTCGCCATTTTCAAAGACACCTAGCTGATCAGTTGGGAACCTAATCTTTTCTAGGGAATCTCCTCAACTCCACCTTTTTTTAACATTCACTCTCACTTTCCTTAACACTCTCACCCTTTTTTCTGAATCTGATTTCATGTTCTTAACATCTGCCTCTTCCGAGTTCACTCTCCTTATCAAAGAAAGCCTTCTCCTTGCTGAACTTAGACCGAATTTGTATTAAACAATATTTGATGACCCCTTTCACTTTTCTAAATTCACCAATGAGACTCATTTATTTGTTTTTTTGTACTCTGTCAATATGTAATTTATAGATTGTTCCTTAAATATTTTAGACACTTTCAAGTGTCTTGTACCCTGAGGATGACACGATGAATATATGCATTGAAAACTTGGTTTATATGATATTGTGTATTTAATATTTAATAATGTTCAATATGTTTCATACTTTCACATTTTTTGCTGGGTGTTGGTGTTCATAAAAATATTAGCACATTACTCTACAATTGCTATCACAAGCATAACATTGTCCATTCTATGTGTGGATTATCTTCAAGTTCTAATGGCAATTCTTGATCAAGCTGTTTCTTGTAATAAGCTTTCCAAAGTACTAATTTGATCAAGCATTGGTGGTAAGTTAACCATCTAGTGCTTTCAACACTAACAACATCTAGTCTCATTCTTACAGTTTTTTTTATAATGGCAAGTCTGAAGGTGGTATTTTTTCTTTATTTAGGTAAATATTGTAAAACTCTTCCATCTGTGAATACAAAGATTTTGCTCTGGCTTTTATTGCACAATATACCAGTCTCTGGCCAAATCTTTCCGGTTAATGTAGTATTTGCCATGTGTTCTTCACTGTAGGCTTGCTAAAAAGTACCCATCTGGAATAAGCACTTACTGAGAGGGTCTGAGAGTGACAAGCATGATTGTAAAGGTGTCAGCAGTTTTACATGTGCATCGGAAATATTAATGTTGGACCTACCTCTGACAGTTTTGTATCGATGTAACGAAATATGATATAAACTTAAATGGATTCTATTGTTAGGATTATTTCCGGAGAATGATGAAACGTATGACCGCCCCCCTTTCATATTTTGGAAATCCTACCCGCCCCCCCCCCCTTTCTCTTAGAGGGCCAGCTTTGTGACCGGGTCTGAATAATAAAATTTGTCTATCAATCAAATCTTCTTTTGTTTGCACTCTAACAATTCTTTTACTTCATATTTGTAACGAGAAGAAGGTCAAGGTTATAATCTCTCGGCCCGAAGCCCTCGATAATATCATGACCTTGTTTTAAAAGTATGTTTAATATTATGGCACGCGAGATTTCTTTAAATGCGATCCTGTTAGCAGGTACAAGCGTGTTTTTAAAAGCATGGTACAGCGTCAACGATAGGCGGGTCTGGTGACATTATTTGGAGTTGGGTTTGGGAAGCAATAGCAAGTAGCTGCCATTCAAGTCTGTTACACTACAGACGTCTCCCAACGTGGAGAGAAAAGATTGAGAAAAGGCTTGTTCGGTAATTTATATCGCAGGGGGGCGCCCCTTCTGCCCCCTGAGCTATGGAATTGAGGCACAATAGGATTGTCTATTAAATAAGTTAAAAATTGTAAGTTTATTATCGTTGCAACCTTTAACAACAAATACGTTTTTGAGTATCATCGAGAAGAGTTCGATCCCCTGTGGTGACATATTTTCTATTTCTCTAGTGTTCTTTTCAAATACGTTCTTAAAAAGTCGCATTCCTCTAGGATATTGCTTAAAGTTCATCTGAATTGAAAACATAAAATGTTGCTGCGCTACCAGTTGAAGTAATCTGTTTAAATAACAATTCAAGAGGCACTTGTTTTATCACAGAAATGGCACGATTTCTTTCTAAATCATGAATTAGTCAGAGAGTTGAGACAGGTGAGGGTATACAGAATGGTCCCAATTGTAACCAACAACAAACAAAAACATATACACTACTTGTTGTCCGTAGCAAACAACAGTGGAATAAGGTGTAGAAGTGTTTACTTTCATTCTATAGAGAGTAGATTTTCCTCTTGACATCCTAGATTGACCTCGATACCCTTTTCGTAATAGAGTACTAAAGTGTGACGTCACGATTTAATGAATATCAGAAATTTGATAATTTTGGGGACTCATTGCTTTCTTCCTGTTGACATAAATAACCTGTCCAAATTTGAAAATTATACCTTGAGTAATCAATGAGATACGCCCTTTCAAACTTTAAATCATGCCTATCAAAACCTTGTTAAATTATAGAACTGCAACCTCGTCAAAGATCCCTGGTTAAATGAACCCAGTTCATAATTTTATGAACTGAGCAAAATTAACAGTGTTTCCTTAAGGCCTCTTCCAAATCCAAACAGCCATTTCTCGTAGCTGGTACGAGATTTAAGCGCAATATTTGGAATACGGGCATTTGGTGGTAGGTTGACATTGTGATATAGCGAAAACATTGTGTACTTAAAAGCTTTTTTGGTCTGACACTCCTCAGAGTACTAACGTCAGAATGACCGAAATGGAATGTGTGAAAGAGTATACCATATCATAGTAAGTGAATAGAGATGACGTCAGTTTAACAGTAAAGAACAGGGGTCGGCAACCGCTAAAAGAATATGCCAAGTCGAGGCCAATTTTATCGTTTCATTATTTAGATAGTCCTATTTTCTTACCAAGATTGCCATTTTCTATACTGAAACTGAGTAAACTTACAAGAGATTGGGAGTTAAGGGTATATGGAAGTGAAGTTCCTTTTCTAGGAACATAGCATCACAGTCAATGGAAGTTAATCAAATTCACAATCCCAAACTTATGATAAACCCAACGCCATGACCACTTTACCAAATGGGGCTCCACGATTGCGTACCTGGTCAAGTTTCTTCGAAATGGTACAAGCGCTTTAGTTGTATTCATCGGGGCGGGGACGTTTAGGCCGACTTGGCCAAGTACACTAAGAAGAGAAATTCGGGCCAGCGAGGCGACTCTCTCTTTAATCTCTACCACTAAGCATTGCATCTGCTACTGCACATACACAGTAAAACCTCTCTCTGTTTCTTATCTGGTTTTCTGACAGAGCTCTTAACAGTTACAGCAAACTGCCTTAGCGGCCACCTCTAAAGTACGGCGACCTGTTCATATTGGTCAATGAACAAGCCGTTACAATTTTGTGAGTAATTTACGCTGATAAAACGGTCACCTCTCAAACGCGGCGAGGGGTCACTTTCATATGGACGAGGTTAATATTTTTGCCTTTTTGTAACAGTCACTTTTGATCAAATCATTGATTTCTATTGTTCATCTTCTTATATAATGGAAAGTCTAATCGTTTGGCCGGCTTGCAGAGTGACTGGACTTTTTGTAGAGTACACGCACGCGCACTAGAGTGAGTTCTTTAAATTTCGCGCGCATCTTACAAACCACTTTATTTATCGTATGATAAGTATCAACCAACCGTGAAAGCTTTTAGCGGTTCTAAAAATTTGTCGAAGATCTTGTTTGTGAGCCATAAAAAGCTTGTTAGCTCTCCAACAGACAGCTGAAATGTTTTGAGCTGATGCGGTACTTAACCAGCCCTTTGATAAAGCGGGGCAGCAGTCGTCTTCCGCCCCTTTCACGCCATTGTATGTCTTGATTTTGGCGCGCTTTATCCCTGAAATAAATGGGAGGCAAAATACTCTAGGTGGCAGAAAGTTTAGAGAAAAGACGAATGAGTTGAATTGTGGAAAGTGCAATCGTTTGGCCACTCTCATTCGACACCACTATACCAAACTAGATTTGATAAAAAAGTCGAATAGAAAGTCGAATGGAAAACCCAGTCGTTTGGCCAGGACGTAAGCTGTTGTGTGGGACGAGACCAGCAGCTGTAGCATCTTTCAGGGACGATGTTTCTACATATATGCTTAGGAAGTACCCACAGGGGGAGGTACTTTTGGTTAATACCTGGGCAACAAAAACGGGTACTTTTGGTCTTGAGGAAAAATTTGACCAGAAGGACGACGACCCCCCAAAACATGATCAAAAGTACCCAAGGTACTTTTGGTTTTATGGTAAAATTAGCTACCTATACCCCCACCCCCTCTATTGGATCACCGTACTCAGTCGAACCACGCCTTAAATCCACATTTAACTTTACCTTACCCGGGTTGTCAGGTCAAATAATTTTTCTTAGTCAAAGAAAAATTGGCAGAAACTGATTCAGATGTGACTGTACAAAAATATGATAACTGGCACAACTTAACAAAGCTTTCGAAGTCAGTTTTCCGTGACAAAATGTCCGTGAAGCAACATCACAAGATTGTGACAAAAAAAATCATTTTTCCAAAAGTTCACGTGCTTTCATAAAGTGCTCTTCCTTGTTCAAATCCTAAATTTTGTGCATGGCCAGCAAATACAGCAAGTATCGAGTTTCTTTATTTGTATTTTGTTTTTATCATTATAACAAATTTTGGTAAGCTTGTTGCAAGATCTCTCCAGCGGCCTCGTGTTTGGTGAGGTTCACATTAGAATAGGCAACATTTCGCATATGTTTGGACGTTTATCATGTAATTACTGTTTATGTGCTGCAAAGTGTTATGCATTGGATCAGGCTGGCATTTAGATAGTCCCAAACTTCGATTGAAGACAGGCCACAACCTGTCAAATTCGGAGATGAATTCCCCTTCAGTGCATGCTAACGTTGGACTGTATTTGATTGTGACAGTCCATGCAGTGAAAAAGGAATTACGCTCCTCAGTGACCCAATCAGTCACAAAAGTGTGCTTTAATTGTTGGTTGTTCAACATTGAGAAATGTGTTGATATTCCGTTTGGTGCAGAATGCCCCACACAACAATGAAAGGTCAGTTGAAGTCTACGTCTCAACAAAAAACTATGCTTATGAAAGTTATCAACTCTTTATGTCAGGTCCCCCCAGAATTGGGTGACATTATTCAGGTCCCCCCAGAAGTTCAGGTCCCCCCACTTTTTCCAAAATCATAGTTCCTCCCATAAAATAAGACATTTCAAAAAGTTAGGTCCCCCAGAACCATGGAGGGGGTGGGGGGGGGGTGAAACCATGTTTATATTCATGAAACTGTCGTATCCATAAAAATAGCAGCCGCAAGAACGACAATGCAACTTCTGTTTTTCCATGTTTGTGTGACTTTGGATTGTGAGACACACCGTTTAAATTACGCTTTCGGTGTTCGATGTAATGAGATGCTCACACAGTTGTCAATGTTTATTCAATCTGACCATTATCTATACATCTCTTTTCAGAGACTTGTATCATTCCTCTTCTATCTTATGAACAAACAAATGAGCCAGTAGAGGATCACAAAAGAAAAGCGTCCTCTATTATCAAACACTACGATAATGAACACAAAATCTAGTTGACAATTTTTACTTGCTCACCAAATGTGTTTGCATAAATACTACACATTTGCAAACTTAAGCCGGTCTTCAATGTACAAATGGAATTAATACGCGCACAGGTATTCATATAATATTTACATTCCTTATGTACTGTAATATGGATAGATCTTGCCTTTTATCAATACATTTTCTTTAAGAACGATGTCGGGATGACTCCCAAACGTCAAAAAGAAATTGTTACCTTTTAGATCATGGAGGAATTAGGCTGGAGAGATCGATCCAATGAAAAGACGTGACCATTTTTTAAAATCTATAATGGTAGCACACCTTAGGCAGAAAAAAGCGCGCGAAAGATGAAGCTGCGAAGCTCTGACCGCTAGAGCTGTGTTTCTGGTCGCAGCCCCTAGGACGTGCACTCCCTGAACCCCGTCTGTTACCCACCCGTTGTATTTTCAAGTAGTGTTTTCTTCTACGTCCGTATCTTGTAAATAGGGAACCAATCTGCGTTTTTGTTTTCTTAATTTGTAAATTTCGATCCATTTCATTGTTTTTAATTATATTTATGATTTTAAGCTCTGAGGGGTAGTCATATGAAGCTTTTTAGCCTACAACATGAGTTTTCGCTTCCAATCTGATCATGGTTAGATGTTAGATTTACCGAAATTCAATTTGTTCACCCGGACTGAGTGAGGTAGTAGCTTATGATTGTACTCCTCATATAATATCACCCATGATTTCATGTGATATGCTATTTATTCCTCGACTGTATAAATTGTTTGACTTTTCTTTCTAGTGAACGCCTTGAAGCTGCTTCTAGAGCTCTCATTAACGAAAACAAGTTAAAGGCCGGTAAGAAATCACTAGCTTACTCTCAGGACTATTTGATTTTTATGGCCTTTAAGACCTCACTCTGTTCTTTCTTTGATTACATTAGGGATTGGGGTGGATTGAACTATAGATCTCCACCAAGCCTTTTCTGTTATCATGGTATCTAGACCTCCATTACCCCGTTTGGTATCTCGAACAGTGACTTCGTAGTGTATCAAATGCCTTGAATAATCTTTAGCGTTTTATTTATCTTGGGAAAAGGGAAGGCTCAACTCACAAACTAGCCCCTTTGGCAATGGTAGACCAAAAAGAGTTATCCCTTTGCAAATCCTGAAGAAATACCAAAAAGAGTTCGTAATAGCCGCTGCTGCATGTTTCGAGCGTTTTATTCTTATCGCATGCCGTAAATTTAAAATATTAAAACGCAGCAAAGATTTTTCAAGAGTAAAGTGGTTGCAAATATTTTTATCAGGAGCTTTTGATGTTTCTCATGCGGAAATATCGAAATCACAGGATCAAAATATTATTTTACAATTATGTTACTCTCGCGACCACTTTGCTGGGGTTTAAAATGACGTTTTCCACCAGGCCCATCTGATGTTTGCGGCAGATTCGTGTAGGCGAGAGCTGCATGCGTATTTAAGTCATTCAGTAGAGTTTGGGTTCTTCCCCTAGAAGAGTATCAGCCTTGCCATCCTGTATGGGTTGGGATACCAAACCGAACCCCCCAGCTCCACCAAGGGTCCTCTATACGTTCTTCTGTTTCATTTTCATTATTGTTAGGCTGGTAGTTTGTTTGGTTTAAGAATGTTATTGAATGACAATAAAAATGCGAATGTGGACTATTTGGAGTCACAGGAAACCCATGCAATCCACCTTGTTAAGTGGTGATATCCCCTACTTCGAAATTGACCCCCCCCCCCCCTTACCGCCAACAATTGTTCGATCAGCCACTGTTCCAGCCCCAATATAGAGAATAACAGCCATTGGAATTCTAGTCACTTCTCCATATCAGCAAGTAAATAACAAGAAACACAAAACATCAGACCCGTTTCGTCATTACGTAGCAGTACGTCACCAGCATATGGAGTATGTGTTGTGTTCGAGAGCTGGTTTTTGAACTCAATGAACTGTCATTAGTAGCGCAAACAGGTTTCCTCGGTAAAATAAAAACATAATCATAAGCAACATTATCATATAAGAACACTAAAATAGAAAGTCATAAAATTCTAAAAACGATATCAAATATTGTGGATTGCATAAAACCAAGTTTATCGACGATGATAAGGTATTGCGTAGAGGAGCCTTAGCTTCCTGGAAGAAGGGTGGGAAGACACATTTCTAGTGCATTGCGTTCAAAGTGAGGCCCAGGACATTGATAAGAAAATTGCATTATTACAAAAGAATGAAGACAGCAGTTGTGTAGTGAAGCCTGCAGGCATTGGTAGCCTCCAATGGAGAGGGTTGAAGCGGACTGCATCTGAGCTAGAAAGGAAATCGTCAGTGAATAGTAAACAGTACTATAATATCAGTACACCAAAATATAGGCCAATGAATTCTCTCAACAATACCAAATATTATAGATTGCACTTAACGATACCGTCGGTGGAGGAAGTTTGTCGCAAAAGCGTAGACGTTCTCATGGAAGAACGCAATGGCGTTCTAAAGCAGCCTGTGAAGACATATTTCTAGTGGGTTGCGCTAAAAGTGAGGCCGGGGACATTGATACGTAGATTACGGTATAAGATAAAAATGACGATGAGAATGGAGTGCTGAAGCTTGCAGGTGTTGTTAGTCTGTATCGAAAACGGTTGAGGGTGATTACATCTTACCTAGAAAGGAAGTCATGAGTTAACCACACCAATGCTACAATACAAGAATACTCAAATATATACGAATGAAAGTCCAATAACATTACCAAATCTTATGGATTGTATAAAACGAAGTCGTAAGTTGAAAATGGGTATCACCATTGCATAGACATTCTCGTGGAAGAACACATTTGCTTTTTGGAAGCAGCCTATAAAAGCACATTACAGGTGGGTTGCGTTATAAGCGAGGCCTGGGACATCGATACGTAGATGCGGTACAAAATAAGATGACGGTGAGAATAGAGAACTGAAGCTTGCAGGTGTTGTTGGTCTGTAACAAAAACGGTTGAGGATGACTACATCTGACCTACAATACAAGAATACTCAAATGTATTCGAATTAAATTGAAAAAACAATACCAAATCTTATGAATTGCGTCAAAGCAAGTCGTAGGTCGAAAAAGGGTATCGCCAATGCGTAGAAATTTTGGCGGGAGAACATCATTGCCTTTCAGAAGCAGCCTGTAAAAGCACATTACAGGTGGATTTCGTTAAAAGTGAGGCCTAGGACATCGAAATGTTTGAAACGTGGTGCACGTGACCCAGAAAGAAATTTATGATTTTATGGTAAACAATACAATAAATATATAAAAACATATTAATATATACAACAAATATATACAATAAATATACAAACATATGAAGCGTGTGAAATTCAAAACACAAATTATAGTAGCAACACTATATTATAAGAACTCTCTGATATAAGAGTATAATTAAAAAATGTTACCAAGTATTATGAATTGCAAAAAACGAAGTTATAGGTTAAGAAAGATAATTGCCGATGCGTAAATATTTTTGTGTCAAATTGCTATGACTTCTCTGCAGTAGGGTGTGGAGACACATCTCAAAGTGTATTCAAACGTTTAGGTATTGGTAAAGAGTAACACCTCCCCTGGTGGAAAAAAGGGTACCTGCAATGATCAGAGCTGAGTTTTTTCAACCGGCGTTGTGGTGGTGGAGATCCGCCTTATTCCATACATCAGAAATACTCTCCGCTACCTCGATTTTATGAACATTGTACTTTGACATTTCCAGTCCTAACCTCTCTACTTTCCTTTCAAAACGTAAATTTGAGATTGAAAACGCGATCAAGGTACTAACAAACACTCCATTGTTTCGACTGAAAATCAAACAACAAATATTTGCAAGCTGTTAGAACTGATCTGCCCTCAACTCTTGACGGGCATTTCCAGAGCATCTGATACAGTGGCTGAATATCATCATCATTACATTATACTATATATCCCATGTTGAGTATTTAGATTGTCGTCTTCAGGTTGTAAATTGATACCGTGAAAGTTAAGATGTCATCCCTTCCTTAGATCTGCGGTCAACGGCAAGGTTAAATGTTTTAAAAATATACATAGCAATGCATTGACCTAGGGCGCATAAAAACACAGGTGAATAAACCTTCGGCAAATTAAGTTGCCTGCCCATCACATAAATATCACAAATCCCCTTATATTCATTCAATCAGCTCTGTGGTTATTCCAAGCTTCAAAATCTCATTGGATTCCTTCGAGTGAATCGAAGTGCAGACGGCGAAGAAAATCAACCCGACAAATTTCTAGATCGTGTTGATGCTGATAAGGTCGAAGGATTACATGGATGAAATAGATCTGAGATAGACAGGAGGAATGTATAACGTTCTGAATCACCTGTCTACCTCCTAAAATGTGGATCTACTGATCTTTTAGGGGGCGTGCATAGATCCACTGTCGTATCACTACTTGAGCAAATGCCTTCGGTCATTACAGTGTGTTGATAGCAGTTGCATCCATCCCCATTGCACGTACATTATCCTACTAATTCATATGAGCTGCAGGTTTAAAATTAGAAGACATCATGCAACAGCAATCAAACTCACTGCTGTATCGGCAGTTTGTGCAACTCCAAGCCAGGTGGCCAGTATCATGTCACAACAAACAGCGCAGTTCTGATTCAAAACTACAATTACGAGAAATCTGAAACGATACTTACGTAGATACCAAGGCAAATACAAAATGCAAAGTAGAAGCCAACAACTACCCAGTCAACGACCGCTAACTTCCCCATAATTACCAATAAAACATTGATCAATGGCTGCAGATCGTAAGTCTTCTACCAACTGAATGAGAATGGCGTTCTTACAAGAAGTCCACGTTGAACCAGTGTCTGTACTTGTCCAGGTTCTGTAGCCCTGCCCCTCACGTGGTAGTCCCAATCGTTCCAAAGAAAAACAAGCGATCGACCCTCTTGAAGATCACAAGCGGAGATACCGAGAACGATGGGTAAACCAAGAAATCTCGCAAAATCTTCTTCGGTCAATTTTTTTTCGAACCGAAATATCTTAGCAGTCTGATTGTTTTAAGGGAAACCTTGTATCCATTTGTAGTAAATGGTCTATCTCTCTCCAGAAACCAGAGAATCGTCATTACTGTGACGTAACTATTGGTAGCTCCAAAGTTCATTTCTTGTAGGGTAGGGATACCCCCTCTAAGCTTAATGATATTATTTTAATGAATGGGACAGTGAGTAATAGGGTTTACGTAGTAGCTTTGTTTACCTTGTGACACACTCTTCAAAACGAAGAGAATGCTGCTTTATCAACTTTGATCGACCTTGCCTACGTAATACGTAGGAAAGGATGTCTCTGATAAGAGATGCAAAGGTTAGGATATGACACAGAGTTTAAGAGATATCTCGATCATCAGTATATATTTTAGTTTAAAGGTTCCATGCTGTCTTGTGTCATCTTTGAAGAAAGCTGACTTGATCCAGAAAATACAGAATATTCAGAATAATTAGGAAAATCGTAGGGTCAAAGTTAGGATTAAGCATTTGGCAACCTCGAAATCATGTATATTAATCAAAAAAACTACTGCAATAGATGTGATGGATCCCTCTAAGTAACATTTGGAGCTGACATTCATAAGGCACTTAACACCAGGCTACCAGCTCCAATGACGTTCAGATTTTGTCTGAAACTCGTAGTGTCAAAGTTAGGGTTAAGCAATGGACAACCTCTAAAGCATCTATTTTAATTAAATAAGCTGCTGAAATTGATGTGATGGACCCCTCTAAGTAACATTTGGAGCCGAGATTTATAAGGCACTTAACACCAGGTTACCAGCTTCAATGACGTTCAGATTTTGTCCGAAAATCGTAGCGTCAAAGTTAGGTTAAAGCATCAGGCAGATTCTAAATCATCTATTTCAAACACATAAACTGCTGCAATAGATTTGATGAATCCCTCTAAGTAACATTTGGAGCTGACATTGATAAGGAACTTAACACCAGGCTAGCAGCTTCAATAATGGTCAGATATTGTCCGAAAATCTTTACGTCAAAGTTAGGGTTAAGCAATGGGCAACCTCGAAATGATGTATTTTAATCAAATAAACTACTGCAATAGTTGTGAAGGATCCCTCTAAGTAACATTTGGAGCTGACATTCATAAGGCACTTAACACCAGGCTAGCAGCTTCAATAACGTTCAGATATTATCCAAAAAATCGCAACGTCAAAGTTAGGATTAAGCATTTGGCAACTTCGAAATTTATCTATTTTAATCAAATAAACTACTGCAATAGATGTCATGGATCTCTTTAAGTAATATTTAGAGATGACAGTAATAAGACGCTCAATTCCAGGCTAGCAGCTTTAATAACGTTCAGAATAATTCTCAAAATTGTAGCGTCAAAGTTGGGCTTAAGCAATTGGCAACCTCGAAAGCATATATTTGAATCAAATAAACTGCTGCAATAGATGTGATTGATCCCTCTATGTATCATATGGAGCTGACATTGATAAGGTACTTAACACCAGGCTACCAGCTTTGATAAAGTTCAGACATTGTCCGAAAACGGTAACGTCAAACTTAGGTTGAAGCATTTGACAACCTAGAAATCATTTATTTTAATCCAAAAAGCTACTGCAATAGATATGATGGATCCCTGTAAGTAACATTTGGAAATGACATTCATAAGGCACTTAACACCAGGCTAGCAGCTTTAATGAGGTTCAGTTTTTGTCCAAAAATCGTAGCGTCAAAGTCAGGATTAAGCATTGGGCAACCTCGAAATCATCTATTTTAATCAAATAAAAGCAAAATTAACAGTGTTTCCTTAAGGACTTTTGCAAATTCAAACAGCCGTTTCTCGCAGCGGATATGAGATTTGAACGCGATATTTTGCAAACGGGCATTTGGTGGCAGGGTTAACACTGTGATGTAGTTATGATTGCGATTCCTCGAAAAAAAAGGTTTTGTGACGTCATCACTTTAGTACTCGATTGACACGAGGGGCGTTCGTCCTACATATGAGAAGAGTGGAGCAGTGATCGCTAAACAATGCGGCAAAACAATGTTTGAGCAAACGGTCATTGAACCGAATAACCAAACGTAAATATCATAATGTTACCTTTTTATCCTATAGGATAGGAAGAGTAACCCGGTCCTCTATTACACGATCTTCGAAATATTTGGGCATTAATGAATGATCTCGCCGGAAGTAAAAGTTCGCTGTTGCTTTTATAGATTGAAGAGTTAACGAGCATACACTTGATGGTACCAATAAAACTGAAGTTCATTCCGCGTTTCATACATTCCACGACTGGATGCTAAAATTCTAGGAAATTGAAACAGACACAAGATTAAACTGTTTATATATTTTATGGATCAATTGTCCATTTGTTACTGTTGAGCTTCCTTTACTTTGGCAAGAAAGCCTGTTGATGTTTCACGATAATAAATCAGTGAGTAGCAATTTTAGTAATACTTTTGTAGTAGTTTCTTTCAAAACCAAAAATATCTTTGCATAAACATACGGAAAACGCTTTGACTTCAGTCTATTCCCACGGCATGGAAACCAATTACAAATTTCTTGACCTGACAAACACATAAACAACTTTAAGGCTGCCTATTGTAGCAGTAATGACAGGTGCTACTCTCACATTTGAAGCAACTCCACGACAAAGAGGCCAGTAATCTACTTTCTAGGCGATTTGAGTTGCTATCTTGTAAGAATTTACGTTCAAAATAAACTTTTAATAGCAAGGTGATGATATTCTGTACCCTAAAATTGACTCCCTACCGTGTTCACGTCATGATTTGCCACTCTCTTCCCGCGTGCCCCATAAAACTACCCTGAGCAAATACAGGGAAAGGTTTCTCTCTAGAATATATGCCAGGGTCTTTACATTTTTACACAAAAACCATTCACGGCTACTCCCCAATTTGCGCCACCTGGTAATACCCCTTTGCTATATGCAACTTTTCACTCAAATAACTACATCTTGAAATTTAACATCTATGATCTCTCTGAAATATACTTCAGTCTTCATCTGCTGTTAGCACGTCCTCGTCTTCGTTCAAATCTTCTGTGTCATTTCCATCTTCGGATGTACCTGAACTAAGAAACGTTTTCCAAGTGTCTTTGTTGGCTTCCACAGTGGCCTCAATGCATGCTGTTTCCGGAAATATTGCAGCTAATAGTCTATCACAAAAACAAAAATGAAAAATTATTATTCTTCGAGCAATTTCAGTCAGTCACTTTCACTGACTGACTCACTAATCGAGTCACTGACTGACTGACCGACTGACTGTCTGACTGTCTGACTCACTAATTGAGTCACTCACTCACTCACTCACTCACTCACTCACTCACTCACTCACTCACTCACTCACTCACTCACTCACTCACTCAGGGGGGGGGGGGGGGGGGGGGGGGGGAGGGGGGGGGGGGGGGGGGGGGGGGAGAGGGGGGGGGGGAGGGGGGGGGGGGGGGGGGGGGGGGGGGGGGGGGGGGGGGGTGCAGGGGGGGCAAGTAGTTGTCCTGTCTAAACACGTACAGTATGCAGAAGCAAAACCTGTTATGTCTCAATATGCATATCTTGCTTTGAATCAATTTCAATTTTGATAAAGTTGAAAAGTGGTCACGAACATAATTGAGATTTGGCAAATCTTTCGAAGTATGGTCCTCTCTGCCCCCTGTTCCCTGTCCATGCATTTATCTATTTAATCGCGAGAGTCCGTCCCTTTCTGTGGCGGCGCCACTGCGGGAGCCTTGGGTTTTTGCCGCCCCACTCTCTTGCCAAGTTATGTCTTTCTCCAGTTAAGTGAACGAAGGAGGCACTGAAACAATACAGGAATAAGGAAAAGAGAGTCATGTGTTATCTGTCAATTGTCAAAAAGAAAGCAAAATCTCCCCTGAAGATCGAATGTAATAAAAAGCAATCTTTGTTTATCCCTTAGCTCGTATAAGTCGTATAAAGCAAATTGAAGAGTAATTATTCAGCACGAAACAACTGATTGTTAATTAATATTCTCTTATGATTAGCAGAAGTGCTTACAATTGATTAACTTTTGGAACAAATTATCTTCTATTAGGAAAGTGAACATAAAGTTTACTTGAGGTATTAACTTTCAATCCTAAATTTCTTTTACGAGTGTTGTTCCTTTCTCGGTGATTGTCGCTTGTTAATAACTTAGAATCTTCTCTATAGCAACTGTCCTGCAACCTTTTTCTTTCCGTGGACCCGACGTCAGACTAACTTAATGCACTCAACAGGTCGGTTGTCGTGTTCTTATGGTAATGTTTGGATTGAAATGTATTATTTTAAGTTGAAAGCTTGCACAGTAGCATAGCAGATTCATATAAAAAAGTATTCCAAGAACTAAAAAAATGAGAAGAGAGGATTTGAAAGGTCTTTCCTGGGTTAAGTCACATGGCGCAGAGATCTTGGCCTCTCTAAATGCACTGAGCTGGATGTCGATGTCCACCGGTGGATGATTGGGGGCTAATGTGGCGATTAAAGAAATAGAGTATGTTAACATAGGAGGTCACCTAGTTCAGTTGGTAGAGCGCACGCCGCGAAGGCGTGGGTCACGTGTTCGATCTCCAGTGGTGACATATTTTTATATTTCTCTAGTGTTCTTTTCAAAACAAACTGTTAATCCTTGAAAGTTTATTAATTTGAATTTTGAACCTGTGCATCTTTTACAAACGAGTTGAGTTAATATTTGTTCCCAATGTTGTGGACGAGTCTATCCTCAATGCTGAATGGTCAGTCTGGCTCTGTACTTCTTGTTAACTTAATTTTCGAGGAAAACCATTTCGTATCTATGCGTACTTCCAAGGAAAGAACTGGCGCCCGTTATCTCGGCGAATCGTATATTGTCTGGGGATATCAATTTCTTGAAAATGTGAAAATGTCTCAGCGACATCTAAACTTCCCCTACGTTATTTCATGGTTTTAGAGCTCAATCAATTCTATTCCACAATGCGAAGACGCGGTTTCTACATAAACTGTGACTTATTAATTATCAATAGTACATGGGATACAGAATAACAATTCATTAAGGTATATATCCTTAAATACTGTTTGGAAAAAATTGTTTTCTCAGTGAAACAGGGCCATTACATGGCCATTAGTATACCCCATCCAACCCATGCCACCATAGATAGCAAATGTTTGCAACGCAATAAGATATGCAAAAACCAAGAAAAGATTAAAGACATGCATGAAATGCCACAGGAAATAAATTTGCTGAATTCTTTGTCTGGCATTTTCGACAAGAAATTCCATCTATTCGTCTGAAAAAGAATTCGAAATGGTTCTTATTAATGTATCAAGATGCCTTGGTCATACATTTGGACCTAAACGTCTGAAATAGAAATTTAGCATGTAGACCTGTCTAATATCAATATATTAAGATATGTGGGGGAATTATATAAGGGCGCTTATTTGCACCGCGGATACCTTCCCCGGCGCCCCAAACTGGCTTTGCCATGTCCAGTGTATGTGTAATGAGGTGTACCTCTATTCTATCTCACTACGTGCAATACACTTCTATCCTTAAATGGTCGGCTTAAGGAAAAACGGTGGCGTATTAACATGCAAGGTATACATATACTTAAATACCCAAAACTCATACCTTCAAATATTTTTGGAGCATCGCCAAATTTTGATAGTGTTCCAAAACCGTCTGCCAGGACGTAATCACTGCCATTTGTTAAGACATGTACAATTTGTTGTGCTACTTTAAGCGCCCTCAGATTTTGGGTGAAGGAAACCGGTAACGGCACAACCCAATGAAAGTTCCATGGATTAGTATGCTTCCCAGCTGCATCTCCTGCTTCAACATAATCAAAATCCCAAGGAGCATGACCAGTTAAAAAATCATTCAGTTTTTCCACGTGCGATGAAGAGACAGCGCCGTCCACTACAAATACATTTCCATGACCCTTTTCGACCACCTTCACTTCTCGAGCCTCTCCAAAGTACAGCCATGAACAAAGTGAGCACATTAAGAGTAATGCCAATGATTGGTATTGTTCCATACTTAATATTCAGCACATGTACATTTGGATTACCACTAGATATATCCTTCAGTGGTGGCGAGTTTCGATTCCACTGTTGACTCAGCTAGCTACCTCAATGCACCTATGTTGTCGGTGTTAAAACTTTCTGTTTCTTACAATTCCTATATCGGTATAAATTGTCTTCCTGGTACATTGTTACTTGATACCACAAAAAGGCTTCTCGTGAACATTTAATGTCTCACAAAAAGCTTTGGCGGTTTAATTTTCTTTTGTCAAGAGTTTGCTGTTATCATGGTTGAATCAGAGTTTTTCAATAAAAGGGTTGAGTAACTCAAGCTGTGAGCATCTGATGTTTTTGTTCAGCTTTTGGACCCGTCACGTGACCCTTAGGGTGCACACTTGATCTCGGTGCTTGTTGCTTCAGTGTTGTTTTCAACTGTGATGAGGGAGAAATCGGCGTTTATCCTAAAAAGTACTTCGATTTTCTTTGGAGGAAACCATACCAAACTAGGGACGAATTGCTGTATACCCAATTGTGCTATCTGTCGTTGTCAGAAGCGATAAGCATCCCTAAAATACAAGTAAAAGCTTTCCAAAAGTATCTAGATAGAGTAAAAATAAATTGGTCACGTGCACCTTTCTGCAAAAGTTCGAAAAGGTCAAAATTCCGGGGGGAAAGTATGAAAAAGACGAGAACAAGAGACACTTCCAAAAATCTTTAAAAAGAGTAAAAATAAATGAAAAAAGTCAGAGAGAAGGAAGCAGAGGAATTTAAGTAGGCCTACACAAATTATGGAGGGTTTACCCCTTATAAAACTCCAAACAATTGTAAAGGTACTTTTGAGATAGTAACTCGAAAAATATCTATTAAAATTTTTACTGATGCATCGCAATAGTCCGAAAAACTGGCTCAAGTGGTTCCTCTGAAAAAGGAAATGCAACGATCGGTGTTACAATAATAAATGACAGTTTCATGTGGACGTGACTTCTTGGGAGTGGCTTACCCCTATAATGTTTTTTCGAATAGTTTTTAATCGATATTAGATAAATTCTCCAAATAATGAAGAACAAAACCTGACTCGAGTTGCTTTTTGAAAATATAGGGGTTTAATCGCTATTGCCAATTTTCAAGTCTCTGATACTCAACATTCTATGAAACGAGAGTTAGTCTGGAACATCGGCCTTCAATATCTAATTTCATGGTCTGATGGGAGCGGTGTGGTAGTGGTGCGAAGGCTATTTTCGGATGGCAGCCACGCTGGAAATAATTTTGGATGCAAAGCAAACTTGTCAAACGAATAGCCTGGGAAAAATTCGATGCGTCAAAATAGCGATCGTATTTAAAGATCTCTTTGTTCTCGGGGCAGACTTAACTGGATTGATGGCATCAAGATAGCTTTAATTTTCTTTTCTGTTGTAAACAAGAGCTCAGATGACTTCCGAAATGATTTCAAGTTGAAAAAGCCACGACAACTGGCACACGTGTTGGATAAACAGGGCCACGGATCACCTAAATCACGGCCGGGCTCGTTTAAACCTTATTAACCAAACTGTTTTGGTTGTGTCTCTCCGCTAATGCCTACTTATCAACTTGAATGGACCTGTTAATGACCAGTTAAGCCTAATTCTGGATGTTGTCCAACGAAACAAAATCCGACTTCATTTGTGCTAGAACGACTTTCCTTAGGATTCACTCTCCCTGGCAAATGACACTTGCTTGATCCATGAGATTTGACCGTAACAATGGAGTAAAAAATACCACAATATCTGCTTTCGAAAGTCACAACGAATAGAGATACAACTGGAGTGATTATGTTTAATTAATTAAACATACCAAACTGAAAACGAGCAAGTGTTGAACCCGATCGGTCCTCCGGCGTATCAAGCATAAATAGTCGCGAATTTGGCTTCCAGACCCAACAATATTTAGCTCAGTCGATAGTCTATTGTTAGAAGAGACTCTCTGATCGACTGAGAATGTGATTCATTTTCTCATGCACCTCTGGGAAGATTTGGAAGTTCGCCTTTCAACCTTCATTGTTAAAAGTCACAAGCAATCGACAATTTTTCTCTTTGTGTCCATTACAATAATCCTCCTATTCAAGCACTGGCCTTTGTTTCATTAATTTGAAGCTCGACCAATCAGAATCAAGGGTTCCCACGGTCTTAAATGTTTCCCATGGCATAGGCAAAAGCCAAAATGAGGCAATCATGTCAGCACCCAGGACTGTAATTTTAACGACTTTTACAGTCTTACGCTCAACATACAACAGAAAGAATGGACAGAGGCATATCAGTTAAGTACAATAAACCAAATTTTTAAATATTTCTGACCACTGGATGTGTCTCTTCTTGCTATACAGTATCCAAAATTCAATTGGCTCTCTGTGTTTAGGTATTAATTTTTTCTCGCACTTCTAAATCTTTACAATAATTTATCAATTTTTCAGGAGTCAATTTCTACAGGAATTTCTGAATTTAAAATCTTGTGAACCATTTTGTGGATTTTCCAAGAGACTTCCAGAGTAGCTGTCCAGGATTTCTATAATTGTTTCAACCCTGGGGGTGGGACATTCTCCTTTTGAAAGCATCACCCTAGGGAATTGCCCCACTGCCTATCAGGGGCTACACTTACATACCCTATGAAAGTAGCCATGGTAGAGGATGAAGAAGAGAAATACAATATCAAATCTAAAATCTAAATTCCCTGGATGAAGCAATCTTCTTTTGCCTGAAGGGGAAGCCATGAAGAGATATAATACAAGCCATAGGGAGAAGTTTTAAAAGTTGACATGGAAGATAGCAGCAATGAGATGTCAGTATCAGATGAATGTTGAATACCTTTACCTTTGTAAAGTAAAGTAAATAAATGTCTCTACCTCAACAAACATATCATACTTAAAATGATCTCACTGATTCAGTTTATCTTTGAACCACCAAAGGTGTTTGCCACAGAAGACAGGCTTGGAATATATATCTCCTCCATTAAAATTGTTTTATTGAGTCTATTTGCTAGAAAGAAATTCTCCCTAGAAGAGCCTGCCCCCAACTCCCCACAAAAGTCACTTCACTGCCACTTCAGTCTGATACTAAAGCTTTGCATGGCACTTGCAACATGGCATTTGTGATGTGCCACGTCAGTGTGTGAGGTCCCTATCACTTACCTTTTGAATGATGTGGTATCTTGGATCCTTTTGCTTCTGAGCTTCCTTAACATCCCTTTTTTTTACTGACACTAAAATTGCTCATTACACTAAAACAGAGTCACTCCACTATTGACAAAGTTGATAGCATTTTAAAGAAAGTTATTTCAGATACTTATGTGCACTGCGTATATGACTGAAATCAGAGAGTTGAGAAAAAACATAAAGCAAGACCACATGCATTTTACCACAGCATGAGTATTGTTTAAACATCAGGAAGTCAGCATATGGAAGGGAACTCATTGACATTTTCAAAAGTTGGTAAAATAATCATGAATATCTTGCAAGAAAATGTATATCATTATTGGACTGATGGAGTGAATAGTATGAGAAAAAAGGAAAAGTTAACCGGAGGTAATGTCCACAATGTGACCTGCGGTAGAACTGAGGCATTCTTGTGGACAAGGTTTTGAGGACCAATTCTAGAGTGTTTTGTGAAGCTAAGGTTTTTTCAGGGGTCCCAATCCATTGTGTCAAAAAGAAACTGGTTCAATGTGCCCAGGAGCCACTATTGACATATGTACCCGTAATTTATAAAAGTTAAACCCATCTGAACCCATCTGAACCCATCTGACGCTGATTGGACAATCATTAAGCCTACCAACAATTTGGAGGCGCCAAAATTGTTAGAACAATTTCAGAGAAAACACAGGAGTTTGTACTATTCAATTTTGGGTGTAACATTGACCTTTACATACTCTTTCAGGGTAGCACCGAAGCGTTACAACTTGGGCTTTGACTGTAATCTCTATCCAAATGCATATGAAACGTCTTTGAGTTTGATACAAACTGTGTACTCAAAACGAGACGTTTTTACAAAAATAAGACACTCATGGAAAAGTGACTCAACAATTTAGACATTTATTGATAAGCCAAAACTCGTATCGTCTTTTTTGCTTGGTGCATTCATTGAGCATAAAAATTCCAGTAAAATAAAAGATTACGAAGTTGGTTGTGGTTCGTGGTGATGTCAAGTGTACCATGCTATTAGCTTTGGTTGCAAGACGATGCCACTTTGAATCCATGTTGACTGTGTTCATCAACTTATACTCGTCTTTGATCAGAGGTTATTGATCCTTATCCGAGTGGTCTTCGAAATAACTTCTTCAATGGATGCTCCCTCCAGCGCTAATTGCTCGTTAGTTTGCATGGAGGATATTCACGTTACATGAGCGACCCTCTACCTCTGCTTTAACAATTTTGTTAATTTACTGGCACGAGTAACAAAAGAACGCGTTGCTCAAACACCGAGGCATCCCATTTATGATGTTTCACAAGTATGAAGTAAGTCCTTGCTGATTAAATGAGACTAATCTGTGAGTACAGTCGAGTTATTTATATGCCCCTATATTTCTGGTTTATGTAATTAAGACAATTGTGGTATAAGTAACAAAACAAAACTAGCACACAACGGTAAATGTATGGAGGCGCTTGTTTGTTACGGCATTGGACTCGATGAACTGAGATTAGCGATAAATTTTATTAAAGAAGATTTTATAGTGTAGGATGAAACTTATAGGTGGTTTGAACGCTCAAATAGAACCTTTCAATACGTAAAGAATTGAAAAGCATGTCTGAAGTGTGTGCCAAACGAGACTACAGTACAACACCACTTGCTTCAGTTTTGGTACTAATAGTTGGCAGACAAGGGTACATCTGTCGTTTTAAATAGAATAAAAAAAGCTGGAGGAATGTATTTTGAAAAGTGAAACCTTAAACAGGGCTAGCCCTTTTTTGATAGTCAATAAGGGGAAGGTAACGACAATTTTAACATGATAATAACATGAATTTACAAAGTTATTAGAAAGTAGCACCTTGGTATCTCAAATGACTGACATGACAAAGAAGCACTGAAGTTATTGTACTTAATATGTTTCAGGTTGAAACTTGAGCAGGGCCACTCGGATATTGCTTCAGGGTAGCAAGTGGTCTGCGTGTTTCCATTTGAACAGAAATGCTATAGAGTGGAGACTTAACTAGCACACAGGGTTTGATGCCATCATAGTCACGTTGCAGTTTTATGACTTAGCGTAATGGAGGGCGATTGCGTTGTAGAGGCGTATTGTTGGTTTCTACTGGGGTATATAACTACTCTTATGATTAAATAGTTTGTTTGTGGTACAAAATAAGAATATTGCACGAAATAGCGAAAACATTGTGTACTTAAAAGCTTTCTCATAAGAAATCCAAAAGACCCAACACTTTCTGCTATACACCCCTCATTTATTCTATGTCCCACCACCCACAGCAAAACACACCACCCCTCATTCTACCCTTAACATAAGGCACTACCTATTTCATCTATTACCTTGTAATTTAAGACCAATATGATACACATTAGATGGCATACATACTTTAACTTATGCCTTAAAAGGAAAACCATTCACAACATTTAATTTAGAGTAGCGAACTATCATACAAGCCCTTAAAATCCGGTCTCCGCCCATTATTCTCCCTTTTTCACATTATAAAAATGTGTTACATATATGCCTTACTATATTATCATTACAACAGTGTATTATACTCTTCGAAAAAGCAACGTTAGGAACACAAAATACTTGATAGAAGAAAATATACTAAAAAAACCCCATATGTCACCTAAACCTCAACCTGGCCCCTGCTGCGCCCCAGATAACCCTCGCACATGTTTCAATACTTTTAATGATAGCTTTATTGTGCTGCAATATGAATGTAACATCAACGTCTTCTAACTATGCCTAGTAAAATTAAACGTCTAAATGTCTACCGACTGTTGATTGACTTCCTTGACTTATTTGCGTAGGTCCGGGCGACCCCTTGCTCTCCGAATGCAATTCTGTTTCCATCGACTTCTGTCCTGTGTGTTTCTCTCTGCAGTTAAGATGGGAAGGCCTGTGTCTTTTTTGATGTGATCCGTCCATCTTTTTGGTGGTCTTCCCCTTGGTCGTGGTTGGTGAAAATCTTGTTTGTGGGCCTTGTAGACTAGGGATGCATCTGTCTTTCTGCATACATGGCAAAACCACTTCAGGCGTTTTTCTTTAACAACTTCTAGGAAGTCCTGTGGCTGAACGAATGTTAGCATTTCGTACTTTGTTGAGTCTTGCAACACCTAACAAGGATCTTAAACACTGCATTTCGAATACCAGGAGCTTGCTTTCTTCCTTTTTGGTCAGGGTCCAGGTTTCGGAGGCATATATCGCGATTGGTAGAATCAAGCATTTGTAACGCCGTAATTTAAAATTTAGTGAGATGTTTTTGTTGGACCAGATGTTCTTTCTTAGTCTTCTAAACGCAGATAGTGCAAGCCCTATTCTTCTTTCTGCGTCCTTGCTGCTGTTGGGTACTATGCTTCCTAGGTAGACGAAGTCATCAACTTTTTCGAGTTGTTCTCCTTGCAACTGGATGTTGCATTCTGATGTTGTGAGGACTTTGCATTTTCCCGCTTTAATTTTCATGCCCTATTTTGAACAGGCTTCTTGGAGTTCTGTGGTGGCTATCTGTAGTTTATCGGGTTTGCGGGACAGTAAGGTTGTATCGTCAGCGTACTTAATGCTCATGGACAGATTTTCGTCTTTCATCTCAAGGTTTTGAGATGAGCTCTTAAGCTCGTTTATGACAAATTCCAGAAAGACATTGAAGAGAGTTGGTGATAGAAGGCAGCCTTGTCTCACACCGACTACAACACTGAACCACTCTGTAAGCTTCCTATCAATTGCAACAGCGCACATGGAATTGTCATAAAGCTTTCTCATGATGTTGATGATTTTTTGCTAACGCCGATACTTGCAAGCATTTGTTCCAGAAGTCCTTCACTTGGTCTTCCGTTGGTATATCTTTCACTTCAATGTTCGTTTTACCAATTTCTCGGTAGAACTTTTTGGCATCCATTTCAAAGATCTTGTTTTGACGGTAGAAATTATTGCGTTTAGTAAATCGACGTAATCTTTGAGCTTTCATTTGGAGCTTTTGTTTAAGTTCTTCTTTAATTGCAGGTATTTGTTCTTTGTTTTCAATATGATATTTTCTTATTACTTTTCTTGATTTTCTAGATTTTGATTCTCCATTCCTTTGGAGTTCATCTAATATTGAGATCTCTTTTCTAAAGTTTTCAATTTCTTTATCTATCTGTTTCTGCCATTTAGGTTTAGAAGGGCCTTGTCGTTTCCCTTTATTTCGCTTTCGTTTGTTTTTTATTCCAGATTTCTCTTGGAGTACCCTGGATGTTGCATATATTAATTGGTTGAGTTCAGTTAAGTCTGGGTCCCTTTCCGTACAAATTTCCCTCAAAGCAATATTGCCAAGGTTAAAAAGTTTCTTAAATTTGTGGATTTGTCTGATTTTCAGGAGGGGTTCTCTCTCTGTAATATCAGTGTGCATTACAATAGACAATTCTTCAAGTATGTCCGTCTTCATAGAGTTTATCTCTTCCCGATCAAAGTCACCTTCGTTTACATCATTCTGTCTATCATTTTCTATCACATTCTCCACTTCGTGTACATTATTGTCGTTCTCAACAGGCCCTTCATTCTCAACATTTCCTATATCATTGTCATTAGTTTCCTCAACTTCAGGTTCTCTAGTGTCTTTCTTTACTTGCTCTTTAATTAGTTCAGTTTCAATGTCTGTTATTTTCTTACTTCGCATAATATATCTCCTCACATTTGCTAGTTTGTTTGCATCCATACCATCTAATTTATCACTACCACTATTGCGACTACTCCATGTTAGAAAAGTGTCATCAGTATTATTTGTTTGAGGTTTTTCTAGTGCATAATAAAAGCAATACATCACTTCCTTGTGTTCTTCTCGTGTCCATTTTTTTCTTTTTTCTTTTGAATTCTTTTTTGGTGGTGAACCCGAGGGGCCAGGGTTGGGACAGCTCCCGTTCTGGTGACCACTTGGGCATTCGTTAAGAGAAGAATTAGACTCAGTAGCAGATTTTTCGACCTCAGGCTGGTCTTCCCCTGAGGGACGCGTCCCTTGTTGACCCGCGCGACGGACGATGCGGTATGATTGTTTTCTGGTTTTCATTTCATTAGATAAAATAGCATTTTAACCTTACTGCCAAGGGACATTATCATTGTCATTAGAAAGACTGCTAATCAAAGCTGAAGACCTCTTTCTGGCCATGAGACTTTTACATCTGACTTTCTCCAGGTCATAGACCAGTTTGCCTAAAAAGGCTCTGAGAGACTGGTCTTCCCTCGGTAGGATATCTCCCGCCAGTTACCAGCTGGAATTTCTAGTGTCCCCGGGGGTGTCCACGGACTGGTTTATTATTCGGAGTTTTCTCCGAGATAGACTTAACTCCGCCAGGCATCATACCGGAATTTCAAGGTCTCGGAGTAGGCTTACAGGTACTACACCTTGCCTAAGGGTGACCTGGAACTATGTCCGATTATCACGATTTTCTGATCTCGCTTAACGCCACCAAACGTCAGCGCATGCGGACACTGTTCTGGGATGCGCTTCGGTCGCTCCTAACCGCCATGCTGGCCGGTTTCGGCCGCGCCATTGGCGAGGTCGGCGCGATCATGATCGTCGGTGGGAATATCGACCACGTGACGCGCGTGCTGACGACCGCCATTGCTCTCGAAACGTCCAAGGGCAATTTCGCGCTATCATTGGGTTTGGGCTACGTCCTGATCGGTCTGACGATCGGCATAAACTTGGCCATTCACGGCGTGTCGAAAACCGAGCGGGGGAGCACGTGGTGAATACCATTCTGCCGCTTGTGATCCGCGATGTCGGGGTTAAGAAACGCGGCACATCGATCATCGGTCCAATCGATCTCGAGATCGGCAAAACCGGGCTGACCGTCGTGTTGGGCCCGAACGGGGCGGGCAAATCGACGCTGGTGAAAACCCTTTTGGGCTTGCAGCAGGCTGATAGCGGCGAAGTCGTGCGCAAGCGCGGGCTTAAGATCGGCTATGTGCCGCAAAAGCTGCATATCGACCCGACTCTGCCGCTGACCGTGCGCCGCTTCCTCAGCCTGCCGGAACGGGTATCCGACACCCGCGCCGCGGAGGCGCTGGAGCAGGCCGGCGCCGGTGATCTGGCGGCGCGGCAGATGTCAGGCCTGTCCGGCGGCCAGTTCCAGCGGGTGCTGCTGGCCCGCGCCCTGCTCAGCAATCCCCAGCTGCTGATCCTCGATGAGGCCACTCAAGGGCTGGACCAGCCCGGCTCCGCCGCCTTTTACCAGCGGATCGAAAAGGTCCGCCAGGAGCTCGGCTGCGCGGTGCTGATGGTCAGCCACGAATTGCATGTGGTGATGGCGGCCTCGGACCGGGTGATCTGCCTCAACGGCCACGTCTGCTGCGAGGGCGCGCCGGAGCATGTCGCCACCGCTCCGGAATACCGGGCCCTGTTCGGCACAGGCACCCAGGGCGCCTTGGCGCTCTACCGGCATGAGCATAATCACAGCCACGATCATGACTGCGCCCACAACCACACTCACGAGGCGGCGGAATGACCCTGCTTGACGACTTCCTGATCCGCGCCGCGCTGGCGGGTATCGGCGTGGCGCTGGCCGCGGCGCCCTTGGGCTGTTTCGTGGTCTGGCGGCGGATGGCCTATTTCGGCGACGCCACCGCCCATGCCTCCATCCTCGGCGTGGCACTTGCGCTCAGCTTTGATGTTTCGGTGTTTGCCGGGGTGCTTGCGACGGCGCTGGCGATGGCCACCACCGTCTCGGCGCTGGCCGGGCGCGGCTATGCGATGGACACGCTGCTGGGCGTTCTAGCGCATTCCTCCCTCGCCTTCGGCCTGGTTGCGGTCTCCTTTCTGCAAGGGGTGCGGATCGACCTGATGGCCTATCTGTTCGGCGATATCCTGGCTGTGGGCCGCGCCGACCTGGCGGTGATCTGGGGCGGCGCGGCACTGGTGCTGGCTCTCCTGTGGTGGCGCTGGTCCGCCTCGCTGACTGCGACGCTGACCCCGGACCTGGCCCATGCCGCCGGCATTGATCCCCGGCGCGAGCAGATGGTGCTGACGAAATGTTCAAAGCCCCGATCAAAATGCTTCACCCCCTGCTGACCGCCACGCAGGAAGGCAACTATATGGGCACCGAAAGCTTCGGCGCCATTCCCTTCAGCGGACTGATCCTGGCGCACTCGAACGAGAGCGAATGTCAGTCGTTCAAGAACAACAAGAACAACGAGGCCTTCATCGACCGGGTGTCGATCGTCAAGGTGCCGTACTGCCTGCGGGTCTCGGATGAGACGTCGATCTACGAAAAACTCATTGAGAACAGCGAGCTGCGCAATGCGCCCTGCGCGCCGGAGACGCTGAAGATCCTGTCTCGCTTCTCAGTGCTGACCCGCCTAAAGCCGCATGAGAACTCCAACCTCTACTCGAAGATGCGGGTCTATGATGGCGAAAGCCTGAAGGACACCGATCCTAAGGCCAAAACGGTGCAGGAATACCAGGACCGCGCTGGCGTGGATGAGGGCATGAACGGCATCTCGACCCGCTTTGCCTTCAAGGTGCTGTCGACCACATTCAACTTCGACACCAACGAAGTCGCGGCGGACCCGGTGCATCTGATGTATGTGCTGGAGCAGATGATCAAGCGCGAGCAGTTCCCGCAGGAGATGGAACAGAAGTATCTTGAGTTCATCAAGACCGAGCTGGCGCCGCGCTACGAGGAGTTCATCGGCAACGAGATCCAGAAGGCGTACCTCGAAAGTTATACCGAATACGGCCAGAACGTCTTTGACCGCTACATCGCCTATGCCGATGCCTGGATCGAGGAGCAGGATTATAAGGATCCGGACACCGGTCAGCTTTATAACCGCGAGGTTCTGGATGCGGAGCTGAGCAAGATCGAGAAGCCGGTCGGCATCGCAAATCCCAAGGACTTCCGCAACGAGGTCGTGAAATTCGCCCTGCGCCACCGTGCCAACACCGGGTCCAACCCGGCCTGGAACTCCTACGAGAAGCTGCGCGACGTGATCGAGAAGCACATGTTCTCCCAGGTCGAGGAACTGCTGCCGGTGATCTCCTTCGGGTCCAAGAAGGACAGCAAGACCGAGAGCAAGCACCAGGAGTTCGTCGAGCGGATGCGCGGCCACGGCTATACCGACCGGCAGGTCCGGCGCCTGGTCGAATGGTACATGCGCGTCAACAAGGCGGGCTAAAGAGGAGCGCTGTGCAACATGCATCATTTCATCGACAGGCGCGCCAATCCGAAGGGCAAGAGCCTCGGGAACCGCCAGCGGTTCCTGCGGCGGGCCCGGGAGAATATCAAGGAGCGCGTAGATCAGTCGGTCCGCGGCAAGTCGATCCAGAGCGGCAGCGGCGTGCCCGACGAAGGCGAAAAGGTCACCATCCCGTCGCGCGGGCTGAAGGAGCCGCGCTTCTTCCATTCCGGCAAGGGCGGGGTGCGCCGCCACGTGCTGCCGGGCAACAAGGACTTCGTCGTCGGCGACACCATCAAGCGGCCCCAGGGCGGGGCCGGGGAGGGCGGCCGCAAGGCCTCCGAGGACGGCGACGGCGCCGACGAGTTCTCCTTCACCCTTAATTTGTTCTAGAAACTTATCCCTCTTCTTCCCTGGAGAACGTCTTCCTGTGATTCTTCCTGACAATGTCACACAAGACGACTTCATTTTTCAAATTAGCAAAGATGAATACCTCGATTTGTTATTCGAAGATTTGGAACTACCCAATCTTAAAAAGAATCAGCTTGATAAGTTGGTGCAATACAAAACCTACCGAGCTGGCTATCAGACAGACGGCGTGCCTAGCAATCTGGATATCGTGAGAAGCCTAAAAGGCTCAGTAGCACGCAGAATTGCCCTGAACTCCGGCAGAAAGAAAAAATTAAAACAACTTGAAGAGGAGCTTACGCAATTAAAAGCAGATAAACACGATCACCAGTTGAGAATTTTAGAAATAGAAAAAGAAATAGTGGAGCTCAAGCGAAAGATAGCAAAAGTGCCATTTATTGACACCTTCGACCTGCGATTCCGCAACTATGAGAAACGCCCCTTGCCCACCAGTAAAGCCGTTATGTTTTGTTTAATGGATGTGTCCGGGTCAATGGATCAAGCGACAAAAGACATGGCAAAGCGTTTCTATATCCTGCTTTATCTGTTTTTAACACGCACCTACAAAAACGTAGAAGTGGTGTACATCAGGCACCATACGCAAGCTAAAGAAGTCGATGAGCATGAGTTTTTCTATTCACAAGAAACCGGTGGCACCATTGTATCCAGCGCATTGAAGCTGATGAGGGATATTATCGCAGACCGATATGATGCTGCCGAATGGAACATTTATGCAGCACAGGCTTCTGATGGAGACAACTGGGCTGATGATTCACCACTGTGTACCGAAATTTTAAGCAAAAGCCTACTGAATGACGTGCGCTATTATGCTTATATCGAAATAACAGAACGCCAACATCAAAGCCTATGGCGCGAATACAACAAATTGGCGCAAGTTTACGAAAACTTTGCCATGAAACATATTCGCCAAGTGGAAGACATTTATCCCGTATTTAGGGAGTTGTTTAAAAAGAATGTATCGAAACAAGGAGCGGCTTAATGGGAAAAAAGAAGGTTAACAATGAACCTTTAAGCGACGGTCCAGATTGGACATTTGAGCTATTAGAACAATACGAAAAAGAAATCGATCGTGTTGCTAAGCACTATGGTATTGACAGCTATCCAAATCAAATAGAGATAATCACTGCTGAGCAAATGATGGATGCTTACGCCAGTGTCGGTATGCCAATTAACTATACGCACTGGTCTTACGGCAAAAAGTTTATTTCTACAGAACAAAATTACCGCCGTGGACAAATGGGCTTAGCCTATGAAATTGTCATCAACTCCAACCCCTGTATTTCCTACCTGATGGAAGAAAATACGATTACCATGCAGGCCTTAGTGATGGCACATGCCTGTTACGGTCATAACTCTTTCTTTAAAAACAACTATTTATCCTTCTGTCTTATACATTTAAAATTGGCGAAACCTTTCATTTTCAGGGCTCGAACTTTCTTGAACCTCATGATTAGCTGCAATTTAAGACAGAAAATCAAGGCCCATAGTAGCCAACAGCTTAAATATATGTTTAAGCAAACACCGTCATGTAAGAACATTTGCGGCTATCATTTCAGAGGTATATCTTGGGCAAAATCTGAGGGGAGGGGGGAGTAATGTGACAAGGGCGCCAATGAGCAAAATCTGATGACCGACGAGCTGTCCGCCGCGCTCGAAGCCGCGCCCGACGAAGACACGATCATGCGGGAGTTCGCCCGTCTTGCGCCGCAGGTCCTCGGCGTGCCGCGCTGCAGCGTCGCGTTTGTCGAGGACGGCTCCCCCACGTTGGTGGTCGCGACGCTCGAGGGCGACGGCGTGCTGCTCAGCGAAGGCACACGCATGCTGCTCGGCGGCACCGCGGTCGAGGAGGCGGTCAGTCACGGCAAGACCGTCTCGACGC
>JAAAKM020073195.1:46605984-46733453 GCA_010016025.2 Alatinidae sp. Z8VKAUB7J3 | reverse complement strand
GCTCGAGCACAAGGGCGACCGGTTCAGCGATTGGTCGCGCCTGGGCATGGCGGGCCTCGAGTCGTTCATCGTCGTGCCCCTCTCGGTCGCGGGAACCCACATCGGCACGCTCAACGTCGGCGCGGCCGCCGACCGCCCGCTGAGCAAGGTCGACGTTCACTTCGCCGAGGGCGCCGCCAAGGCGCTGTCGGCGGAGGGCGCACGGGTCGCGATCTCCGGTCGTGACCCCGAGCGACTAGCCCGGGCGCGTGCCGAGCTGGAGGCGGGACCGGGCGCTCGAGTCCATGCGGAGGCACTCGACGTCACCGACGGCGCGGCTCTCGAGTCCCACCTCGACAGCGTCCAGCAGCGCTGGGGTACCGTCCACGTCCTGGTGACCAACGCCGGCGGCCCGCGGCCCGGGTCTGCCGTCGGGGTGTCCGACGAGGGCCTCGACGCCGCTTTCGAGCTGACGCTGAAGTCGGGCCTGCGCGCGGTGCGCAAGGTCCTGCCTTGGATGCAGGCTCAGGGTTGGGGGCGCATCGTGGCGATGACGTCGTCCTCCGTGCGGCAGCCGATCGCGGGGCTGGCCCTGTCGAACACGCTGCGCGCTGGGCTGACGGGCTGGTTGAAGACGCTCTCGACCGAGGTCGCCGCCGACGGCGTGCTGGTCAACAGCATCTGCACGGGCATGTTCGACACCGCGAGGCTCGGCGAGCTGATCGAGCTGCGGCTGACCAAGGACCTGATGATGTTCCTGACCCAGTCGCGGGCGCTGCGCGCGCGGGGGGTCGTGCCCGAGCTGATCTCGATGGTCACGATCGAGCGCTCCCGCCGGGTCCAACCCGGGCGCGACCAGACATGGCCCCAGGCCGCCTCCGTGATCATCTCCTGGAAAGGCGCGTCAAACGTGCTTTTTGCCGCTTCCGCGCGATCGACATGCGCATCGCCAAGCACCTGCCGGCGCGTGGCCATGCCTTGCGCATGCCGCTTGCTGCCGCCGGTCATCGCCTCACTCCATCCCCAACCCGTCAGTGTTCTTCAATATGGCAACCCGACATAATTCTCAGCCAGTGACGCTGCTGCAACCTGCGAATGAACCAGGTAGTCGAGTTCCGCCTCCTGGATGCGCTGCCCGAAATCACCGGTGTCGGGAAACCTGTGCATCAACGATGTCATCCACCAGGAAAACCGGATGGCTTTCCAGACGCGGGACAAAGCCGCCCCCGAGTAGCCGTCGATCCCGGCCTTCGAGCCGTCGGCGTAGTAATCACGCAGGGCGCCAAAGAGATAATGGACGTCGCTTGCCGCCAGGTTGAGCCCCTTGGCGCCGGTCGGCGGCACGATGTGCGCGGCGCTATATAAAATAAGCGCATACAATTTACTTTAGGTTATTTTAAAAAGTGTGTTTCCGGTTGATATTTGGTGACTGTTTTTTTTCCCACTTAATTTATTTGAGCCTGCCGAAAGTAAAATTCATGTTCTTTAATACGTATACTTTTAGTTAAAAAAGTATGTAAGCTCTAAGAAGAAGTACCTTACTCCCAAAAAGGTGGGCCAACATGAAGCTGCAGCAGTTTTTCTTGGATTGGTTGAAGTTATCCGAAGCTCGAGTAAAGAACAAATAAAGTCGATACTTAAAGACAAAAACAGCGAAATACTGTAAGTGTCTGCATAATTAACAAAATTTTGTTTCTATTACATATACGCTACTCTCTTTTACTTCATCGTTTTCTTATTTATGTTTTTGGACTTCTTGTGTTTTTTGTTTTGCAAAAATCGTGATATAAGTTATAACAAGGCTATGAAGTGGTAGTTGGTTGGAAATGCCCAATTTTGCGCCTTGGGAACGAAGTAGCAATGGTTCATTGAATAACGTCAATAACAAACTATAAAAGTGCTTGAACTTGTATTTGTTCGTTTTTTAACCAAAAATCGATGAGGTTTTTCTTGAACCGTTCTGAAGTCAAGTTACTTTACCCCCTTCCCTTCCCCTCCCCCCATTCTTATTTTATAGTACCATCAAAAACTAAGTTAACTAAGTTTTTACCTTAGTAAAAACTAAGGTAAGGGTATTGAAAGTAAATTGACTGCCGTCTGTTATTAACGATAAAGTTATTTAGTAATATTACTATTATTAATGATAACGATGTATGTATATAAATATATATACTAAAGATGTCTAACCTTACTGCAAGGCTAGAGAACAAGCTTACTACTTGTTTTTATAAAAAGATCCAGCAACTTTAACATCGAGTCCACAGTTTATGCATCAGCAAGAATCTTTTTCCTTTTATAGTAAAAATGTAGCAAAAAATGTGTTCCATGTCAATTTTTTGTGTTTTAAGCGACTAATTTATTTGGTTTCGACTTTGCTTTGAGCACTCTAATTTGAATTTAAAAAGCCGACGCTCACACCTGGTTAAAAATGCCGTCGAATGGGCTGATATTCTGTTACCCTATGTTTTCAAAATTGAAAAACTTATTTATCTAGTCGGCAAGATTATATTTGAATGAATCATAGCTTCCTGTTTTCTCAAAAGCGAAAATATGCTACTCTATTTGGCTATTCTATTCTATATTCTGTTCTCTTCTATTTATACATTCTTTTTTTCTGTGCTATTCTGTTTTTGATAGGTATTAGAACAATCGATAAGATATTGAGAAGGAGTGAAGAATTTGTGTGTCCAATCCGGCAAGCCAGCTAGAATTACAGCGTGTTGTGATGTTTAAATCTTCGTAACTAAAAGGAGACTCGATCAAGCTAAATTTCGAAGTTAGAATGTACGCTTATTTAAATCTTTACTGTGAGTGGGAAATGTTCCAAGTGTCCCATTTTTTGTTGCAGGGGGGGGGGGGGGTTGAGCGAAGAGCGCGAAAAACATGGCAATCATTTGAAACGTACTGGGAATTGTGTCCAAAACTGCAAAAGTATTCTAGATCGTTTAGGGGGGGGGGGTGTAAAAATATCTTAGGAAGAACTTGATATTATATTTAATACGCCACAGACAAATACATGTAGTTGAACAAACATTTACGGGAAGCAGTCTAGGTCGTTGTACTTACTCTTAATATTGTTGGTAACTACAATTAATCTCGATACAGCTGATTGGAACCTAATGCAAGTTTTTCTAAAATTTATAACTTACAATTAAAGTAATTGTTCTGTACACTCATCAGAAACTTTAAAGTATACCTAAATGCACAGACTATTAGCATTTAGAATAAAACAGGATGATACTTACTGAAAAAAGTCCTAAATTCGGCTTAATCTTTCCCATAAGAATTTTCAAGGCGGTAGATTTTCCAATGCCATTGGTTCCAACAAGACCAAGAATTACTCCAGGTCTAGGGACTGGAAGTCTATGTAGCTTAAAGGAGTTTTTTGAGAACCGATGCGTAGTATCCCTCTCAAGATTGCTTGGCAGGTTAATGATTTGTATAGCGTCAAAGGGACATTTCTTAATACAGATGCCACAACCAATGCACAATGTTTCAGAAATAGAGGAAATTTTATCAGTAGATTGTACTTCAATGCATAATTTCCCAGTTCTATTGACTGGACAAGACTTCTTACATTCCTGTTGACATCGTTTAGGTTTGCATCGTTCAGGGTTGACAATAGCAATTCGAGTGAGTTTATCTGTTTCTTCTGTTTGTCTCCTCCTTGATGCAACATCCATAATTTATCTAAAACCTTAATCTTATGAATTGAGCCCCACTCACAATGAAATTTTAAAATAGCAAGATCTAGCTCACACTAATTTGAGCCAATCAAGAAATTTTTGTTTAATTTTTCAACCAATCAGAAAATTATACGAAAAATCTGATTGGCTCAACTTAATGCTAGCTAATTCTCGATATTTGCTAAATGTAAGTATAATTTCTAATGAAGGTGGCAAAATCTTCTTCGTCTTCTAATTGCAAAAGAAATGCTGTTGAATTATCCAACAACGAAATCGAATTTATCGAAGCAAGTAATCTTGACTCCGGTTCTTTAGATTAAGCACGAACTGTTTTATTGCATATATTTCAAGTCTTACTTGATTTATGCTATCAGAACCGCTTAATTTGTCAGCGCAGTTTAGGGTTTTTTGTCAACGCTGCTTCCTTACATGACCGAGATCAATGCCAGTTATAGAAGAAAAAGTAGTATGGAAAAATTGTTTCACTATTTCTTCTTTAACACCAGTATGAAGAAATTTGGTAGCAGGTTTATTAATATTCATCAGACAGCTTAGAGCGTTACCTGGACTTTATTTAATGCTATTCGTTTTCTTTCTAGGAAAACAAGCAAGAAGTTATTGCTTAAGGATATGGAAAAAGATGACAGCTTGGAGACAGATATCGAAATGGAGTATAAACCCTTGTCTCCGTCTTATGACTCCCTGGAAATGTCTTTTGTCAAGCCACCCCAGGAGCCACAGGTTATGGAAGAAGTAGACAGTCTTGATACACATGTATTCTTTAAGTCTGATGAAGGACATACTGAAGAAAGTAGTGTGGATGATGTTGATGAAGCTGTTGGAAACAAAGAAGGAACAGACGAAGGAGAAGAAGAAAAAAAGAGAGAAAAAAAGAAAGAGAGAGAGGGAGAGAGAGAGAGAGAGAGAGAGAGAGAGAGAGAAAGAGAAAGAAAATCACATACAAACACACATAGTCAAGCACCAAAATAAACAAAGACAGACAAATACCTTTGTTCCAGTTAGGTTCATTTTGGCTCACATCGTGGTGAGCCACGCAAAGTGAACATAAATGAGACGAGCTTGGACGAAATTATTTGAAAAAAGGTACGGTTTTAGGTTGGCTTCAGGTACCCAGTTGCAGGTAAAAAAAATCAGTAGTGTTTTGATTTCATATGTCTCTAACTCTAAAAAGTATCCGATTTATCTCTCTTAGACTTTGGTAAAAACCTATTTCACCTATTTCAGACTCTAGTGTACCCCTTATGAGCTAGTAGTGGTGTCTGGGTCTGACCGAATCTTGATATATTCACAGTTCATATGTCTAGAACTCTAAAAAGAATCCAATACATCTCTCTCAGACTTTGGTAAAAGCCTAATTCACCTTTTTCAGACTCTATTACATCACTTGGGGGGCTGGTAGAGTGTATCTGTCCAAATGAATCTTGAAAAAGTCTCACTTCATATGTCTCTAACTCCAAAAAATCCAATTCATCGCTCCCAGACTGTAGTAAGAACCTAACTTACCGATTTCAGACTCTATTTACCACTTGTGAGCTGGTAATGGTGTGTGTGTATGACTCAGTTTCGATAAATTCCCACTGCATATGTCTCTGACTCTAAAAAGTCCAATTCATCTCTCTCGGAGTTTGGTAAAAACCTAATTTACTTATTTCAGAATAAAGTATATCAATTCCGAGCTAGTAGTAAAGTCTGTGTCTGACTGAATCTTGATAAATTTCCACTTCATATATCTCTAACTCAAAAAAGAATCCGAATCATCTCTCTTAGACTTCGGTAAAAACCTAATTCATCTATTTCAACCCCTAGTATACCACTTGTGCAGTGGGAATTGTGTCTGTTTCTGACGGAATTTTGATAAATTCTCGCTTTATTTGTCTCTAACTCTAAAAAGAGCCCGTTACATCACTCTAAGACTTTGGCAAAATCCTCATCCACCTATTTCTGACTCTAGTATACTCCTTGTGAGCTGATAGTATTGTCTTAATGAATCTTAATAAATCTTCACTTCATATGTCTCTAACTCTAAAAAGAAACCGGTTCATTCTGTCAGACTTTGGTAAAAACATAATTTGCCTACTTCAGACTCTAATATACCACCTGTAAGCTGGTAATAATGTCTAACCGAATCTTGATAAATTGCAACTAGATATATATCTAACTCTATAAGGAATCTGATACATCTCTCTCAGACTTTGGCAAAAACTTATTTCACATATTTTAAACTTTAGTATATAGCTTATGAGCTGGTAGTAGTGTATGGGTAAAATGGAATCTTGATACATTCAAAAATATGTCTTTCACTCTAAAAAGAATCCGCTTCATCTCTCTCTCAGACTTATTATAAATTCCCACTTCATCTGTCTGTTACTCTAAAAAGAATCCAATTTATCCCTCTCAGACTTTGATAAAAACCTATGTCACCTATTACAAATTCTAGTATACCACTTGTGCACGAGTCGACTGCAAAATTTGCTTTGGTTTATTCTCATGTTGATTTTAATAAGCAAAGACAGGAGAAAAGTGCGGAAAATATGGGGAATTATGAAAAAATTCTATAGAAACCTCAACACTTTAGCTGTGAACGTGCCTGGGTTTCCGGTACACTTGTTTCCATGATAAATCTTAATTTATTCAAATGGTAATTTCAGTACGTACGGAAGTAACAAAGCATACTATTTATGTACTTTAATCCTTGGAAGCCTGTCCTTTGCCGTTTTTTTTAAATACCCCTAATCTACATGCTACATTCCCAACTTATAACATTTGAAGTCACGCTTAAAATTTTTAAGCAAGTGTTGTTTTTTCATTATAAGCCAAGTTTGAAGAGCTCGAGGTTAATGAAAGCGAGTTTTAAATTAAACGCTGTAAATACCATCAAAATCAAAAGAGCGGTGGAACAAATTTGGTGAAGTTTACTAATATTTATCTAGTGATAATTTGAGGCAATCAGATTCTCAATAGAATTTTCTGATTGGCTGAAAAACTTTACGAGAGTTTCTGATTGGGTCATATTAGCGCTAGCTAAATCTGGATTTTGGTTAAATTTGTCTGTGAATGTGTTATTCGAGGACACTTTCGCTGGATCAAATCAATATCCTATTATTTTGCCAGTGTTTAGAAAACACAGATTTTTAATGTGGTTGACGAGATGCTGTTCTCTAACAAGTAAACACTAGTTGCAAGATAACGGATGTGTTATCTATTCGAGTTCACCCTCAAAGCAGAAGAATTATGAAATATGCTTCGGTTGTATACTTGTTGTGTGATTATGAAAAGCTAAAAGAATGCAGGATTTGCCTTGATGCAAAAAATTTATTAAATCATTGCATACAATAGGTCATGCTTACCTTCTCGGTTAAAAAGATTAAAATGATGAAGTTTCTTATATGTTGACCAAACTTATTTTAAAAGTCCAATGTTAAATTGCTGTGCACGGTAAGTGTTTATCACCAAAATACCACAATAATTTGACATGGTAACCAAACTGATCGAATTAATCGGAACTGACAACCTCAGACTACGCTTAGCTTTCTAAAAAGACATTTTTAATATTTTATTTTTTCGATTTGTTACTAGTGACATGAACTTAGAAATAATTTTTTGTTTAAATCTGAATTACGAAGCTTTTGCTAATATCCATTTTTTTTTGCCCAACTCTTTTCTAGACGTTCCAAATTCAAGTATGCAGAGCTGGTTGAGTACCTATGCGTTGGCTATTAGGCTACAGGTATAAATCACTACGCTAGGGAATAATTTCAATTTTGCTAACGCTTAGCGATTAACTACATAACCATTCCTAAAGGTATCCTAAATTAATGAAAAAAAAACACGGAAATATTTTTAGAAGCATCTTAGACTAATTAAAATAATAATAATTATTGAAAAAAAGACAATTACCTTCTTCCAAACACCCCGAGGGTAGCAATCACCATTCAAATATAACTCCACCCATCCCTACCTTTTAACCCGCCCCTCCCTCCAGCTCTATAGCCTATAGCCAAGACCACAACTTGAAACAAGGGATGAAAGCTTCTCAGAATAAGGCAAGCCTATTTGATCATTTATCAGTATTTTTTGTGTCTTTTGACATAAGCCCCCCCTCGCCCTATTATTTTCTGTTCACTTAATGCAGATGCCCCGTCATGGTTTCAGTATGGGCCCCGCCTAGTAAGAAAAGAAGTCGAGCCCGTAGTAACCGAAAATTAAAAAAAATCTTTTGTACAAAATTTCCAATAAGGAAGAATTTCCGTTTAAAGATGATTCAGTAATCGTAACTATTACTTCGATTAATCTTCACGGAAAATTTTATTGCGGAAACAAATTTATAGGAATTTAGAAATACCCTTAGATCCCAAAAATGGTGTCGGATCAAAATGAAAAGTACACCATTGAAATCTCCTTGGTCGAAAGCCTCAAATAGGAAAATTACAGTCCCCATGTTAAGCAACAAGGAAAATCACTTTTTTCATTAGAAGCAGTGATGTGTCTTCTTCTTTATACTACTTGTAGTCTGTTGCCACTAGTAAACCATTGAAACCTTTGAAAGAATGGTTTATAAACTAATTTGAAAAAAATCATAAGCTAGACACGTTTGCAGGATTAGATTTCAATTTTACGTCCACATTCTTCTCTTGGTAAAAGTAAGAGGTTAAGAGTAGTGTCCATCCCAGTACCAATAGTGCGGTTATCGAGCCTGGGACAATGCGGTATTTGTCCATGTTGATTACGTCTGGAAAATATCAAGTCTTAGTTCCCTTTGACCACTGTATAAGTGTATACACAAATATACGAACAGTAGCGAAAAGTTCCTTCAAAAACGATACAAATTAAAGTGTTCGGAAAAGAATTTCCCTCTGCGCTTCAAAGCCATAGTTTCAGTTGCTTCGTGGTATTCAGTCAGATCACAGCATAACCCCGTCGTCATGTGCTAAACATTTGTCATTGTGTGTGCGCGAGGAGACTAAGTCATGAAGAGAGGTCTGGATTGATGTGTTTCAAAAATCTTGAATGGATAGTATAGAACATTTCACTACTGTTCATATATATACTTGTACATTGCCTTTAGCAGTGCAAGGTGATTTGGTTGCAGCCGCAACTGCAACGATAACGGGAGACCGTAAATCTTCGGTTGAGGGTATCCATCCAAGGCCATAAATGTTTGAGAAACGTAAAAAATTTTGAGAAAAATAAGTGATGCACGAACTAGAGTAAAAAATTATAGTCAGCGCAATAGCGCTGCCTAAGTGAAGAGCAATGTGGCCACAATTTACTGTTTATCAGTATAGGGAACAAGCACAAGTTTATTCATTCTGCATGCTAGGATATTTTCCTATGATGATCTTGCTTTCAAATTTCATTGCATTGTATAAAACATAGAGTCCAAATCAGGGATGCAGATATGTCCTAACAATCTAAGAAAGGATTTTTAGTGGCTCATGATATAAATTTTGGGCATAATTGAAAATTAATACCTGATACTAAATATACGACTAGATAAAGTAGTATGTCAATAGATACCTTATAGAGCAATCTAAAGGAGATGGAATTATTCTATTATTTTAACTCACTGCTTAAACACCAAATCTAGTACTTATTGACGTCGTTAGGAAGAAGTTCAATTTTGAATTATGACGTGTTTACTGACTTGATGCGCCGTCCTTTGACGAGCGATAAACGGCCTCTACCACCTTTTGAACTTCCCAGCCTTCGCGGAAATCGGGGCCGACGACCGGACCGCCGGCGATGGCAGTCATAAAGTCTCGGATCTCGATTGCTTTGAGCTCATTGAAGCCAAGCTGGTGGCCGGGGGCGACGCAGAAAGCGCCGTAGGGCTCGTGATCGGGGCCGGCATAGATGGTGCGGAACCCCTGTCGACCGGCAGGATCGTCAGTCAGATAAAGGTTCAGCTCGTTGAGGCGTTCCAGCGTCATGTACAGGCCGCCTTTGGAGCCATAGACCTCGAAATCATGCTGCATTTTGCGGCCCGTGGCCATCCAGTTGGCCTCAAGGGTACCCGTCGCCCCATTGGCAAAGCGGGCAAATGCGCGCGTAACGTCATCGACCCTGATATCCCGCATCTCAGACGACCCCGGGGCAGCAGGCCGCTGTTTCACGGCGGTGACGGAATTGCCCATCACTTCACTGATCGGACCCAACAGGAAGCGTGCCGTTTCAACGACATGGCTACCCAGGTCGGCAAACGCCCCGCCCCCGCCGGCCGGATCGTGCCGCCAAGTCCACGCGGCGGACGGATCGCTCATGTAGTCTTCTGCGTGAATACCGCGAAAGGACCTGATCTCGCCTATCTCACCGGATTCGATGATCTGTTTGGCCACCCCGATCATCGGGTTTTTGATGTAGTTGAAACCCACTTGCGTTTTCACGCCGGCGGCCTCGGCGGCGAGAGTCATTTCCTCGCAAAGGGATGATTGGGGCGCCAGCGGTTTCTCGCAATAGACATGTTTGCCCGCGACAATAGCGGCGATAGCCATCTCGTGATGTAGTACGTTCGGCGCCGTTATATCGACGACATGCACATCGGGATCGGTCAGCAAATCGCGCCAGTTATCCGTCGCCGCCTGAAAGCCGAATGCCTGGCGCGCCGCTTCGGCCGTTTCGGTGGAAATATCGGCAATCACACGACGTTCGATCTTAAAGGGAAGATCAAAGACGCTTTCGGAAACAGCAAAACCGAAAGTGTGAGTTTTGCCCATGAAGCCGCTGCCAATCAGGCCAAGGCCGAGAGTCGGTTTTTCTGCCATTAGACTGCTGTTCGTGACGTGGAGAGTCCGGCGCTTTCGGCATTGACGACGAGGGCCGGATCGATGGTTCCGTCAAAGTAGTCGAGAATGTTCTGCGCCGCGACCATGGCCATGCGCCGGGCGCATTCTATGGTCAGCCCCGCCGTATGCGGCGTTAAAATAACGCGGTTGTTGGCCAGCAACGGATCGCCAGCGGGCGGTGGCTCTGTCGCCATGACATCCAATCCCGCTGCCGCCAGCACGCCCGAATCCAACGCGGCCAACATCGCTTCCTCGTCAATCAATCCGCCACGGGCCGTGTTGATCAAAATCGCATGGGGACGAAGGCGCGCGAGTTGCGCGGCACCGAGAAGCGCCTCGCCGCGCATCTTCGGGACATGCAGTGTGATGATGTCCGCCCTTTCCAGGGCCACATTCAAATCGCCGGCTGGTTCGGCGTCCGCCGCCCGGATGGCATCGGCCTGCTGGTAGGGATCGAAAGCAAGGATAAATAAACAACCGAATAGGGACATTAACACTTATCAAATTACAAAATAGGCTGTTTTAGGACACAGTATTTTATGGATTGCTGATTGGAAAAACGGTATTGCCAAATCCTTTCATTCATTATTGTTCTAAATTCCGTAAATTTTTGGTGCAATAAACAACCGAACAGGGACATACACACTTATCAAAAGGAAAAAAAATGTTGCTTTAGGGGACTGCATTTTATGGACCGCTGATTGAAAAAACGGTATTGCCAAATCTTGTCAATTATTTTTGTTCTGAATTTGGTAAATTTTCGGTGCAATAAACAACCGAACAGGGACACATACAATTATCAAAAGACAAAAAGGATTGTTTTAGGGGGCTGCATTTTATGGACCGCTGATTGGAAAAACGGTATTGCCAAATCTTGTCAATTATTTTTGTTGTAAATTTCGTAAATTTCTAGCTAAAAAAATCACTAGTCTTAGAGGACTGTACCATTATTTTTAAACATTCATAGAAAGTAAAATTTACAAGGATAATATTGTTTGAGTTTGTATACTTTGTAAAGGCTCTAACTTTCAAAGAGAATTTTATATACTACCTTTTACCAAAATGTCACAATTCCATTTTTCAAGAAGGCCAATTATTATTGCGTCCACTAAACTGTTGTTATTTATATCTTGCATCTCTTTACCCACCCTCAATCGTAATGTTGTTAAATTGCATGGATTAGCTGATTGATTAATATTCATTTATTAGTATTAGATGGGTCAGTTATATTCATTAATAAATTGAGCATTGATTGGTTTGGATCCAATTTGTTCTTGGGATTTCCTCATCCATGTTGTTCGTAATACGTATGTTATCTAGTAATACGGTTTCATTACTTATCACTTTTCTCATATATCGTGATTTTATCTATTTATTTAATTTTGTCTCTACTTTGTCTAACGAGAGTAATTTTGAGTTTAACATAGTTATATCAATGGTAAATTCCTGCCAATGCTGCTACCTAGTTTAACACCCCCTCCCCAACCAAATAAACCAACTTAAACAGTTGTAGAAACAAATTAGCAAAACTACATTAAAGGCATTCTCTTTGCGTTTTATAAAGTATTTTTTTATAACCCTCTTCTTTCTAAAACAAAACATCCCTTCCTCTGAAAAAAAATCCTTGAAATGGCCCTGCTTAGAGCTGTCTTTTTATCTTGAATTATGTATTCTTTATCGAGATCCATTTTGGGCATTAGGATGAATAGTTGCTTGTCTGATAACACTTTCTTTAAGGAATTTCCTCTAAAAATAGCAATTTTTTGACAAACTGTACCAAAAGGACAATATACTTACATAATACCAGATCAATAAATAAATGTTCAAGTTAGGATAAGCCCTTTTACCATACAGTGAGAACAGATACAAAAAAATCTTTTATATCTGTTCTCACTGTCTAATAAAAGGACTTAACCTCGTTTGAACGTTTATTTGTTCCCGATAGAAAGGTAGTGCGGTCATGGGAAAAATACTCTACATAATACAAGATATTTATTAATTTTCCAGATATCTTACGAATTTGCTCACTTTGCAGTATTTTGACATTTTCTTTTAGGTGCAATGACCTCAATCAAAACAAAGTGGAATGGTTACCCGGTGCGGGTGCCAATTCCACTGTTTATTGTAGTTATCGCGTCACTGACTTACTGAACAAAACCTTCATTTGCTTTCACAGTGAGTGGGTGATATCCCAATTTAGCAACATCAAATGCTTTTTTCGCAAATGCTTTACCTTCCGGTGTTTGCGATAATGCGCCGTACAATGGCCGCACTAATTTATTGCGC
This sequence comes from Alatinidae sp. Z8VKAUB7J3, assembly GCA_010016025.2. NCBI lineage: Eukaryota > Metazoa > Cnidaria > Cubozoa > Carybdeida > Alatinidae > Alatinidae sp. Z8VKAUB7J3. Next base: position 46,720,699 of record JAAAKM020073195.1, on the reverse strand, counting down.
CCTATCGTTGTTAAATACTCATATAATCGGTCAAACGCAGGTTCGTACCAATTATTAATGCAATGCAACAGCCAACTATGAGCGATCTCATTGTTTTGATGCTGAGTAAAACTAAATGCGGCATCCAACTCCGCAAGTTGACTTGCGCTAAGTTTAGTCGGTAATTTATCTACAAAGAACTTCCACTGATGAAAGTTCCAGTTACGGGTGTCGATATTCGCAGCGGCTATTTTGCCTTCCAACCAATCATTGCGGGCATTCTCTACAACGCTGAACGCATCCGACGCGGCTCCAGGAGCACCTTCAGGAATGCCCGGCTTGAAAATCCAGGTCATTAATCTTTCTCGCTCCAGTTCACTTGGGTACTGCTTTAACAGCGTATCGTCTAAATATTTAATAAACTGCTCTGTGGTAATACTTTGAAATGCAAAGTGGGAAAAGTAATCCATCAAGAACTGATCAAAATTATCTCGACCAATTTTGATTTCAATCTCTCGTAAAAACAATGCCCCCTTTTCATATGGGATATTGCTAAACACCTCATCAGCATCACGCCCTCGCAAATCAATTGCCAAGATCTGATCGTCTGGTACCAAAGAGTCAATATCAGCATCCAGATCACGAGCCCCCAATACCAATTCCATATTGTAGCGGTCAGTACCGTAAATAAACTCCATGATGCGATAAGTAAGATAGGTTGTGAAACCTTCGTTTAACCAAAGATCACGCCAAGTAGCATTAGTTATAGTGTTACCAGACCATGAGTGAGCGAGTTCGTGAGCAATCAAAGATACCAAGCTCTTATCACCTGCGATAACCGTTGGCGTGATGAAGGAAAGGCGTGGGTTTTCCATTCCCCCAAACGGAAATGACGGGGGTAAAATTAATAAATCGTAGCGCCCCCAACTATATTCACCGTAACGCTTTTCAGTTTCGATCAACATATTCTCAGTGTCTTCAAACTCTTTTGCTGCGCGCTCTAACCAGCTTTCTTCAGCATACACGCCTGTTCTTTCTCCCATTGCTTTGAACTGCAAATCACCGACAGCAAGGGCAATGAGGTAAGAAGGAATTTTTTGCGGCATAGTGAACTCATACACACCATCGCGTTCGGTATCGGGGTCATTAGCCGCACTCATGACGGCTAACAAATCTTTCGGTGTCCGAATAGTCGCGTCGTAGGTAACACGTACCTTTGGAGAATCCTGCAAAGGAATGAAGCTTCTGGCGTGAATCGCTTGGGCTTGCGTGAATAAAAAGGGATGTTTCTTACCTGCTGTTTGAACAGGTGTTAACCACTGCACCCCACTAGCTTCCGGTGACGTTAAGTATTCAACCTTTACCTTGTTTGCACCATCAGGCATGCCTATCACCAAAGCAGTAACCCAATGCTGCGTTGTTCAACGGCAGGGAAAACGTTATCGGATACATCGGGATAATGGGCAGCCAGGATGGCGTTGATCTGCTGCTCGAGGCGATGGCCGACCTCGTTCACGAACGGGGCAGAACCGATTCACAATGCGTGATCGTTGGCGATGGACCCGAATTCGACAACCTCGTTGCGATGACCCGCGACTTAGGCCTTGAAGATTATGTTACCTTCACGGGGTATTTGGGCGGGGATGAGTTGCTGGCGGCATTGTCGTCGTTCACTATCGGTGTGATTCCAGACCCCGCGAACGAATACAATCGCAAAATTTCGATGAACAAGAATTTCGAGTACATGGCGTTGTCGATTCCAATCGTACAATTCGAACTGGACGAAGGTCGCCACCTTTGCGACGACGCTGCCCTTTACGCCACGCCGAACGAACCTGGCGATTTGGCCGCAAAAATCGTTGAACTATTGGACGATCCGGCAAAACGTAAGAAGATGGGCGAAACGGGGCTACACCGCTCGCACAACGAATTCCCGGCAGAGAGAGATACCGAGAGGCTGTTGAAGGCTTACGAAAGGGCCTTTGCTTCCTAGAGGACGGGAAATGCCTGAAAATGCGCGAAGAAGCGCGGAGGAAAACTAAATGAGCCCACGCGTTTCGGTGGTGATGGCGGCCTACAACTCGGCCACATTCATCGAGAGAGCCATCCAGTCGACCCTGGACCAAACGATGTCGGACGTGGAGATAATCGTCGTCGACGATTGCTCGTCTGATTCGACGTGCGACATTGTGCAGGGGTTCGCAGACAGAGATCCGCGCGTCCGGCTGTTCAAGCTTCCGGAAAACGGCGGGCCTGGTGCCGCGCGTTATCGCGCCGTGAATGAAGCCAAAGGGGAATGGATAGCGGTTCAGGATTCCGACGACCGGATGCTGCCGGACCGGCTGGAAAAGCTGCTTGGTATGGCTGCGGAAAACGACTTCGACGTAATCGCCGACAATCTCTACTACGTCAATGAAGACACCGATGAGCGATTTGGCTCGGCCCTGCCCCTGACCGATCGGGGGTCAATCAAAAGGATCACGCCGGAGGAATTCGTGCTGGCAAATTTGCCAGGCGAAACGGGCTTTAAACTGGGATTTTTGAAGCCGGTTATCCGCCGATCAATCCTTGTGGATAACGATATCAACTATTTCGAGGACCTGCGCGTTGCCGAGGATTATCAATTCTTGTTCGATATTCTCGTGTCTGGCGCCCGCTTCGGGTTCGTGAATGAGTGCTATTACGACTACCTCATCCGTCCGAATTCGGTCTCGCACACCTATACCGAAGCGCAGTTGATCCAAATCGCGGAAATTAGCCGCGGCAACCTCAAAGACAAAAGAGTGCTGGCCAATCCGAGCATTCTATCGGCCGTTAAACAGCGCCAGAAATATTGCGACAGGAACGCGGCCTATATCGAAATCCTGGGACGTGCACGGGAAAAGAGGCCTGTCCCGCTGATAAAAGCGATGGTCAAGCAGGTCGGATATCTACCCTACAATCTCTTCAGATACAGGAGAAGCACTATCCTGAAATGCTAGCTGCCAGTCTTGGGGGCAATCACCTAATGCGGGCATGAACTCCGGATTTTCCGGCGCCAGTTTGGCGAGTTCTTCGGCACGTTGGACGACTCTTTTTAAAGAGTGATCATCGAATTGATCGATGGTTGCCGTACCCGTTCTTTTTCCAAAACTCGAAGTGACGACCAAGCTGAGGCTGTCTTCGGCGCCGCTGGTCGTAACCTTGTTCAGCGCATAACGAATGTTGCCGCCCGTGCTGCCTTGCAGGTTCGCCACACAATTATCGGCCTTGGAATAACCCATTACTTTTTCCAGGATCCCCCTGGCTTCCGATTCTTTGAGAATGGCCATGTTCTTACTTGCCCCCTTTCACTCTAATTTTGCCAGGCTTCTCAAATTTTTCTGGCCGTGTTGATGACGTTGACGTTGTTGAACCGCGTAGTCGAGCAACCGTGTGAAACGGAGCTGATTTGGCCGGGCTGACCTTTGCCGTCGAAGAACGAGCCACCAAAGCGGTAATCTCGTTTGTCGCAGATCTTCACGCAGGAATTCCAAAACTCCTGGGTGTTCGACTGATAGGCCACGTCTTCCAACATGCCGACGATTTTTCCGTCCTTAATTTCGTAGAACAGCGTGCCGCCGAATTGGAAGTTGTAACGCTGTTGGTCGATGGAGTAAGAACCACGACCCAGGATATAGACACCCTTTTCAACATCTTTAATCATTTCATCAACGGAAAGAGGTGAGGTGCCGGGCTCCAATGAGACATTGGGCATGCGTTGGAATTGGACGGAACTCCAATCATCCGCATAACAACAGCCATGGGATTCTTTCTCACCGAGGATATGGACTTGATCGCGAATAGCTTGGTAATTGACCAATACACCATTGCGGACCAAATCCCAGGCTTTGGTTTTCACACCTTCATCGTCATAGCCGACGGCGCCCAGTGAACCTTTCTGGGTTTTGTCCGCCACCAGGTTGACGATGTCACTGCCGTATTTGAAGGACTTGGTGCGCCACTTGTCGATGGTGGCAAAACTGGTTCCGGCATAATTGGCTTCATAGCCCAGAACCCGATCCAGTTCCAGTGGATGACCTACAGATTCGTGAATGGTCAAGAACAGGTGGTTGGGTTCCAGAACCAGATCGTATTTGCCCGGTTCTACCGACTTGGCGGTCAATTTTTCGCGAGCCTGCCCGGCGGCCAGTCTGGCGTCTTCCACCATATCGTAATTATTGCTGTACAAGGTTGTGACACCCTGGATCTTACTTTCAGGACGGCCTTCCAAGTATTCGTAACCCATGCCCATGGGGGCACTCAATGATTGCCGGCTCTTGAATTTGCCTGACTTTTTGTCAACCACGGATACGTTGAAATTGGGCCAAATACGGTGAACATCTTGTTCGATGTAGGAGCCTTCGGTCGACGCAAAATACTTTTGTTCGTTGACCAAAAACAAGACCGAGTTAATGTAGCTGGCACCATTGGAGAGCGCCGCGTCGTTCACGGCCATTAACAGGTCGACCTTTTCCGAAATCGGCACATCCATGGCGTTGCGCTCGATCGGCGTTTTCCAAAATACTTCGCCATGGCCTATGACCGGTGCCAGTTTAATGGGCTCGGTCTGTAGTATGGAATTGGCCTTCAAGCATAATTCCAGTTTTATCGTAGAATTTGAGTCTAAGCTTATTAAACAACTGTAAGGTTCGAACCATAAAAAGTAGGGGGGTAATTTACTATTGGGCAGGAGGTTGGCAACTGCCCCTTCCACACCTTGGTTTTCCCCTCCCCCAAGCCTTATTTTGCCCCCGTCCCCTTGAAATATAGTTTCTTCCAAAATCTATAATTTAGGAGATTGCAAGCTTGAGCAATGCTTATGAGTTATATCATTTAGTGATACATTTCCACTTGATTGAAGTAAGTAGTTTTCGGGAATCTCAGGTACCTGTCTTAAACGCACGTCAGCACTATTAACATATTCATTAACCATTTTTTGCACACCAGTGTATGGTGGGGGAGGAGGAATGCTAGCATTTCATTTCGTACACTCATATTAATCAAGTTATCAAGGCGTTATCAAACAAGGCTGTTGCAAAAAGATTAGTGTCTGCATGGGATTTGCTAATTTCGTTAGATTTCCTGAAAGCCAACGAAACTTTGAATTTTAAACACAGTAATTTGCGAGCATTAAAGGCAAAAATATAACATAAAAATCCGATATGTTGAGGAGGGGGCAGCCCCTTTCATATATGGAATAATTTCTGTTCGTTTTAAGTTTTGCTGTCGCTCCTTACTTTTAGTTAAAAACCCTTCTCTCTCTCTCTCTCTTTCTCAAACTGTCTCTATATCTTTTCGTTGTATAATGAACGTTTGCACTTCAGAAAGTTGTTTAACTGCCGATTTTGATTTTTCACAACGATGATATAGAATAAAATACAGAATTGTATCTATAACTTCTTTGCAGAATAATATACGATCTCTAATAATATATAATCTCTAAATTATGTCTATATAAATTATTATATAATTTCTATATTAAAAATACAGAAATTATATATAAAATATAGAAAGTTGTAAAATAATGAACCCATTTCTGCAAAAAGCTTTATTGAGAATAACTACCATTAGAACCTTTTATGACCTAATACCACATTGATTTTGTGACCAAATACCGCTTTGATTATATATCCGGGAAAAAAACGAATGTGAATAAGACGTCTTTTCAACATTGAGGCGCAAATATTAGTAGGCTACATTTTTTTTTTGCCTGTACAACCAAAAAAATGTGAAATCTAAACGATCCCACCTCCCTTGAGAGAAGGAGGTCATGTTTTTTTTTATCATTTTAATTTTTGTAGGCAGACAGAACCCATGATAGAATTATAGAAATGAGTGGGACTATGGAATAGTAGCCTTTGGGAATAAGGAGAGGATACGAAATTACAATTTTGTTGTAATGGGGGGGAAAGTGTTTTTTCTTTTTCCCTCTTCTTTTGTCAAACTTATCCTATATAAATAAGAGTAAGGGTATTAACAATAAATAACAGCAGTAGGAACCTTTGCATTTGCGTAAAATTATTCTCATATTAAAAACGTTTGGATATAATATTTTGAGTAATATCATTTTAGGTAAAACACTCTGGACCCACTAAGTTCCCCCCCACCCCCCACAAAAAAATAAAATTCTTAGGAAAAAAGAAAAAACTGCACCTCCATAAAAAAAAGAAATAAAGAGCCCTTCTGCTATGGAATATATTTTTATCTAACGGAAAGATCTCCACTAAAATGAAATTTCGCACTGTAAGGTCTTGTCAATTTGGTGACCGGATACCATTATGGAGCCAGCTTTCGAAAAAGAGGCTAACACAGCATACGTTTCCGGTTTAGCTGAGTTGCCATTCCATAGGTTGAAGTTCTATGGCTGAACTTAACTTTCAGCATGCTGTAATTTCAAAAACCGTGCTCAGAATTTACATGAATAAAAGTTCAAACACCGAAGCAAGTCTTGGGCTGCAAGTAGAAGTTGGAGATTACCTCATGTTAGACCTTCCTCGTCGTCCCCACCCCATTCTACCCCCCCCCAATCTGAACTGTTTTTCTCAGTACCAGCCCATTATGAACGACATGTAATGTACCTAAGATAACAAATGGTGAGAATTTTTCGTCAAAGCGATAGGATTTATTGGTAATTTCTTGAAGTCAAAAATATACGGCACATGTGTACGTTGGTTTTTTTTCAGTGGGTAAAAATCTGGAGGAGGTGCAATTCTACAAACGCCTCTGAATAATAAGGTATGCAACTTAGGACTCAAACATTTGATAAAGACGATAAAAACTATTTCTAGTAAAACTTTAGCGCTCTTTTGGACTGTAATTATTCTTGGAATTATTGTTATCAGGACCATGGTGGGTGGTACGCCAAGGGTTACTCTTTAAATTCATGATCGGTAACGTTTTTCACACTATTTTAAGGCATTATATGACTTTCCAAATCTCTCTCTTACCTTCCCCGGCCCAGCTACAGGTTAAGTTCCTGGAAATATAATGATGAAACCAATTATGGGGTCCATTATGACCCACCTTTGGTGCCCGCTACATGGATATTTACCCCTCTTAGCAAACCCTAGTAGAGATATCAAATATCACCTAAAGCACAGGATTTTCTCACACCATTCCCTTATTATCCACACCATTATGAGAAAGTTTGAGGAGATAGCTGATTAATATCTTTACATAAATATTGGAGAGTGTGTCACAAACATCTCCAAAATTGTGCCAAACAATTGCTTAGAAAGCTGTTTTTCGAATTCGTACGCGTCAGCCTTGTAACGTAATGTCCCTAATTCCAGTCTGTACATTCACTACGCACAATTTCTTATGCTTTTAATTCAATCCAAACAGTAGTTCATATTGTCTTTCCCGTTGTGTTTCTATGTTGAAATCGGTTTCTTTGCCCTCCATCTGGAAAGTGGAAATGATATTTCATCTCCGGAACGATCAGACTTCAAACGACCCATTCGTGACAAAAAATCGGAACCAACAGTGAAGATGAGAAGTCTCAACATCAGAGCTAAACCACTTTAAACAGAATATGTTGATTATGTGTCACGATATGCATTCTTTTGAACAGTGACATGTGGTTATACTTGTTTTAGACGCCATTTAGCCTTATTTATATATTTGGGACCTTTCTCTGTGTTTTTTAGATGCAAATTTGTTAAAAAGTTAGAAGAGGAAATATGACGTTATCAAAATCGATAATTATCCTCTAATTAGTGCTAATTGCCTCTTAATTAGCATTAATGAGTTTGAAATGTGTTAAAAACTTTTATATCATTCATGGAGAAAGAGCAGAACTGGCTACCGAACAATGTATCCTTTATTACTATGGGTCACATTTTTTTACAAGTTTGTTTCTTTTTCAGAAATTATAGAGAAATAGCAAATGTATCACAGTCGGGGCTCAAAGCTGCGTCTACCAACGGAGCTAGGGATCCCCGATTTTACTGTACTCTGTTTCTCTAGTCGCCATATTAGCTCCTAGTCACCGACAGGTGGACGTCGACATCCAACTGAACGCAGTTGGAGACCAGCCTATCTGTGTCTTCTGACGTGATTAAGGAAAGACTGCCATCCGGCCTGTCGTGTGGTTCTTCTTCTTCTTTGTGTGCTTTGTCTGAGTCAGACATTGGCCTTTATGGTGGCTCACCAATTCTTTTTGCTTTCTGCCTTGTCAATGAGGTTTCTAATGTTTTGACATCCACTAAACTCCTTTTGCTGCTTAACGAGCTGAAAGTGAAGCCTTGCACGTCTAGGTTTCGTTTCTATCCTTCCATTTTTCTGTTTAAAACCCATTAAAAGTTGCTAAGTATCATCAAGAAGAGAGGATTTGAAATGATAATATATTTGTCCAAATGTCTTTTCTCGACAATAGTTTCATTTTTGTTCATAACTGGACAATTGCGTTAAGTGTTGAAAGCACATCGCTAAATCTTTTTCCAGGCGCCTATAAATAGTCTGTAGTGAATAATTTAAATGCTTCAAAACATTAACCTATATAGATAAACGAGTAAGATAGTACGCCGTGACGTGTATGAGCATTTAGTGTGGCATATGCCTTTAAAAGGCACGGAAATTATAAAGATGTGAACTCTTAAAGTAATTTTCAATGTTCATGCTAACTTTCCATGCAAAAAGCCCTCTATCATGAAAACATTTACTCTAGGTCTTTCATTTTAAGGAAGGTTACAGTCTCCTGGAACGGGTCCCTTTTCACTGTTGGTTGATGAACCAATGAATCAAATGTCATGCAAATACTTTGCGTGAACGACCATAACGAGCCACTTATCTCTTCAATGTACAACTGTAATTGTGTTGATAGTTACCCCGGAATCAAGCCACATTCCCAGGCTGTCCTACACGGTCTGTCTGGATCTAGTCTTACACTTTTCCAAATTGATTTACCCTGTTCATTGATACCTACTACAAATTAGAAACTGTAAGCAGCAGTAAGCTTGCGCCTTTTGACGTTTCCGGCCTACAGTCTTCATTGATCATCTGAAAACAAATGTTTCTTAGAGGGTCTCGCAGCAACTACTTGCATTTCATAAATGATGTCTAGATGTCAGAAACAAACTTTGAGGTCAGCAGAAATCAAAATGCCTAAAAGAGGAATCTGCTGTCAATTAGTGAAAAATTGTAGGTTGCCCTTTGTAATTAGCACCAAAGTATGGTCACTCCTGTGGTAATGGTCTTCGAAGAACTAATACAAATCAACTCGTATTACACGTTGTTTTTGTATAAGAAACCTAAGGAACGGCTTGAGCCTCGAATTTCTAAACAACTTTTCCAATTTAGCATCAAATGTTTCTTAATTTATCCAGTTTCTGCCTTTAAAGTTTCTTACGAAATGCTTCCTTAAAATTCATGGAAGACTGTTTGAAAAATTCAAAGCACTTGTTCCCATCCCCAAATTACCTAAGCAAGCAAACAAATCCTTGGTTACGACAGTAGTTTAAGTCTTGTTCCAGTTTTCCAAGTTCCATACTGTTTTCCTTTCATGCAAAACAGCTAATCTAGGGAAAAGATCTATGGTTCACAAAGTGAGCAAAAACAATAAAGTTGCCATGCCTGAGAGGAGTGATTGAATCTTGAGGGGAGTGATTCCTCCTCCATTATTTATCCGCGCACAGGCATGGTTTTTCTATGATCAATATGATTGCTGTCATTGTTCTTAACGATTCCTATAATCGTGAAAGTTATATAGAAAAGGACACTAAAGTATCCAAACAATTAGATTTGCTGAAGTTCGACAAAGAAATATTTGGAGACGCCAGAGCGCGCAATTCCGTCATATTCTTATGGGACTGTGCCTCAAGGGACGCAGTTAATAAAAATGTCTTTGATAGTTATTCGGTAAAAATCCTTACTAAAAATCCCTATTAAATAAGTTGTTAGTGGGAAAAGGACACCTGGGAAAACCTCCAGAAAGAAAAAATCCCAGGACGAAATACGCCAAGGAAAAAATTCATAATGGAAAAATTTCTTTAAAATATTCCCGCTAGGAAAAAGCCCCTAAAGAAAAAATCCACCATAAAAAATCTCCAAAGAAAAATCAACTCAATTGGGCGCTAGGCAAAAGTCCTCCTATTCAGTCAGAGTTTTGTAAGGCTCAAGAAGCCTTCATTTAAACGCATACTTAGATATGATACCCGTTGGTACAAAATAAGAACGGCATTTAGGGGCCCTAAGGTAAGAATAACTGACAAGACCGCTGGTGTGAGATGCTTCAATTGCTGTCTCTCAGATGGTTTCGGTCCGTAATAAGTGACTGAGCCTGTCTTAAGGGAGGTTACTTTCCAATAGGGTAACAAGTCAGATGGACTTTCGCCAGGGCTGGTGTAATCATTGAGATGGTCATGTATTTTTGCCTGCAATACTGTGAGATTGGTCGATGACCATTTGACGCATTAGTAAGAGTACCACTATCAGTGTGATATGCTATATCAGCAGTATCACGGCAAGCTAACGGAGCTAAAACGGAAATTGTTGCCACTTCATTCGGTCTTCGCTTCCCACTATGAACACGTGGACGCATCAGAAAGTTCTGTGCTGTTGGTGATCTTGCCACTGGTATGGCCTTGTTAGCGTAGGCTACAACTAATAAATACGACCATTACAAAACATCAATACCCGCTAACAGGAACTTGTATGTTACAAAACATGGATCACCACAGGGCCGTCGGAAGGTGTTCATTTCGAGGGGCACACCTTTAAGAAAAAAGTACTAGTGTGCATCGGCGGAGTCAGAAATATTGGAAAAAACTATACGAAATTTTTATATCGCATGATCAATTTACACATACACGTTTTTTTATGTAAGCAACTCAGTTGCTTAGGAGTGAGGCCTCGCTTTTGTCCAAAATCTAAGCAACAAGCTAAGCAACTCGAGGCCTCAAATTGAGGAGGGACAATTTTTAAAACGCCTGAAAAACAAATCAAGAAACGTTTTTCATTAAGAATTGATTACAAACTGTTGAGAGACAAAAGCTATAGATGATTTATTTGCACAACGCCAAGAGTGAGTTAAATATGATCTATATTTCAATAATTTGACATGAGACATTGGTGTATATTGTATTTGCATGATAAAAAATACCTTGAATATGCAAACTTTCTGTACCATGGCATACATCTGTTACAAGTCAGTAATTTAATTGACTTTGATTGATTGCTGCTTAGTGCAAAGACTGAAGGATTGATTATGCTCTCCATTTCGGGTGACGTTTTAGCACTCTCCCATGTCCAGACAGCCATTGAACCTCATATTAGTATCCTCCCACACAGGATTTAAGTAATTTTGAAAGGCCATCATGAAGGTAAAATTATAAAGCCCCCCCCCCCCCCCCGTAGAAGATAGGGAATTGGGGTTAGACTTATCTGCTTCATTAATGGAGGAGACACTAAGTGAAACTAATTTTGATGTTCGCTTTAAGTTTCATTTATCGAGTGTAGACTGTACTCTGACTCTCCAGCTTGGCACATTTTTGTAATTAATATTTTTCAAGGAAACCAGGATCTAATACGGAGATGCATGCAAGCATTATAACTTCATCTCTCAATGTTATCATCTTCCTTAATAGCAAAGAGCAACAGGTGAAACAGCTAGAAAAAGAAATAGACCAAGAAAGACGAATGACAGAATCACTTGTGTCGGATATGGTAGGAAATGTCTCATACTTCAACTGTAATATTTTTCATTTGAATTTGCAATATCGGCTTGCTCAGGTAAACAAGCAACCCTCGCTACTTCTTTAAGTAGAGCATAAAAGATTGTTTCAAATTCCTGTAGAAAGAATCTGATTCCTGCCTTCTTCCAGGCCCACAGAATACATTTTATCCTGCATCTGTTGTGAAGTTTGATAAACCCGTGTAATGCCGTAAAATAATGCATTTGCAACTTCCTGATATTATTGGATATTTAAAATATTGACTTTATTGACTTTGATAGTTTCACATTCTGAAACAACGAAGACAGTATTTTGCTCTGCCAGTATTTTACCCTGCCAGTATTTCACTTCGTCAATATACCAGTATGACAGTAAGTTATTCTGACAGTGAAAGTGTTTTATTCTGCCCGTACTCACTCTGCCCGTACTTCACTCTCTCAATACATCAATCTGACAGTATCTTACCGATAGTATTCGAATACGACAGTATTTTATCCTGACAGTAATTACTCTGCCAGAATTCCACTCTAATAATATTTCACTCTGGCAGTATATCACTGACGGTATTTCACTCTGACAGTATTTCACCGTGGTATTGTTTTACTCCAGCAATATTTCATCCCAACAGTAATGCTCACTCTTGCAGCATTCGAATCTGACAGTATTTAATTCTAACAGTGTTTGAATTCGATAGTGTTTTATGCTGACAGTATTGGTTTCTGGGAATACTTGTCTCACACAGTATTTTACATTGAAAATATTTTTGTTCGGACAGTTTTTTATCGTAACGGTATTTCTTTCTAATATTATTCCATTTTTTGAATATTTCGTTGAGTAACGGTTTCATTCTGCTAAACGTTTTCGCCATACACTGATCACAGCAATCGTATGGAGTGAAGTGAGAAAGCTTAGAGGATTACCTGACTACAAAAAAGGGATTTAGGGGTGATGAAGACTTATGGGGCACTGCACTAATTGGAGGTAAAGTGGTAAATTGTAAAACTGGGGAATGTGACCCACAGCATAGGAAGCAACATTCTGAGACCTAGGATCCTCACCCACATTTACCGGGGAATGAACATTTTAGAAATGGGAAAGTGTGCAGATCAGGAACCGCAACATGTTTCCCCAGAGAATACCAAAGCCTTAAATTCTTACAAACTTACATTTGAGTCGCTGGGTATCCTGTGTGCAGAAGAATATGCTTCATTCCCCTTACATTTGTACTCACAAAATGTACGGCAGAAAAATCAATTTGCACAGTTCTCCTACCTCACAGTCATTGTTTCTTATGCGAAGTAGGAAAATCCTTCTGATGGCCGGCGAAATTGACGTCAGAAAACTCCTTCGCAAAGCGTGTGGGACTCTCAACATGCCGTAAAAGTTGTTTCTCAAAATATATTTTTCCTTTTTATGGAACCCCCACATTCTGGGCAATGAGAATAACTTGGTCCTTGTATGTTGCTATGATTTGGATGGTTTTGCTTGCATGGAAGTATAATAAAGTTCTTGAATTTAACTACTTGTGATTTGCTCATATGGGTTTGTAAACTATGTCGCGGCCAATGAACACAATATCCTCCAAAAGCTGGTAACGACGAGCAAAATGAACAGGCAACTGCATCAGGCAAAACAAATAAAGTTTACCGATAAATTAGTGTTACGTCACCTTGTCCTGAGTGTCACACTATAAGTAGTAGGTGTAACCTTAAGCATCACATGACCCTGGTCCACAGGGGGGAGGGGGGCAAGATTTTATTGTTGTGTTCCACATAGAGGCATCTATATGGTTAGGAAAAGTCCTAATGGCGACGTCAATTTTCCAGTTCATGTTCAAAAATAATTAATGGATATGGTGGTAGTGCCCTTGAGTGTGGCGCCGATGTTTGCAGAACGGAGGTGGAAATAGCAGGTCGTAGTGGAATGCCTGGGAGGGAGTGTTTTCACCTAAAAGCTGCAAACAATGCCACTTACCCTCAAGTAGTGAAACTATAAGATTCACTGTCAGAATCTAACAGATATCGGTTAATTACATCTGACACTGTGGAAAGTTGCTTGAAAAAGAACGCGCATGCATTAATGTATGATTCCTAGGACAGAAACTGAATATAATTTTTTATGGAACAAGAACATCATTATTTATAACATATTTTCACTGTATGTTGGTTTAGAATAGGTAGAGGAAATGAGTTTGTTAAGTTGTGTACGGAGTAAGAACGAGTGAATCCCTGTGAATGCTTAAAGAAAGTTAATGTTATACTTAGGATCCATAGAATACTTATTGGGTTTAGAAGACAATCTAGTGTACATTTTACTGAAACAGTAATTAATAAAATTAACAGGATACCCGTTCTTTAAAAGAATGTTACGTAGTTTACAGAGTTCATTATTGAAGTACGTATACGTGGAACAAATATTGAACATGCGATTGGCAAGGGTGAAAATTAAACTTCTCTTATGCTCAATAAGAAGAAAACTGTTGAACCTAGTAAATAAGCCTGTAAAAGAGGTGAAATCTTACCGATCGGGCCTTTCCACCAACCACCTGGCTGGGACTCGAGTATCAGCTACTTAGATGGGCGACTTCACCTATACTAATTTGGTTTTTGAGGTTTTCCCTATTTAACTGGCAGTCCGCTGATCACTAGCTGCAAGGTACTGCAGTGACATCCACCGTAAACTTCTGTTTAGCTTGTTGGGAATTGTGCGTGGTTTTAGGAAACTACGAGTCACTAATCAACAAAATGAGACTGAAAGAAGAAACAAGCATGAAAATATTGTTGTTCAAAATTATATTTTTAGTATGTTTGTAAACATTGACTGTCCATTATTGTCAAGAAGTGAGTGTTATTGGTCTTAGTTTGCCAACTTTAAAAGTACACTAAGGGAATTAAAGTATGCCTTACTTTTGAATCTTAGCTCAATTTTTCCTGCTTTTGATAGTTTCTCAGTTAAAAATCTGTATTTGAAGATACCGACTCTAAGCCATAGAAACGACTCCAGGTCAGACATGATAATCATATCCATGTGCACAAAATCCCTTACGAGTGCAACTTCGGGAGCTACCACAAAAATGACGAAAAGAAGTCCCTCACTGTTTGCGCCTTAAGTATGTACTAATAAATCGTGTTATCGAAAAACGTAGTTTTGCACACGGTGTGTCACAGTCTTGTCCTTCTTTCTTTCTTTCCTTCTCTTTTTTCTTTTTTCTTTCTTTTTTCTTTTTTCTTTTTTCTTTTTCTTATTTATTTATGATGGCAAAAACGTTCAGCAAAATAACTCCCCTTCCTAACTTATATTTCCCCCATTTTATGGACGTGTGTTGCGGTCGCCGTTTTTCTTTTTTTGCTTCTTTTTTTAATTATGATGGCAAAAACGTTCAGCAAAATAACTCCCATTCCTAACTAATATTTTCCCCATTTTATGGACGTGTGTGGCGGGCGCCGTTTTCCAGCCTTCAATACAAAAAGTTATTGGTTCAATTCCGCGGGCCATTGGTGACGTCAGGAAGGGCATCCGCTGTTAGTGATCTCTCTGTTCCCGTAATAGCCTCATGTATGTGAGTACCGCCCTAGCCCCTTCAAAAGGGACATAAACGGCGTAAAACCAAATTATTGCCGTGTGTAGTGGCTTTGTCAGCCATTAGATTTTCATACGGTAGGGGAGAATAAGGCGCAACCTACTGAAAAAGCATTTTTGTTGAATAGAATGTATTAAGCTTAACTTAAACATGACATGAAACAGAGACAAAACCAATATGGCTCTATTTGATGACTCATGATGACAAACCATTAAGGCGGCCAAACCTAAGATCACAACATTAACTTGTTGTAATTTCTTCTTTTGGGTTCATTTATTTGTTTTTGCATTGTAATTTCTAAGCTCGATTAACTAGACCACTTGCCCTTAAATAGTATAGTTAGATTTAAAGAATGATGCAGCCTGAAGACGATGTGATAAATACAGCTAGAGCTTGATAATTTGACATCTCGAGTTTAGTGTTCAATCTTTTTGCAATATGCTACAGATTGGCATTTTTTGTAGGGCGTTACTGTTTATAACAAAGTTACAAATTAACCTATAGTTCACTTTTTATGAAATTAATAAATATCTGACGTTAGTACTCTGAGAAGTGTCAGAGGAAAAAAGCTTTTAAGTACACAATGTTTTCGCTATTTCGTGCAATACTTCTGTTATTCAATATCATGTACAAATATAGTTGTCAGTGCTGTTCAGCGTTTCATTTGGATCAGACGACGCCCAACCTACACATCGGGGCTAAAAACATCTAGCATTTAGCAAAAAAATTGTCAAACCCTCTTTCTAAGACACTGTTTACATGGATAAGGGTCCATTTGGCCTTGCCTTTGCACCGAAACTGGTGGATCATAACTCATTGTGGACTTCGAAATGGGCCAGTTTGGATCTGATCCCGAAAGGGTCTAAAATAAACACTTGGAATCTGATCCAAGCTGGTACGGATGAATATGAGGTAAATTTAACTTGATCTCCATTTAACTTCTATTTTCGTCGTTGCATTGGCACGTTAGACCACCATTTTACAGGTCTGTGTTTAGATGTAATTGCCTATTGTTGAATTGTTCTGATTTCAATATTGCATTTTATCGAAACTCCTTTTACAACACAACGAACAGCTGATTTGCTAATTGAGTTGGCATGCAGAATTCTGTATCCAAATGGACCCGATCTCCTTTTCAGCATGCTTATATGTAATCGAATCCATTTGGATCCGCACCGGTTTGGATCCATAACCCCTATAAACACTCTCCTACATGCTTCATCTACACATCATCCCACGTTCCATAACAACTTCAAGTCATGGTTCATAGAACCCAGAGTTTATTCTTCCAACTATGTTCAAGTTACTGACTACTGCCTCCCCCCTAAATTTTCACCCCCTCAAAATCCTTCACTCAACGGCAGGGCCAATCCTGGTCCACTGTCGCAATATTACGTTCTGCACTTTACCTTACGTTCTGAAGCCTCTGTAACAAACTAGCATAGAATAGCTTATTCTTGTTAATCAGACTTTTGAGAATATTGTTTAGTTAGCAACGAAACGTTAGAAATAATACATCTGTGAATTCAATTAGAGTCCAAATGTTATTTAGAGTTAGCACCATAGTGCTAACGTTTCTATCACGAACTGATGATCAATGTTGAGCTGCTTACTCAATTGGCGGACATCTCCTCTCTAACCAGTGCCAGGCCGATAACACCTCTGTAACAACTAAATCCTTTGTTGACTCTCTTACCATGCTATTTGATGGAAGCTGGAATTCCTCTAATTGTATCAAAAACAGGATGTATAACTGAAACCTCGGTATTAAAATACATATCTCATCAACAAAAACAGCAGAATTATAGCTGCAAATTATAGAATTTCTCTTGTTAAAGTTTCTTTTGAAAAGAAAGCACTTTGAACCTAGCGGATCCTATACTACATAAAGTCGTGCGTTTACAAAGCATACGTGCCCCCTGTTGGCCCTTCGTAGAGCATCATAATGCACGCAGAAATAAATTTATGTTTGATCATCAATTTCAAGACCCGTATCTTACACGAGCCCAACTTGTAACAAAAATACAACATGCTACATACAATTAACGTTGACGAAAGAACGTAAACATTACATCAGGGGGTACACAGACTAAGATCATGTGATAACCGCAAGATCATAGCGCGATTTACAGACCACGTAGAGACCACGTAGAGACCACGTGGAGAATGGACCATACAAAATCCTGGCAAAGAATCCCATGGACACAGCGAAAACGAAAACGAAAGACACTCCTGAAATTGCAAAATGACAGACTTCAAGAAAACTACCTATATCACAAGATCAAACTCAAGGACATACAGCCTTACGCCAACTTTCACAAATAACTAATAAGATAATAATTTCCTCGCTTGGCAAGCTAAGCATAAACTTGCGACTGCATTGTGTATCAAATTTTGAGTGCCATTACAAATATTACCTGCATTCGCTTTAGTAGAGAATTTTGAGAGGTAAAGTTGAGGAAAATCGTATTATTTACTATGACATCAACGACAAAATATCTCAGAGTTCGATACCTTACCTTAGTCCAAGCAATCTAATGTTAAATTAGTGAAGAAAATCCTAGTTCGCCGAACATTGCTGGAAGAATGGACACACTTTTGATTGGGAAAACGACCAAATTATAGACAAAGAAGCCAACGCAACCAATAGAACGATCAAAGAAACTGTCCACACCTGACACCATCGCAACCACATCAACAACGCATCCTACCAACACAACACTAAGAAAACACAACAAATACATAACTGGCAAGTGTCGCATGTGCTGCATGTGCCTCACAAACCTAGTTCGATTCCAGATTTCTCGGAGGTCCGCAACTCAACCTCATAAAAAACATTGACATAATACAAATCCGTCAGCCTAAAGATGGTAGAAGTCAGAGAAGACAGAGACTCGAGACGTGATAAACGCTACTATCTATGGCAATAACCAAGTCGAAAAGTGTTAGTATATTTAAAAGAAATACTTCCAGAATTCTTCAATTCATTAAATTTCATCTGAAACGTTATCATGATCCCTTGCCCCTACCATAAATCAAGTATATGGAAAAGGAGCTTGTCTAGGGTTTTTTTTGGCTTATGATCACTTCATAAAAATATATCGCGCAGTCTCCGTTCAAACCTATTACAATAAACCTCAACGTAACACGCACTGATAATCGATAGCGTACATTCGAAAATTGAATAGCAAATATGTAAACATTCGATTTATATGTATGAAATTTAATTAATCTCTCAGAGGATCTTAGATTTTAGGTTGATAATATTTGACACACGGAAATATTGAGATATCATTTTTTTCCAGGGCATTATGTAATTTGTTGCTCCAGACCCCACCCATGCTGAAATACTGTAATGGTGTGTAACAAAATCAGCTACCCCGCCCACCCATGTGACTGTTACGTAATTATTGAATGGCGCCTAGTGTGGTCGGGTTCTGGTGTATTTATATATCGAACTATGGCTCTGTATCACAGCCTATTTTAGTGTTAAGTATTGTATACTTTTATGCAGTATTGGATTCAAAGTGTGCAAAACTTAATTTTAGAATAGTTGAGAAATATGATAGCGTAGTAATAACAGTCAAAGAACGTGGTAGACTGAGCAAGGCTAAAAGAGAATGAAAGAAGGTGGAAATTTATCAAATAACGGAAGGAATTGTTGAATAGAGTGTACAAAGTGATTACCACTTAACTTTCCAACATAACCGAAGACATTTTTCATAATCACAGGTTGTCAAGTTAATATCTGGGAAGTGTGATATGTGGAGCCAAACACCTTGCTCAGTTTGATCCCAACTAAAAAGTGAAAAGAGAGGGTTGTAGGTTTGGCATGGTATAATTGGCTAAAGAATTGAAGTAAAAAGATCAAGATTATCAGGAAGCAATAGAGAATTTTATAGCTAATTCTCTCTGAGAGAAGAGCCGTTAAAAAAATTATGGCCTGTAATAAAATGACCCAAAAAGGTTTCCAAATTTTAGATTATTAATTCTGCACCCCTACCTCTCTGGAATCCTGGATCCGCCCCTGCTGATGGTACCTTAAAGTCTTCTGCAACATACGACCGGTTGATAACAGTTACCTTCCTGGGGAAATTGACTGCATTCTTTAAATATGTTAAGCAACTTTTTTATTTATAAATATATCATGTGAAAAAGCACTTCTATGTTTGTTAATAACGTTTTTCTTTGATTCACTTCAGATTGACTAGATTCGTAATTCAATTTTCGAGTTATGAAATTATATATAAGTAAGTAAGTAACAATAATAGATTAAGTCCTTTTATTGCCATATAGAAAGTTTGTAGCTTGTAAATTCAATTACCAATGTAGGCAATCTGAAGAGAATCTGGTTGACAAACATCAGAGTTATTTAAGTTCGGTACTATCAAGAAAGCATTCTACAATCACTTCCTCCTCACTTTTTCTAAGAAGTCTTTTTGTTTTCCAATTTTCAGAAGAATAGCGGATCGTACGAAATACCTGAGTACAAACCCAAGGCAACAATCCAAAAGAAAATTCGTAAGAAATTAATCAGAGCTGATCTTGATGCCTCTGCCAGGACCTTGTGTGTGAATGGAATAGGTGAGAGCCAGAGAGGTCAGTCAAATACAGCATATGAGAGAAGATGTTCTAGGATGCGCTTGGATACGTTTCCGGTCCAATATCCTACAGGAAAACACCGAGTAGTGACCGAAAACTTGCCGAAAGATTTTTGTCTGGCTGGATACGGCGAAACAAGCGAAACATGGGATTCGTCACACCACGATAGCGCGAATTTTCACTTCAATTCGAGCAAATCCGGCGAAAGCGACAAGATGCATTTTGGGAAGCAAGATTCGCGGCATTACACGCTATCGGCAATTTCCTGATAATTATGGGCTACAATGAATCCTGAAAGGTTTGAGAATCCATAGTTGTAAAGGTCAGTACGAATTTCGAAGATCCTCTCTTTCTTACGCTTAGCTGAGTTTCCACGACTCTGCCAACTGATTGTTGGTAAACCTAAGAAGGAGCTAGCCGAGCTTCGCGGTCTTGCGTGGAGTATATGTAGGAGGAGGGAGAGAGTTCTTTGAAATGTTTTGGTATATCTAAGAGTTTTCTACTAGATACTAGGACTGTACACACGGTCCAACTTTACGAATAGAGTACTAAAGCGATGACGGTACAAAACAAATTTTCAAGGAATCCCAATTATAACTATATCAGAGTGCTAACCCTGTCACCGAAAGCCCTTATACAAAATATCGCACTCAGATCTCATATCAACTGCGAGAAACGGCTCTTTGAATTTGCTAGAGCCCTTAATAAACACTGTTAATTTAGCTCGAGAATGAAGTGAGGAAGCTCCTTGTGATGAATTTATAGAAACGAGAAGACAAAAACACGTCGTAGAAAGTAACAGTCATAAGAGCGACATCTTTCCTGCCACTCGTGTTATTGAAGAAGTCGTAAATTGTAAACAAATTCTTTTTGTCGACAGAGCACCGGCTTGTATGTTTTGATAAATGTGGCTTCTAAAGCGGCGAGACAGAATCGCGCAACATGTGCCGGCCTTCATTAGTAGAAGCAATGAAGTTTAAAAAATCTGAACACTTAACACGCCTTTCTCCAATTCTTTGCACAGTGGTATTATCTGCTGTTATTTTAAAGATCCGAAATTTTAGGTCATGCACCTTCAAACAATATACCAAAATCTCTTTGTTATTCGTTTTAATAGGTCTTCTCTGAATCCGCAGTCTGTCTGTTGTCTCCTCGTGTAATCTATGAAGCGCCGTTTGTGACACCAGGAATAAAATGTAGCCGTATAGCACTCTATAGAGCCAGGAAGGCCCAATTCGTTCTAATACCAGCCCCCTCTGAAGAATTTGCAAGACTTAAAATGTTATTGTAAAGGTATCGACAAAACTAATTGTCATGCCTCATTATTATAAAAGAAAAGAAAATAATTCTCAAATTTTCTTCTCCTTCTGTCCTATTTGCAAACGGGAAATTACTCATCTGCCATTTGGCCGACCGAACTGACAAACAAATTGGAAATATAAAGCCAGGATGAATCATTACAGCATTTCCAAAATCAATATTTCTGAAGAAAATTTCATTACGACAAGAAATCTGAGGATTTTCTGGGGATGTAAAGAAATTGTACGGGCGGGAGGGGGGCAAGTTGGGGCAAGAAATCAGCTTTGGAAGGGCAATGCCCTCCTTGCCCCTGGCAGGAATACACAACATGATAAAGATATCAAATGCAGTTATTACCATAATAAATTTGCTTAAGTAGTGGTAAAAGTAGAGATTACCATTTAAACTTTACCATTTTCTTTTAAGAGGATACCTGTCTTTTAGACCTATAATCTCTTCTGCAATTACCCGTGTTATATTTTGAGCGATACATCATTCGCATCTATAGCAGACAAGTGTTACCGTTTAATGGAAAATTACTACATTGTGTTTGTCCTAATATCGGTACAAAGAAAAAATGAAGGACCGTGCATAATTGACGTTGGAAATCCTTGTCAAATTTCAAGATCTTTTAGAGTTTAGACCACGAATCACACAAGTCTTATTTTTTGATAATTATTTTATTAAGATGAAAATTTTGGAAACTTTCCCGCGTTCTTCGACTGATCTCTTCTTGCTGCTTGTATCCTGTTGGTTCTCCAGTTTTGGTGGTTGATCAATTGATCATTAAAAAAATAAAATGTAACACATGCTCCAATTACACACTCTCTAAATCTGCACAAAAAATTTTAAATTATTGTACGATGTGAGCTAGTTTGACTGTGAATTTAACATTGATAAATAGATAATTCGCTAGTTGCCGAATAAATTGGCGCAGTTACTTATGCGTTAAAATCAGAGAAGACGCATCTCATTTCTTTCCGCCACCACGTGTGGCAACTCCCTTTTTTTCCACTAACACAATTCCGACAGCAGAAGACGTCATAATAAATAGGAGGTTAAATCCATAGTGTATACACGTGAGACACTGATACGCATATTGCATGGTTTGCAAATTGCTGTAAGCCGATCTTCAACCTATATAGCTGCTATAAAACGTAGTTGTATGATTTGATATCAAGATTTTAAATACATAAAGACCCTTTGCGTTGAATTTAATTTATGGCACAAAATGTGTTTTGATTAGTTAAGGTAATCAAGTCAAAAATTTTTGCCAGATGTATTTCTGATCGGAATGACACGTTGTTACATATTTTTTGATGTACTAAAGGCAGCAAGAGTTACCTCAAGAGCTATTATGAGCCATAGAATAATATACCAGTCCAAAAAACGTAAGACACAAAAGTATTCATGACAAACAACGGAATCAATAGTGAAGATTAAAAGTGTCAACGATCACGGTTAATCAACTTCAAACAGAATATGTTTATTTGGCTGAAGAAATGAGTTTTTATTTGACAATTACATATGTTTATACCTATTTTGAATCCCAGTTAGACTTATTTATATATTTGGAACCGTCCTGTTTGGTTTTTAGGTACAACTTAGTTAAAAAGTTAGAAATCAAAATATGACGTCATCAGAAATGATAATTACCAATTAGTTTTGATTACCTCTTAATTAGCATTAATACGTCTCAAATATAATTAAAATCTAACTTTAAATCATTCTACAACATATTTGTCAAATTTATGAAAAAGATCTAGAGTTATAGCAATTTGAAAATTTTCACCCTATATGGTCCGCTTTTTCATCAGCCTCACGTGACCAGACCACGAGCAGTAACGCCCAACACCATATACAGCAATAATAGGAATCCTGTGATTTGCTTCGAAAAATATTATGAGGAGACAAGAGGGGGTGGGAAAAAAGCGTGCATTAAGATGTGTAAAAGTGGCGAAAGATGCCATAAAGCATATTTACTCGTTTAGTTATCACTGTGATGGGTTAAAAGAGTGTTGCGTGTTTAGTAGAAACGATGAATTAATGGGAAGTTATCGCAATCATTACAGTATATATAACTTTATTGAAACCTGTAAAATTACAATTGTTAAACTGTATGCTTTATATGAATAATTTCTTTGATAGAATTGAAAGAGGGCTATTCTGCTGAATGTAGTCTTCAAAAAGTACAAGAAAATTTCTGTTTTGTTAATACAATGTGGGAAGGTTTACAAAAATATGCAGGTTTTTCCTTGCTTTAACGAAACAGTGATCATGTCTCAAACAATCCTATGGCCTAGTCTTCTTTCCCAGTACTACCTGGAACGGAATTGCTTTAATTGAAAACTAGATTTCTTAATCACTTACCCAGAGCCACGGCAACACTTCGCAATTCGCTGTCTCTTTTTTTACTTTTCCTGAACAGTTTCTGTATTTTCCTGGCCGCTAAGAGACAATAAATGTCATGAAAGTACATTCAAAAACTCACAAAGTTTTAACCAAAGTCCAATGTTGTTAATACATCTGTTTACAAGGATTGCTGTGGATCTTTAAGGAAAGGAATCAAAATTTGAGATATCTTTAATTGTCTGTCAAGGTGATAACTATGTATCAAAGGAGAGTGGAATACCATGGTCTCTAGGGACGCCTAAGCAATGCTGTGTGTTAATTTCAGCTCATTCTGAGCACTTTCAATTCCCAAGGCCATTTTTGCAAAGTTGCATAAAAGATGAAACCTTTTTCATGGACTATAATGAGCAATTTGAGATGGGCTAGATTTTTAGAAAAAGGCAAACAGTGGCATGTTGCTTGAGGAGTTTTTTATACGAATTTTCTTTAAGGTTAGTTTTCAAATGCTGCCTGTTGTTGTGTAATAGTTTTTTATTCTTAGTGCTAGGTTACTGTCAGACTCTGAGCTTTTGTTTCTGCATGTTTGGAACGTGTATAATTGGTTTTGATTATTTAAGTCCGAAACTCTTCGATTAGGTTATATGGTTTTTTCCTTTCAGTTACTGAACAGACTAACTATTTGCATTATGGTTTTATGGTATCTGATTGCATATCATTGATGATATGGCACTTGCTGTTATTTTGTACACTTTGTAGTTCTTATATATAAATTAATAACTGTTAATTTGCCTCTTTATGCATTGCGTCATTGTGTAGTTTAGCAACTGCATCGTCCTCCCCCCTTCCCTGCCCCCCTTTGCAAGACTCGAGAAAAGAAATGAACAAAATGAAGGGCCAGATAAAACAAAAACATGGAATATATTTACTTTAACATCATTGTCTGATTTGTACTGAGATGCCGTGTCAAATTAACAAGTCTTGACGGCAGCTGCATTTATGGTGATCCATAACAAAGCTGGTTGAGACAAAATAACAATACAATCAAGAAAAAGTGGAGCAATTACAGACCCGCTCTTTGCTGCCAAGAAGCACCTTAGATTTTATCGTTTAAGAACAATAAAGCGCTGTAATCCATCGTTTCGACTTGCCCCCCTTTATGGTCCCTTTATCCGCTTGTAACCTTTAGCGCCCTTCCATTTACTGTTGCAGTATGGTGTGAACTTACGTATTGCCCCCCCCCCCCCCTTGTGACGCGGGAGCTTTTCAGAAGCGCCCAGTGCCGTTTTCAATTAAAGTTATATGTGAACAACATCAAGTAATTCAATGATTAAATCTGATCTTCCTTTCAGATATGACATTCAACGTTTCGTCCCACTCGCACCCTCGCAAACTGCATAATATTGTTACCTTCTTCTTCCTTCCTGTCATCCTTCATTCATTCTTTTACTCTATCATTATTGTTTATATTTTATAAATCTGATACTTACTTCAATGACAAGCCCTTTTTATAATTGTATCCTCATTTTGTCGTCTAAAGTCCTGCTTTAAGTAAGAACTTGCATCATGTAGTAACGCTTTCCAAATTTGCTTAACTCGTTGCCTTAATCATTCCTGATTTGCTTGTTGTCTTCGGGACCATACTCTAATGACATCATAAACGTTTGCTACTTTTCAGGTCCCCTTCTTGTTGTCAAGAGGAGGATACTTCACAGCAGAAAGTAAAAACCTCCTGATTTTTAGACAGTAAACTATACTTTCAAAATTAGTTTTACATTGTCATGGAGTACTTGCTACTTTAATTTTGAACATGTTCTTTGTGGTACAAAACTTGAAAATAGAGAATAGTAGCGGACACATTGTAACGACATATTTTGTTAGACATTGTGTAACCTTTCAAGTGACGAAATGTTTGAATGAAAGAACTCTAAATTAGTGTTTGGTTTCTATTAACATTATTGGTGGGAAGCGGCGATTTGAACTTTAGGGAATTTATGCCAAAAACATTTTTCCAGGTGGGGGGTGGCCTTTAGAGTTCTAGGTGGGCGTTGTCATTGTAGGTGGGGCTGATTTTTCTAGCTGGGGGTCCAGACCCCCTTGCAAACTATGGCCATCACCACAGATTAAACCCTCCCCATTTTAAACATGCAATAATACATACGTAGTCAATAATGAAACCTTAATGAGTCACGTGAAATTTGTAAATAGAAAGAATGCTTAGTAAATTGGACTTCAAATATTTGCTTTGAACATCAACTTTAATTGTATGAGAAATGAAGGACCCTAACCCAATTTAAGACACAAACTGCAATTAATGAACACCAGGGAATGTATCCAATGCAGAAGATTATAGTGGTTTGGACATCTAAAGAGAATAGATGAATGGGATTGTGCAAGTAAATGTAAGAAAAATTACCGTGAATGGAGATACCGGTATACCTAGATGTAGGCCAAAGAAAACTTGAGATGTAGTTAGTCAAAAAATTTCTGCCAGAAAAGAAAATATATAACAAAAGAACTAGCTCAAGGCAGAGTTGCCTAGATGTCAGTCATAAGAAACTGTACAACTTGTGCAAGCATGCAAAAAGGACATCAAATGCTGCTACTGCTACTGCTACTGCTGATGATGATGATGACGACAATGATGATGATGATACTAATGCTGATGATCATGATCATGATCATGATGATGATGACAATGATGACAATGATGATGATGTTGATGATGAAGATGATAATGAACAGTATTCCATAGAGGTAAGGTTTATAATTTAACACATTTTATCTAACCAGCACCTGGTGTTCAAAAGGTCAGTGAAAGAAGTGGCAGTCGGAAATAATTAAAAGATTAATCTGATGATGTTAGGGCAGAATGACTTGAAGTAGAGCCCAGCACTAATGCCTTAACAGAAGGCCATCTAACATCTCACAGTATACAACCCTTACACAAAGGATCTGATAGTAAGAAACAGCACTGAATGACGTCTGTAAAACATCTAGGGCCCACCTGAAAGGAGGGTCTCTTTTCAACTCCTAATGTATATGTAATAAAATATCATGCTTTGCATTGATAGGGCAACTTTAGGTAAAAACAAACTGCCACAATTCATCTATAAATATAATGTCCAAGTCATCTGGACAAGACCTGATGAGTTGCTGTACTGAGGTCTGAATCTTGTCTAAAGATACTTCTTCTAGATAACTAAAAAAAGCTAAATTAACATTGAAATATCTTTGAATACTTGCAGAAGTTGGTTGAGAGAAGCGATACATTGATTAATAACAGGCAAGAAACTTTCTGTTTTGTCTTTTTCTGTTCAATTATGAAACTGAAACTGTAAGTAATGGCTGCTGCTTGTTGTGTGCAGACAATATTGTTTACCTTTCCATGCCAGTCATTCCTGACGAGTTCAAACGGCAAAACTATATTGGTGGGGTGTCCCTTCCCCAAGGCCCAGCCCTTAATCCAGCCATTGTAAGCTCGAACTTTCTATAATCCATGCGCACAAGATTGTGGCTTTATTTAACTGCTAAATCTTCAAAAGAAGTAGAAGCATACACATTTTACAGTCTGACATACCAAGAAAAACATGACTAAAACACACGAAAACGTATAGCAGCGCAACGTAGTACTAACTCTTATTTCTTATAATCAATTCGCACAAGATTGTGGCTTTACTAAACTGTTAAATCTTCGAGATGAATAGAAGTACACACGGTTTACAGTCTGACATACCAAGAAAATCATGAATAAAACACACTTAAATTTAAAACACCACAACATAGTGCTAACTCATATTTCCTATAATGAATGCGCACAAAATTGCGGCTTTATTAAACTGCTAAATCTTCAAGAGAAATAGAAGCACACACTGTTTATAGTCTGACATACCAAGAAAAACATGACTAAAACGCAGTAAAACGTATAGCAGCGCAACGTAGTGCTAACTCGAATTTTCTATAATCAATGGGCACAAGATTGTGGCTTGATTGAACTGCTAAATCTTCAAAAGAAGTAGAAGCTCACACATTTTACAGTCTGACAAAGCAAGAAAAACATGACTAAAACACACTAAAACTTATAATAGCGCAACGTAGTACTAACTCTTATTTCCTATACTTCATACGCACAAGATTGAGGCTTTATTAAACTGTTAAATCTACGGAAGAAATAGAAGCACACACGTTGTACAGTCTGACATACCAAGAAAAACATGACTAAAACACACTATAACTTATAATAGCGCAACGTAGCGCTAATTCTTATTTCTTACGATCCATGCGCACAAGATTGTAGCTTGATTAAACTGCTAAATCTTCGAAAGAAGTAGAAGCGCACACAGTTTACAGTCTGACATACCAAGAAAAACATGACTAAATCACACTAAAACTTATAATATCGCAACGTAGTGCTAACTCGTATTTCCTATAATCAATGCGTACAAGATTGTGGCTTTATTTAACCGATAAATCTTCAAAATAAATAGAAGTACACACATTTTACAGTCTGACAAAGCAAGAAAAACATGACTAAAACACACTAAATCGTATAGCAGAGCAACGTAGTACTAACTCTTATTTCTTATAATCAATGCGCACAAGATTGAGGCTTTATTAAACTGTTAAATCGTCGAAAGAAATAGAAGCACACACAGTTTACAGTCTAACATACCAAGAAATACATGACTAAATCACACTAAAAGTTATAGCAGCGCAATGTAGTACTAAATCTTTTTTCCTATGATCCATCCGCACAAGATTTTGGTTTTATCAAACTGCATAATCGACGAAAGAAATAGAAGCACACACATTTTCCAGTCTGACATACCAAGAAAAACATGACTAAAGCACACTAAAACTTATAGCAGCGCAACGTAGTACTAACTCTTATTTCCGATAATCAATGCACACAAGATTGAGGCTTTATTAAACTGTTAAATCTTCGGAAGAAATTGAAGCACACACAGTTTGCAGTCTAACATACCAAGAAAAACATGACTAAAGCACACTTAAACTTATAGCAGCGCAACGTAGTGCTAACACTTATTTCCTATAATCAATGCGCAAAAGATTGTGGCTTTTCCTAATACGATTTATCAGCAGCACTAAAACCTCTTGATTCGTGCTTGGCACTCATCGCCTGTACCTATGAGCTGCCAATGGTTGTATTTTAAACCAATCTCTCTACCATTCCACAAATTACGAAACACTGAGCTTCGGGCTGAAAGTTTTTAAGGAAATTTTCTTCTGATTGGCAATTGGTCTATATTGACACCTATTTCATTATTAACGGCAAAGAACTCTAGGTAAGTATAAATTGAGATTTATCTCTTTCAAGTAACTTGATGATGGTTTTTCATAGCATGAACAAGTGGACAGCAGTTATCCGAGATGGTCACTGAGTTTTGTGAAAGGGAAACAGTTCGCCAACACTGGGTCTGTAACCCTGAACAGTCTCCGAATGTCATTCGTCATGGTACATGACAGCCGCTTATCTTGGAACAATCTCCTCTCCATCACGTAGTCCTTCTGAGTTCTTACTACTAAACCCGAATAGTTAAAATTAGTATTGTAACAAGATGAGGCTGCATCCGTGCCTGAAAGTGATACACCTTGTAGGTTTCCTCCGAGATTAAATCACTAAGAACAATAGTCAATTGTGAAAAATGCTTCTGCTACCATTTTCGAGCCTCAAATTATTCGGAGACTTTTGTAGAGTGCTATCAAATCCTTCCACAAAGATAACAGAGGAATTCCTTGGAATATTCCTTGGAACACGTTGCTGATGTCAAGGTATTGTACAGCTCAAACGCTGGTATAATATTTGAGTTTCCAATATATTTTAGTGATCCCCGTTCGTGCAAACCTTGTATGCCCCTAGCGGTTTGCAAGATTGTCCACTGATGAAATTTGTGAAAGCGGATATGTCCTAAGACGACTTAAGGGGTTGCAGGGGGATAAGAAAGTCCATTATAGATGGTGTAATATTGGTGTTGTACTTGCTTAAGAACTCAGAGTTTACAACCAATTATGGTCAAATGTTTTTTTTCTCTAGAACATTCGACATTTGAGTAAATACATTTCACTAGATATTATTTCAATTAATGTTCAGAATCGCCCTAAGGTGATATCACTACTTAAAGCAAAAAATGTTTTGAATGCAGTTTTTAATTATTAACAAAAGTGAAATCACACTCCTAAATCAATAAGTCAATGGTTACATTTAAGGTTATCAATTTGTGAAAATAACTGTTAATTATGAGTGACGAAAACCTTTTCTTAGTTATTTGACAGCCATAGTTAAGGTCATAGGACATAAAGTAAGGCAACATTGGCGAAACCTAGGGCCCCAAAAGTACCTATGATAGCTCTAAATTTATGAATTTAGCATTTTCGATTACTAAAAGGCCATTCCTAGCGAGTGGAATTTTCAATTTCTTCTTGCTACTAAGTATTTGGGCAATCTTGACATTTTGGTCGCTCCACTGCCAATTACGGTTTTTCCGCCCTTCTTCTTTTTTAATAAATATGCAGCACGTTTTAATCAGAGTGCCTCATATGCCAAAAGGAAATATTAATTTCTCCTGTTTCATAAATACAGCTTACGCAGTAAGCCGCAAAGGCAGATCAATGTGACCGACGCGCTTCGATTATTCAGCTAATATCGAGCAGTCATTTCTCATAATTTTCCAAAATATTGAGTTTCAAAAGAGTTGTACTCACTCTCTTTGTCATTGTCAGAAAAGTCAGCCTCAGAAAAGTTTAATATTAGCATTGCATGACGCCTTACTTCCGTCCAGATTGTCATTGGCAAAAACAGAGACATATTTAAGTCAGAATGCTACTTTAGGCCGCTGCTATAAGAGCACAAACTTCGCAACCTTGATACTTTGGTACCTTTAGACCACACTTTGTCATTTAATGATAAGCGTGCGTTGGCTTTTACTATTACTGAGAGCAACAATTCACAGACTTCGTACTTAACCTTGGACTTCGTTGTTCCTAACACTTTACTACGGAGATCCTTTTAACTGTGATATGGTCGACGTTGTCAACATGCTATACGAAATCAAGGTTCACAAGAGTATGAAAAGGCTAACTTCAGTCCTTCAATCGTTAAAACAATACACAATTTGTAATCTCTAGACAAACTTGCAAACAACACATTTCTGCTTACCTGCAACGCATTGCGTAGTCCAATTTGAGTCTTAAAATATGCAAATTGCTGAAATTCTTGCTCTGATTCCTGAAATCGTGCCTAAACGAGTAGAAAGGAAAATAAATGGTATTTTGTGGTTGGAATATAGGATGGTTAAATACAAGTATTAATGGAGGATATGATCTGCTTCCATGAGAACAAAAACTGACCGTATCATAATTGGA
Source organism: Alatinidae sp. Z8VKAUB7J3 (assembly GCA_010016025.2). Lineage (NCBI taxonomy): Eukaryota > Metazoa > Cnidaria > Cubozoa > Carybdeida > Alatinidae > Alatinidae sp. Z8VKAUB7J3. The sequence continues at coordinate 46,689,814 of JAAAKM020073195.1, read as the reverse complement.
TACTGAGTGCTTCCTGTACTTAACCGCACTTTGTTTGACTGCCCTTCCATTATCCGGGCCTATATTTTATTCACTTTCAATTACCCGACACTATATGTACCTGAGGATGATCTTGTCCGACAATTTTTAAGAATTAAACAACCACGTCACAATTTTATTTTTCAAACCATAATTTACGTCTGATTACCCCAGCTACGAACCCTTGGGCTACGAAATTCATAATCGATTTTACTTGGTTTCCTCTATTCAACAGAAAGAGTAATACGAAGAGAAGAATTTAGGACAAGTAAGGATCACAACATCCACTGTTCAATTTCTCACGCAGAGGCATCTCAAATGTTTGAAATTTACCTCACTCGCCGCTTTTTCAGATATAAGTATCAATTTCGAACACACCTCCACCTTGTTCAACTTCGCAGATTAGCAACCGAAAACGTATATGATTTACTTCTTCTTCAGTTGTTCCCTTCCTTCGCTGTATCTACTGCTGCTGTGATCGTTACACATTTCCCTTTATCTACACAGTTTTCAATAGTATGAAATTTGCTCCCTAATTATTTCTTTTTTAATATCACTATTCAAAACTCGATGATACTTTCATTTTAGTGATCATTAATTTTGGATTATTCGCCCTCGTTATAGACAGAGGGAAAATAGTATACTATGACGTGCGTAATGGTAGGGAGTGACCGTGTTCTTTCCTTCCCGCCTAAATTGTTTTACTTTTAAGCACTCATGCTGTATTCTACATTTTACTGGTGCATGTAGATTTCTATGTTCTACTTGTCTCCAGCTTTCTTTGCATAGGCAACATTACTTCCCTTGCATACCGTTTAATCGCTTCAAAGTCTCTGATTGACCAATAACCAAGATTTACATTTGCCATAGCATAGAAAGTCTGCATTTCATTTGGCTGTTCTGGAGTCAGTCCACATAAAAGCAAGAAAACCTTTGCTATGCAGACAAAAAGAGTTCATTTTCTCGCTAGGCCTGTTCAATTAACCTTGTTGTAATGGAAGCTGATTGGTAGAAAAACACAGGCCATTCAGGCAGTCCAATTTCTGATTGGCTCCTTCAAAATACAGTTGGTTATACTCTTTCACACGTTCCTCTTCGGTCATTCTGATGTTAGTACTCTGAGGGGTGTCAGACGAAAAAAGCTTTTCAGTACACAATGTTTTCGCTATTTCGTGCAATGTTCTTGTTTTGTACCACAAACAAACTATTTGATCACTAGTATATTGATATGATATTGCAGAAGTATTCCTTACATCAATTGACCTTTATAATGCACTGAATAGCAGAAATAGGATTTGATGGTTGACAACAAAAGCTGCCAAAGGAAAAACAGATCATAAAGGCTTTGCCTATAAATTAAGAAGTACTTAACTTACATTTGGGATGGTAATTGTGTTAGATACAAAAAAAAAACTTTATTGGGATAGTTTCACGTAAAGACTCGCTAAGGCCTACTTTAGACGTCGAGTTTGTTCGGAAATCAAATACACAAAAAATGGATATTATGGTATAGCGTACGCGTTATCAAAACAAAACTTAGTAATACAAAAATTATGTCAATCAAGATACTTTCCATTAAATTTTTGTACGTAGGTTCTAAATACGAGAACCTCTGCTACTCCTTATAACAAACTAAATAAGCTACTCTGGAGTGCCGAATGAACGGGGGAGTCTGAATACATGGAAAGTTATCATTGCATTCTAAAGTTAATAAACGGGGGGTCCAAATAAATGGGTGGGTCTGAACTCCAGTCTCAATTTTGCGAAAGTTTTCAATAAGGATGACACACATGAAGACAAAAACCGTACTAATTCACTAATTAGCAACTGTTTCAGGGTCAAATGTTGCATGGGAAGTTATTCAAGTGTTTTTAGACATCATTTACATTTTGAGTACTGGGAAAATTCCTTGAAATTAATAAACGGGGGGGCTAATAAGGAGCGGGGGGTTTATAAATTTTAAAAAATTAATAAGCGGGGGATTACAATTATTTTGCACTCGAGAGTACTCTACTTAATTGATAACAACTTTATATGATGTTGCGCAGGCGGAAGTGGTTTGGCAACTAGTACGTAGAGCACTTCGTATGGCATATACAAAGACCAGGCGCTGAATGACTCAAAATCTACATTTATCTCTTCTCCAATTTTCTAAATATTGATCATAAATAACACGAAGAAGGAATTCAGTTGCATGTGTTGCATTATAGCCAAACAACAATTCCTTAGATCAGCCATACTTTAGAAAATAGATTTATCCTAGTTCCTAGGAAGGTGTTCCCTGCCATTCTATATTACTGCCGTCTACATATGTCTGGCTTTTGGAAAAGCTTGTACAACTTGCGCAAATGAGATGATTTCAAACCGAATAATTGGTTCATAAGAAGCGATTGATTGAGGGCGTGATTCGTCTATTATATTGATGAATGATCATGACACCAGATGCCAGGATGTCTTTACAACCGGTCACTTTTACTTCCCCGCTTATTCAAAAGAAATGGAGTTGTCAAAGTTCGTTTGGAACCTGAAGGCAAGTGGCAAGAATTTTGAAATTGACTGGACGGTTGTGAGGAAGGTGCCAAAGTATCGTGGGGAAGAAAGGAGATGTCACCTTTGCACAACGGAGAAACTCTTCTTAGTGAAAGCTGATAAGGAAACTCTATTGAACAAACGCACTGAATTAGTACCGCCGTGTCAAAGTGCCGCCATGGGACTCGCTATCGTGTAGGTAATGTAAAATGAAAAGTAAGCAGTATTTGTATTTCAGTCAAGCCTGAAGATCGCAAAAATGCGTGAAACTTGAAGTAGCTCAAATAACCTAGTATTTCTTTTGACTACGATCTATATATATTTATATATATATATATAAACTAAAACAGACTTCAAAATAGCCCTCAGTCAAAACAGATATAATAATATTAAAGCTAAAATTAGGCTCTACGCACGCTTTCGGAAATCTTATTTTTTCTTCTATGTATATTTATGTACATATTAGCCACACAAAAACCACCAACACTATGAAGAGACTATAAGATACAAAGTTTTGACTTCAAAGAAAAGTACTCTTCGGTAATAATCCCGAAGCTGTTTTGATGTGGGAAAGCGTAAATACTACTTTGGCCATTTAATAGGTACAGTTGGTCTGCTGGCACTTAAATTTTTATATTTGTTTACTCAAAAACTGTGCAAACGAAAGTACTCTTATGCATTCCTTTCCAGCATGCATTCTACGATTTTCTAGACTAAAAATGAAATCAAGAAAATCTAAACGGAAATACAATTTATTGTGTGACAAAAAGCGGTTAATTCACCGAGTTGACTATGCGAAATGGGAAAAGGAAGCCGTTACGTACGTACGCCACAACATTGGTAATGCAAAGACATATTCATGCCTCAATTTTTTAATTAGTTAAAGACAAGTTGCCATAAAGAAACAATTTAAAAGAATTACACCTTCTAGAATTAACGTACTTTTTATGACGTTCAAGCGAGGAGCTACTATTACAGCCATTTTTGTCAATGTCTGGGTCAGCACAGCCTAGACTTACTATGTTATTTGCCAAATAGATAAAATCAGTCCTGAGTAAGTTTTTAGATCATTTACTCCTCGTGTCCACTGAGGGCGATAGAAGCTATCGCTTTGTTCTATCGCTTTGTTCTATCGCTTTTAAAATAGAACTGCTGTCAGTGGACACAAAAGCGAAATATCTATAGCTTCAAAGGTGATCTATTTTAAAGTGATCGGTTCTATTCCAGAAAGCGATAGAAATAAAAACTTTTTCATTCTATTTTGCCGAGATTTAGGTCCTATTGCTATGATCAGAGAAATTTCTCAGTTTGCCGACTATTCATGACATCATTCACAAGTTTACACTGTCTACATTTGAAGCTTCCTTGAAACTTCAAGAAACAATGCAGGTAAATCGGCGTGATTATCATAAACATGGCACAAGCTTAAGAGAGGGGGTACAATCTGTACGACGCTCCGGAGCCTAAAAGGGGTTGTAAGAACCACCTCGCTGTCTTACATGGTTACGCATGCGCTGATGCACAAATCAGGACTCAAGATGGTATATGCACGAAGAGCCTCTGTGCCTTTTGGCAAGGAATGGATATAGTATCTGTTCTCATTGATGACAGATGCTTTCCATAATCTGCGAGAGGCTGTCCTTCTGGGCAGTTGAGCCTGCTTCATGGCTTGCTTCTCAGCCCGGTAGTACAAATTGAGGGGTATTGTCCTTGGACGCCTCAGCTGCCCTTTATTTATTAGTTAACCTGTTTGGTGGTTTTTCTGTTTATTTAAGATAGTTTCAATGTCGGGCCCACTGCGCATCAGGGCTATTAGATTGAGATATTGCCTCTGTGATCATTTCCTTTAAAGCACGTATGTAATTGAATTGCAGTCTCTCAATCAAAGACCCCTGATGAGCAGTGGGCCCTGCATTAAAACTACCCTAAATAAACAGAAAAACCACCAAACAGGCTAACTACTGAGTAAAGGGCAGCTGGGGTCTCCAAGTGCAGCGCCACTCAATTTAGGCTACCGGGCAGAGAAGCAAGCCCCTATTGAAACCAAATGCCACTTCTTTTATCATTTAGTGAGCAAAAGGAATCTTTCTACTTGATTTCTTTTGTAGGCCAATGCATTTTAAAGCATTTATATTCAAGATCTCTTCCTTTCAAATTCCAGACAATTTATGTTCCTTCAGGAGAAATTTATTTGGTTTAACAACGCTTGTCGATTCGTCACGGTCAGATAAATTCTTCGACTTGCAAAACAATGTCGGTGAGTGAATATTTGAATAGAATCCATTATGTAAATTGTCATAAAAGATGCAATTAAACTTTAATCGAGAGTACCTAGTCCCTTTGAAGCCCACTCCTGCTATAACATAATTTAGATAGCCAATAATATTCTGGTTACAAAATGGAGAACGTGGATTTGTAGTTTGAAAAGTTGGTCTGTGGTACAAAACTTGAATATTGCGTTGAGTAACGGATTCATTTTGCTAAACGTGCTCGCCATACACTGATCATAGCAATCGTACGAAGTGAAATGAGAAAGCTATTACGATGAATTTATAGGAAACGAGAAGATCCTAGAAACTAACGGTCACGAGAGCGTAGTTTAAGTTTGAAGGATCAACGAATGCTGTTATGGAAATGTCTGGACTTCCATATTCTAGCAAACCACTGGTAAAGCAATTTGACAACCTACATTATCAAACTTCAAGGAGGAGCTGGAACTATTTCAAAGAAAGATATATGGAACGATATTATCGCGAAGGTATTATCTGATTCTAATCCTTTACAATTTGTTTTGATGACTTAGGGGCCGCAAACATATCGATTGTTTCCCCAACAACGTCGTTTGGACGTTTTGGAGGGAGGTTTTTCCTCAAGACGTTTTCAAATTGAGATCATACATCAAAAAATGATATGCAGAAATATAAAGTCGAAAGTGGTTGCGATTTAATGTATTCTCACTCTTTGCTGGTACTTTTGCTGTCTGAATCGTTTTTTGCAGCGAAATTTAGTGTAAATGTAAGGTCAGTCTCCCACACTATGCACTGGAAAATCCAGGCCTAAAATGTGCGCAAATTTCGCTTATATCAATATTTAGGTCCTGGACGTTTTGTGTGCGTGCGGGGGGGAGGGGGGGGGCTAAGGGGAAACGTCGTATGGGACCATGGTGTAATGGTAGCACATCATGTTGCAACGCGGAAGGACGGGGTTCGATTCCTTGTGGTCCTACCTTTTCACCATTGAGCTTTTCATTCTATATCATCAGTCAAACACGTCAAGCTTCTGGCATGTTGCAACGCTGAAGGACAGGATTCGATTTCTTGCGGTCCTACGTTTTCACCATTGAGCTTTTCATTCTATATCATCAGTCAAACACGTCAAGCTTCTGGCATGTTGCAACGCTGATGGACGGGGTTCGATTCCTTGCGGTCCTACCTTTTCACCATTGAGCTTTTCATTCTATATCATCAGTCAAACACGTCAAGCTTCTGTCATGTAAAAGGCAGGTTTACTTGCATGCATACGCTACTACTTTGCCGTAGAAGTTAAAATTTGATTGACATACTGTAAATTACGAATTAAGCGTCCAGACCTCGAATAAGCGACTATGGTCAAATAAGCGCCCGGTTTGGGAAAAACATTTCTCACAAGCGCCCAGGTCCAAATAAGCGCCCAGGTCTGGACAGCGAAGACGTGGATGGAGCAGCCCCAGAGTTAACGCTGGTGATGGTGATAGAGAGAACGATGAAGATGTATTGATTGATTGATTGCTTGATTGAACCTTATTTTTCAATCCATTGTATAGAAAGATCATGTATGTTTAGGTATCTGTTTTTCCTTTCCGTAATAAGAGCCCAGGTCCGAATAAGCGCCCAGTCCGAATAAGCACTGACCCAGAAACTTTTGTTTTTAAATAAATTTACGGTATGCCAAAGCAAACGTCGGCGGAAAGTAACAAAAAATTTTGTTCTTTTCCAACGAATTTCTCTGTTGGTTTCCAACCATCACTTGAATTGCTGGCGCCTGTTATTCTGAGGCGGAAATTCTAGGATGATATTGACAAGTGCATCTTTAGACAGCTATTTAATACCAAGGGGAGATCAGGTTCCTTAGCTAGGACGCGGGTTGTATCCTAGGCGTAATAATTATTTTTTAGAGTCTTTAAAGAGAAGTGTCACAATCAACAAGATGGATGTAAACCCCCGTCAACGAAATTCTAGGGTCAAATGCTCCGTTTTGGTTATTTGCCCTTGCAATGAACTGGTCGGGTATCTGAATCAGTATAAGTGAAGTAAAAAATATCTTTTCTTACTGCTTGTTCCAGACCTAAGGGTATTACTTGCACATGAACCAGGCTTTAACCCAGTACAAACGGGCGCGACTTTCCAGTAGACTTCACTCGACTTTTGTCGAGCCCATTTGGACACCTTATATAGTAAAGTCGAGCGTTGTCGAGCCTTGTATAGCGAAGTCTAGCGAGTTTTAAACATCTTCAAATATGTCGAGCGGGTCCATTCTACAAATCCATTGTTAGTTAGAAAAGAACACTAGAGAAATATAAAAGCATGTCACCACCGGAGATCGAACCCGTGACCCACGCTTTCGCGGCGTGCGCTCTACCAACTGAGCTAGGTGACCTTCGCTGTTAACATACATTTTTATTTCTCTAGTCGCCACCATTAGCTCCCAATCATCCACCGGTGGACATCGACATCCAGCTCAACGCAATTGGAGACCAGCCTCTCTGCGCCATAGAAGAAGAAGAAGAAGAAGAAGAAGAAGAAGAAGAAGAAGAAGAAGAAGAAGAAGAAGAAGAAGAAGAAGAAAAAGGAGAAGTAGTAGTAGAAGTACTATTGATAGAAGAAACAGGCGAAGATGACGAAGACGACGAAGACACAGAAGCAGAAGCAACAGCAAAGGAAGAAGAAGAAGAAGAAAAAGAAGAAGAAGAAGAAAAAACAGACGTAGTAGTAATAATAGCAGAAGAAAAGGAAGAAGGAATAAAAGAGGTAAAAAGGAGATGAAAGATGACAACGCTTATGCAAGTTCATACTCTTTCTTTTCATAAAAACATTTAAGAGCGCCTAGCAAAAACAGGCGAGGAACCACTACTATACGCATGCACAGTCTCTACTGTGTTTACAAAAGTTAACGTTTATAGTCCTTAAGAAAAAGCCGGCATTTTTACTCCAACAAGAAAGTAAGGAGCAAAAACTACTGCGGTTCAATTAATATGAGATTTGTATTTCTAGCAACGAATTTTCCAGAAAAATAACATCTGTAATTTTTACAATGAACATTAAAACATCACTTTTTACAAAATACCCTCGCACAAGTATCAAAAATACTTAATCAATAAATCTGTACTAAATACTTTTGCAAAAACACTAAACGTAACTGATGTCCAAAGAAATATGCAAATCTAAAAGACTAAACTGATATTTAACATGTCAATTCTAACAACTTTGAAACAAAACCATAAGAAATTAAGAAAATTTGAGCCCTGTACTTCTCATGTGGCTTCTTTTGTAAACAGCGTCCATACTTTTCATATTTAAACACTAAAAAATCACTAAACTCTTCAACAAATATCCTCACACAATTATCAAAAATACTTAATCAATAAATCTTTACTAAATACCTTTGCAAAAACACTAAACGTAACTAATGTCCACAGAAATATGCAAATCTAAAAGACTAAACTGATATTTAACATGTCAATTCTAAAAACCTTGAAACAAAACCATAAGAAATTAAGCAAATTTGAGCCCTGTACTTCTCATATGGCTTCGTTTGTAAACAGCGTCCATACTGTTCATATTTAAACACTAAAAAATCACTAAACTCTTTAACAAATATCCTCACACACAATTATCAAAAATACTTAATCAATAAATCTGTACTAAATACTCTTGCAAAAACACTAAACGTAACTAATGTCCACAGAAATATGCAAATCCAAAAGACTAAACTGATATTTAACATGTCAAATCTAAAAACCTTAAACAAAACAATACCAAATTAAGCTCATTTGCGACCTTTACTTCTCATACGGCTTCTTTTGTAAACAGAGTCCATAACTTCCATATTCAAACACTAAAAATTACGAAAATGTTGACCTAATGTTCTCCAACAATAATCCAAAAATATCTTATGAATAAATTTGTACTAAATGCTCTTGCTAAAAAAATAAATGTTAATAATTTCCGCAAAAACTTACAATCTGCAAATCCAAAAGACTGAACTAACATTCATGAGGTCAATTCTAACAAATTAAGTTTAAAAACTTTCATATGGCTCCTTTTGTAAACAGTATCCATACCTTTCACATTTAAACACTAAAAAATTACCACTTGTCATCCTCATCATCCTCATTATCCTCATCATCCTCATCATCCCCATCATCCTCACCATCCTCATCGTCATCATCATCCTCCCCGTCATCCTCATCATCCTGATCATCCTTTTCATCCTCATTCTCATCATCCTCATCATCCTCATCATCCTCATCATCCGAATCATCCTCACCATCCTCATCATCATCCTCATCCTAAACCTCATATCCTCGTCATCCACCTCATCATCGTCATCATCGTCATCATCCCCATCATCCTCTTTCTCCTCATCAGCCTCATCATCCGAATCATCCTCACCCTTATCCTCATCCTCATCCTCATCTTCCGGAACATCCTCATCATCCTCATCTTCCCCATCATCCTCATCATCCACATCAGCCTTGTTATTCTCATCCTCATCTTGCTCATCCAGCTCATCATCATCCTCATCCTCATGAACTTCATCATCCTCCCCGTCATCCTCATCATCCTGATCATCCTTATCATCCTCATCATCCTAAACACCCTGATCATCCTGATCATCCTGATCATTCTCATCATCCTCATCATCCTCATCATCCTCACCATCATCATCATCATCCTCAGCCTCATCCTCATCCTCATCCTCATCCTCATCCTCATCCTGGTCATCCTGCTCATCATCGTCATCATCCTCATCGTCCCCATCACCCTCTTTGTCTTCATTATCCTCATCATCCGAATCATCCTCACCCTCATCCTCATCCTCATCCTCATCATCCCCATCATCCTCATCATCCTCATCATCCTCCTCATCATCATCATCCTCATCATCCTCATCATCCTCTTTGTCCTCATCATCCTCATCATCTTCATCCTCCTCATCAGCTTCATCATCCACACTATCCTCATCATCCTCATCATCCTCATCATCCTCATCATCCTCACCATCATCATCATCATCCTCAGCCTCATCCTCATCCTCATCCTCATCCTCATCCTCATCCTGGTCATCCTGCTCATCATCGTCATCATCCTCATCGTCCCCATCACCCTCTTTGTCTTCATTATCCTCATCATCCGAATCATCCTCACCCTCATCCTCATCCTCATCCTCATCATCCCCATCATCCTCATCATCCTCATCATCCTCCTCATCATCATCATCCTCATCATCCTCATCATCCTCTTTGTCCTCATCATCCTCATCATCTTCATCCTCCTCATCAGCTTCATCATCCTCACTATCCTCACTATCCTCATCATCCTCATCATCCTCATCATCCTCATCATCCTCATCATCCGCATCAACCTCATCATCCTTATCAGCCTTATTATCATCATCCTCATCATCCTCTGAATCCTCATCATCTTCATCATCCTCTGAATCCTTATCATCACCCTCCTCCTCATCCTCATCATCCTCATCATCCTCATCATCCTCATCATCCTCCTCATCATCATCATCCTCATCATCCTCATCATCCTCTTTGCCCTCATCATCCTCATCATCTTCATCCTCCTCATCAGCTTCATCATCCTCACTATCCTCATCATCCTCGTCATCCTCATCATCCTCATCATCCTCATCATCCGCATCAACCTCATCATCCTTATCAGCCTTATTATCATCATCCTCAAATGCTCTTATTGCACTATCATTGAGGTTGAAATATTTCAAAAAGTACTTGTCCTAACTTTCATGACAAACGACAAATAGCTCACACATTCAATTTGCGGACAGTTATTCATAACATCAGAATATATTTTATGCATTTGCTTATAAATATTGGCATTGTTAAATTGCCTAGTTTTTGAAAGGATTAATGATATAGAGGGAGTGGAAAATATGATAATCGGGAAACGCTTATTTGGTAACTATTCAAGGCATGGCCATTCAAAGAGAGAGGGTTGTGTGCAACGGGGGCTCAGTATTTGATAAATACTAAGTAAGAAGGTAGATTTCACATACTTAAAAGCATCATTAGCCTTTCTGCACTCTTTACAGAGACACATTGTAGGGAATGTATCCTATGATTGTAGGTAACCCTTAGCTTCAGGCTGGGCATTTTTCTTCACTAGACACCCAAATCCTTTTAGTCCAGTTTTCCTTAAGTTCCAGCTGATCTTATTTACTTCATTACAATACCGTTCACAGATCAATTTATCTCTTATAGCTTCAAATTTACATAGCTGCTAACACTAGGAAATGCTGATGATCGCTGGGGCAAGGAGCATATTAAACGTTCTGGCCATCATGTTCATAAATCAAACCACATGATCGCATATATATGTGATACCAATAGTACGTATTTTCAAGAGAGTATATTTAGTACCATAGCCTAGGTCAGAGCGAGCGCCAAGAGACTAATTAGAGAAGCGAGGTAAATTTAAAATGGCGCAAAAATGTTAACGCCACTCTCCTTAAATCATAGAGAAAGATCAATACTAGAGTACAAGACGTTATGAAACTCAGAAATTAGGGCCCCCGCAGCATCCGAATGAGAGGCCAAAGTTTCAGCTCTCCCTAAACATAAAGAACAACTAAATTCTTGTAACTTCGTACTATTGTGGCACTGGTATTAATGAATGCCACAAGCCTGTAAAGGTTATCCCTAATCCATCAGAAAATGTATTCGAATGTGTCTAATCACATGCTGCCGAGCTTCTTTCTTTACAAAGCCTATGTCAAAGCGTATACTTTAACTGATTGCATTTATCAAAAGCCTTATGTAACTTTAATTGAATAAGAAGAGAAAACCTTGGTTAGATACAGGTACTTTAAAAGACTCATAACAGGAAAAATTCAATAATTATTTTGAACAATTTTAGGAAGGAAAGAGGACAATTTCACAAAAAGTAAGGCAAGAGCCTTTCTCATATATTTGGTACCAGAAGTTTTTAGTCTCCTGATCTTTTAACAGCCTCAAGTTTGCTCTGAAGTAAGAATATCCGAATTCACAATTATCTGGCGCAAATTCCTTAAATTCATCCTAAACTATAATAATCAGGTTGCTGAGGTCAGTGTTTGAAATTTCAATGTCATGTTATTCCGATGGCATGCTTTCTTACTCGATGTAGCTTAAATAAATCTCGATGGTACATTTGTGCTATGAAACTTACCAGATTTTCTCCAAATCTACAGAGACGTAGGTGTTGCAACAGGGGCGTATATTCTGGGTGTGCTAGGTGTGCGCCGCACACCCTACGAAAGTTAAGCATGTTCCAAGATTTATACATATCTATCTATCTATCTATCTATCTATCTATCTATCTATCTATCTATCTATCGATCGATACCAACATGCATTTAAACAGGCTGTTCCTTGGCCTCTAATGGCCAATCCCCTTGAGGCACTACTAATTGAATACGAATCAACAATGTTCACATTTCACTATAAATAATACTCAAAAGTTTGGTCTGCTTTATTACCAATTTCTTGAAAATTAATAAAAAGAGGGTCAAAATATGTAACTTGGATCTTAAAAGTAGGCAAAGACATTAAATGTCCCCTTCCTTCAGTTTACCAGGGACCTTGTAGGCCTCAGTAATTATTGGTAATAACATTATGATTAGAAGAAAACCTGTTTTTGTGAAAAAAAATCTTAAAACAACTTGTTAAAAGCGAAAAGTGTAAGAACACGATGCGCAGAGTTGCCTGCTCCTCACAAAAAATTTTAAATTGATGTCCTGTGTGCTCTTTGGCTGCTGTTGGCGGCAAAGATAAAACCTAGAACGCCTTCTTCTAACAGTTTGGGACGACGAATAATTAAGTAGTATTCAAATTCCAAGGCAATCTGTGTTCATTATTTCAGTAGGTTTAAGATCGATCTGTTGGTTAAACTTTTCTGGTTACAATGTCTTTCTAACAATATGGTTTCATTTTTGCAGGTACGTTTGTCTTTCCTATTAACAATAAAGAGCCGAAGCTAAGATTTATTTTCTTCAACTAAAGCTCTTCGACAAACCGCACAATATCTTTTGCCAGCCTTTGTCTTACCTCTATTACGAAAGTATCTAGATGGTAGATCACATTGACAGCCGTCACAATAAGTCATCTCAGACTCGGGGCTATCAGTAACAGGAATAATTCCTAGAGGTAATTTGGCTCCCACTTTTCTGCGATGGGCCATATCATCCTCTTTCTTATCCCGATCAAATGCTGCATAGCGATCAGATGCAACTCTTAGCCGGTCATCTTCTGCAGAGAACTTCCTCTTAAAAATCTCCAAGAGTTTAAACAAGGAGAGGACATCAACACTTGCATAGCGGAGCAAATCGTCCGTAAGTGGTCTGATAGTCCAGTTGATACCTTCTTTGTCCATGTTGACTCTTCCTTTTATCTTGTCGTAATCATTGGCATTGAGGAAACGTCGAATGCAATATCTCAAACCAGTGAGATGTATAAACTTAGCAGTCTTTATCTGTTTTTCGTTTATGTTGATCATACGATTCTCGAAGCCAGCCAAATCGATCTCCTTTGCTTCGTCTTGGGCGAGAATGAACATCAACTGTAGGTCGGTGACGTTCCCAAGCCGAACACCGAATTGATGAAATAAAGCATCGGAGTCAACTCTGCAATCATACATAAGCTTTGGGTGAAGTTCTAAGATCCCCTTAAATTGTTCAGAAAAAAGTTTTTCCCCAAGAACTTGGACATCGAAAAGATATGCAAGTTTTGGAGTTGACAACGCTAACAGAGTTATCTGCCCAGTTCGAGAAAGAGCTACTCCTTGTAAATCGACCGCTATTAAGTTGCAATCTTTGATTTTCCTTACAGCATCGATGATCTGATCCAATTTATCAATCAGCTGAAATTGTATGTGCGAAGCCATGGCATTAGTGATGTTGGAAAGTGGGTTGGAAGCTATTGGCAGAAACTCGGTCCTGCTGTCACCGCCATGGATAGCGCTGAAATCTACCGCATTAGCAAGTTGGCCTTTATTGACGCAGTTGAGGAGCTTGGAAAGGTGAAAGGCTATGCAACAAAACAAGCAGAAGCATTGATATGGAGAGCGAAGGAATACTGGAAAATTAACGGTAGGTATTGCAACTGTTGTGGAGGGAATTGTTCTTTAATATAGGAAGGGTATGCTGATTGTGAATATAGGTATGTTGTACTGAAATGCCGTTATCCGAAGACTTACCTATGGGAAAATATGTAAGCTTTAAAAAGATTCGTCGTTGTGTCACTTATCAGTTTGGTTCATGCGAATAGTGATTGAGTAGTGAAAAGTTGCTTCTCGATTTTTGGTAAGGGATGTTGTCGTGTTACTTAGAGGATGTTACTAGAGCATGCTTTGATACATGAAGTAATTTTAATTCAGGAGAAGAGCGAAGGGATTTTGGAAATCTAATGGTAGGTCTTGCAGCTGTTTGGAGGGAATTGTTCTTTAATATAGGAAGGGTATGCTAATTGTGAATATAAGTACGTTGTACTCAAATGCAGTTATCCGAGGACGCACGTATCGGAAAATATGCGAGTTTCAAATACTCGTTTATTTACCACTTATCAGTTTGGTTCATGCGAATAGTGAAAAGTTGCTTCTCAACGATACTTAGGGATTTATGGTAAGGGATGTTGTTATGTCATTCTGAGGATGTCACTGGAGCGTGTTTTATATGTGTGAAGTTATTTTTAATTTTGGAGAAGATCTTTCCTTTTTATGCCTCGCTGTAAGATCTGCCAAAAGGCTCCAAGAAAATAGGTTTGGAATGTGCTGTTATATGTGAAGGAACAGAGAACAAATTTCGAAATAAGCAGGAGCTTGGGCAGCAAACGTAAGCGAATATCAAGCGAGGCAAGGAAGAGTGTAACCTATGTGGATCTAGCGTGCTACTTTAATGTTGTACGTTTGACCCCAAGCTTCGAATTCCAGTGGCAACATCCTTTATTTCTCCGGTTATTTTCGGAGTAAAGTTGAAGTGGACAGAAGAGGGGGCTGTTGCAGTGAATGGCAGGGGCCTCGTTAATAAAGATAATCATGTGCCCCAAATCCAATTAATTTTGTATAGAAACACTAGAGTTGACGCCAAGGAGTTCATTCAGATTGTATTTAAACCCATTGCTTATGTTTACCCCCATAGATGTGGCAATGTGGTCAGGTCAGCAGCTGCGTTCATTGGGAACTCTGATCAAGGGACTAAACGTTGACGAAATCAAGAAAATCAGCAAGAACGCACTTACTGAAATTGTTGGAGATTGTAAGAGATTTGAAGAACTCGAAGACGACAAAGTGAAGGCATTTGCAAATAGAGCCAAGCAGGTAAGACTAGCTTACAGAAAATTCTTTTTCTTGCTAACACCTGCAAGTGGATCCATATTCAACCTTTACCTCTGGCCTGCGACCCAAGTCTATGAAGGAGTTAATTGGGTTTTTTTATCATCATCATCATCATCATCATCATCATCATCATCATCATCATCATCATCATCATAAATTGAATATGTCACTACCTCAATTAAAACCAGAGAACCATGTTACTGAGGACTGTTGCTACATTAACCTCAAGGCAAACATGCTTCCCTTTCTCCGGTCTCCATATTAACCCCCAATCCCTGGCAGGGGACAGTGACTTATACCTTATACAGTTTTGGAGATAAGCCTCTCTCCTTTATGTGACTTTACAGTAAAACGAATGCCATCGAGTACATCAATCATCCCAAAGTCAATCAAAAGTGATGACATATTTCATTCTATCTAGTTTCCAAAATATTTAATGAAATCCTCTATTCTGAATTCTACAAAAGTTTCTTATTTAAATTTGATCGAGAAACGACAGATGGACAAATGTCTTTTGATGCATGGTGTTGTACGGTTCTTTGTTTATCTTTACAATACACGCATAAACTTAAAACACAACAAAATCCGAAATAAGTCAGGGTTTTCAACTTTTAATTCAAAGGTTTAAAGAAGGAACATTTCTATCCCATTAAATGCCAGCTTAGTGTAACATTTTAACACCCCTATACAACTCGGAATAGAAATCAACAACTGCGGTTTTCGCTGAACGTTTACACTACCAGGGGTTCGAAGATTTGACGTCAATAGTCAGGCTTCTGGGCAAGTTAAATTCTCGTAGACTGCAATTGCTAATCCTCACCTCACTTCACCTTTCCAACAAACGCTTCAACCTCGACAATTCTGCTCCATATTTTTCAATTCTGGTGCTCATACTTTAGCTCCTTCTGACCAACTGGTAACAAAGGCAGTCGGCCTTGATTCTTTATGTTGTCGGCTGTGTCTATTCTCTTATCTCCCTGGTGTTTTCCATTCCTTTGCTATGTAGTCCTTCTCTCACTAAAGTACATGAGCTACCCAGTCGATGGGTGATGTTGGTGATCAAAATTTTGATCCTCTGGTTTGTAGAGTACTTTACTGTGGCGTTACAATTTACTGAATATCAGAAATTTTTAAATAGAGAAGATGTCTAGTTTTGAGAGCGATATCTTTAGCATTCGTCGAGATACGTAGTCAGATACTTTGGATCATATCTATCAAGCGTTTTTATTAGAACCAAGTTCATAATTTTAAAAGAACTGTGTAAAAGTAACAGTTTCCTTAAGGCTTTTCAAATTTAAACATACCATTCTCGCAATTGCTATGAGATTTGAACACTGTAATTTGGCAAAGGACATTTGGTAGTAGGGTTACCACTTTGATGTAATTATAATTGAAATTTCTCGGATAAATTTGTCTCTTAATGTCATTGCTTTAGCATCCTTTTGTTGATGTTTCGGTAATTGTAGCATATGCAGAATTTTTCATAGAAAAGGGGCAGTTTTTAAAGATCCCTTGCCATTCCGTACTCTTCCAGTTGCATCAACTATGCTTGTATATATTCATACGTGGAGCATGATTAAACAAACAAGGGCTGTTTAAATGCAATTATTCTTATTCACTTACACGTTTTAGACGGTTCCTAAGGGGGGCCGTGATAGCATGCCCCCATTCCTTAGTATGCCGCTGTTCGGTAGCGTGCTTTTTTGTATGAAACTAATAAGATATCACTGAACCCTTCTTAGTCGCTTAAAGCAAAAAAAAGTTAGCTGCTTCTGTAACTTGGGGTCTAGTTACCAGCTGACTGATCAAGTAGGTAAAGTAAGATATTGTTATATTGAAGAGAATCATTCCATTATGGAGATATTTAGCTTGAATGGGACCATCAACCATGCGATGAGATTTCCATGGGGTTTGGGCATTTTTTCTTTAGCAGATATGCATTGACAATCCGTATGGATCAATACAAGTGTCTACATATAGACAATTATTAAAAGCAACAACTGAGATAAAAAAGTGCTATGTTTATTGAAATTGACTCTACGTAAGTCACCAAAAAGTATCAGAGTCACTCTGAATTATTGTTTCATCTTGTAAATTATTCTAAACTGGTATAATAGAATAAAAGAAAAAAAGGGGGGAGGCTTTGGGGTATAAGATTAGGGTAGTGGAAATTTTAAAACATATTTATGGAGTTTAGTAAAGCTCTTCAGATTGAATGTGGGATATTGAGTAAATTCTACCTACTTTTTAATCTCAGTTTTTGATACCCCCCTTTAGCACCTTATATTTGTAAAATGAGAATATTTAGTATGCTAATATCTGCTTTAACAACGTTTTTTATTAAAAAGGTAACTATACGCACTTCCTGGGGAAGGGGTCGCTAATAGTGCTCGTAAACAGCATATTTCACTTCTATGTGAAGAACTTTGCGGACAAGCTACTCTGCATTTCCTATAATTTATGCAGACTTTTTTTCATAGATATATAACAAGGCCGTTGCAGAGTTATTATGGAGGCAGGATCTTTTCAATAATTGCTGATTTAATGAGTTTAATTTAAGACACAACACGAAGACCTACGCTGGGTTTTTAAACAAAGGCGGAAATTGTTAAAAGAAAGTACTCTAGTTCAAATAACATATTTAGCCTGTCTTGCATTCAAACGGAACAATTTTACAAGCACATTCATATTGCATAATTATTACTAATCATCACATTTTATTTACTAATTTAAAAGTCTATGGTTAGTTTAAAGTTAAATAGTTAATACAAAAAGCATTAATATATCTTACAAATTTAGCATCACTTTTTATCTGCCAGGTTCTGCATAATCAATCAGTGCAGTATCACAGCAACCATAATAAAACACGAATCGACAATTGAAAGGTGGTGCAACTAGACATTGGTCAAAGTGATTTAATGACAAAACCCCTTGACTATATTATCATGACAATTAATGGCACCCATAATATCCCATATGACATAATCGTAAGGCTTAAATCATTGAAGCTATTTTCTAATGTGACTACACCAATGCCGTTCTTTATAAAAATACTGATTATAGGTTTGGAATTACACAATTTTGTAAGGATAATATAAGAATATTCAGGTTAAGAATTACACAAAAATTAAGGATACTTTAAAAAAACTCAGGTTTTGAGTTACACAATTTGGAAGGATAATATAAGAATACTCAGGCTCAGAATTTACAAATTTTTGAAGGACAATATATGAATATTTGTGCTCAAAATTACAAACTGATCGTTAGTCAATGGTTACAGATGTCAACTCCATACATGAGCAGCGTTAATCTTGGATGACGTATATGGATGTTTATTGTATGTAGTCAGGTAAAAATCTTGTAGTATGTTATCCAACCATTGGATGTAATCTTTTTGGTTTAAGATAAGGACCCCTGATCCTTTATCTCGTTTTGTGACGAGGATCTCTTTACTGTTCCGAAGCGATTTTAAAGCCTGAAAAAGTCTCTATGCATGTAAAAATCAGCGAACTCGATAGGTGTACTATAGTAAGCATGAGCCAAATCACTTCACTTTTAGAGAATCAATGAACAACCACCTCGGGTTTTAAAGACCAAAAACACCATTAATCAATGTTACTCGGCCATAGGGCGGCACTTGCTTGAGAACACAGACTGTGCCAAAGTATACAAGGACGATTGCTTGCGTATCATAGGCAAGGCCAGGTCTGCATTTCATTTTGCCGTTCTGGAGTCAGTCCACATAAAAGCAAGAAAGCCTTTGCTATGCAGACCAAATTCGTTTTCTCACTAGGCCTATTTAATTTATCTAGTTGTAGTTGACCATGATTGGTCAAAAAAAACCAAAAGCCTCTCTGATTGGCTATTTCAAAAATACAGTTGGGTATTCTCTTTTACACGTTTCATTTTGCTTGTTCTGATAATAGTACTCTGAGGGGTGTGTCTTTTAAGTACATAATGCTTTCTCCATATATTGTGCAGTAGTCTTGTTTTGTACAATAAACAAACTATTTAATAAATTTCTAAAGCATATAGTGTAGAATTATGATGAGTTACGTTGGCTGAGTCTAGAAAAAACACGAACGGAACTGTTTTAAGCAATGTCGTACATACCATGGCATACAAGAGAGACGCACTCAGTTATGCTACGTTAATTTCCAAATCTTCTTATCATTGTATTTCTGAAGTGGTTACCGCATGCATTTGGCGGTGTATAAAGATGCGCCACAGTTCGTCCTCAGTGTAAATATGCCGAAGTTCGTTATGGCTGCTGTTTTATCTCGTCGACGTCCGGTCTAAGCGGATTTCAATGTTAGTTCATTGACTGAAACTGCACTACTGTTCCTTGTAGTGACCTAATGTCCTTGGAGTGCTCAGCGTGTATGAGCGTATGTTGAATGCTTCATTATTTAACTTCTGCTTTCAAGTGGATGATGAAATTTATCTTGTTGCATGAAATCCTTCCCTCTCTGCTTCCATCAGACTCTACCAAACTTGTTCTCATCGTGCTCTGAAAGTAGTTTTGAAAAGAGCTAGAGAAATAGAAAATACGTCACAACCGGGGATCGAATCGTGACCCAAGCTCGCGCAGCGTGCGCTATACCAACTGAGCTAGGTGACCTCCGATACTAATATACTCTATTTCTCTAGTCGACACATTAGCTCCCAATCATCCACTGGTGGACATCGATATCCAGCTCAACGCAAGTGGAGACCAACCTCTCTGAGCCATGTGATTTGACCAAGGAGGGACTGCCCTCCGGCCCGTCATCTATTGAAAGCCCATTGGAGTTAGAAAGTATCATCGAGAAGAAAGGATTTGAAATATTAGTTTTGAAAAGAACACTAAAGAAATAGAAATATGTCAAAAATTTGACATAGTTTCTATTTCTCTAGTGTTCTTTTCCAAACTAAAATTTCAAATCCTCTCTTCTCTATGATATGTTCTCAAATTAACAAACTATTTTACCTTTTTATTTAGTTCTAGTGTTATGATCCAAGGAAAACAATCAAGTATACTTTTACCTTTGTGAAGGCAATGAGTGTATTTGGAAATTTTCCAACAAATATGTGTTTCACTAGATACTCTCACTTATGCCATTGGTATACCTTGGATCCCCCAATACCCCGTGTCTTGGCTTTACCCCTTTTGATATTTCAGATGCGCCCTAAGGGGGTGCGTTGACCCTTGTTGAGAAGCACTGTTCTAATCCATAACTATCAAAAGCCTTTTGATAATATTCTAATGATTTCTGACAAAGTAGTGTAAACAGAGTATTTTGTAAGTAATGAAGGAGATTGTTTCAGAAAAGAAAAGGTTTACTGTGATTCATGTATCAAGAAATACATAAACTGTTATACATCTCAAGGTCATGTGATTTAGTGTTCATTGTAATTAAGTTGTAACTCGTACCAGTCTCTTTTGTAAATATAAATAGTTATGTTCAATTGTTTGTAAGGAGTTGAAGTTTGGAGGCGATGAGATAACGGTGATTGAAAAGTATATCAATATTCGTAGTTCCTTTCGTCTTGGAACGAGATCGGTCAGCACGACACAAACTGTTCTTTGTTAGCTGTAATTCGTCATATTAGCAGGGTAATCTTAAGCTGAGAATTACCATTATGCGCTATGATTCAAGATAGAAATATATGATTCCATTGAATGTTTATACGTATTTAACAATTTCTTCCTTTTCAGCATATGTTGGAAGGGGTCTTAGAACTTTAGAACAGACACAGCATGAATATATGAAGGTATGTAAGTCGCCGAAGTTTCAGGAAGTGTCATAGACAATTATTTAAAGTCGTTTTCTTTCTTTTTTCTTCTTTCTTTTTTCTTTCTTCATCTTGAATCTTTGCACTTTTATGTCTTGTATCGTGAATTATTGTCCCTTGACTTTTGCGTCTATGATTATGCTTCTTATCTTTTGTACCTAGTAGCTTGCATTTTACTCATTTGTTGTTTTTAAGTGTTATGCACCCAAATACATGCCATAAATTTAATCCCCCATGTTCCAATATTCGTCTGCGTACTGAAACCTGTTCTTATATGTTCTCTGCCACTGACGTTACTTTCTTGCCTGAGCATCTTCGGAATTCGAGCTTCTGCTCATCAAAGTCTTCCTTTGTATAAGCATACGTATTCTGTGAACGTGAAGATAATCTCTGCTCCCCTTTCCCTCTTTTGGTATGTCTCTTGTTAGTTACTAATTTATCCTGTTGTTTATGTTCCGGTCTTGATACAGCAATTTTTGTAAAGTGTAATATAATGATCTGAGGATGGTCACAGAATACACCAAAAGCTCGTCATGATATGTTTCATCACTACCTTTCATCTACTCGCCCTCTGCAAGGCACTTATATTTTTATTAAGAATTAGTTTTCAACCTGACTTGTCCATTGCATACACGCTTTTTATTATAAGAAACCCGAGAAGGCCTCCGAGTACCAGAAGTTTCTTAGTTGTTCACTCCTACTGTAGTTCCAAAAGTTTCTTAACAGTTTCGTAAATGAATTGTCCATCTTACATAGTTCAGCAGGGTCAAACACCTCCTGCAATCACAATCAGTGCGATCACAATCAGTGCAATCACAATCAGTGCAATCACAATCAGTGCGATCACAATCAGTGCAATCACAATCAGTGCAATCACAATCAGTGCAATCACAATCAGTGCGATCACAATCAGTGCAATCACAATCAGTGCAATCACAATCAGTGCGATCACAATCAGTGCGATCACAATCAGTGCAATCACAATCAGTGCAATCACAATCAGTGCAATCACAATCAGTAAATTAAAGAAATATATTGTTAATAGAAGTAGTAGGGCAATGTGTTAGGGACGGGGTTTGGGCAAGCCTTAAATAAAGATTACATGTTGTGGGAATGGGGAATTGGGTTGAGAAATATGAGTAGTATTATCATCATCATCATCGTCATCATCATCGTCATCATTATCATCAGGCTCATAGTGAAGTTTGTCACGCAGGAGAACTTGTCTAACCAAACCCTTTTCAGATGTAATTCTCTCGTAAATTGATAGCCACCTTAACATTGGATAGCGGAAAGCACTACACGGGGCCGGGGCATGTAAATGTCAGTAAAAAGAGTCAAAAGGTGCCCTATTTTGTCTATTCTTAGGAGTTCTAACAGTCAAAGGCTTGTCTATTGACAGACTGTAGCATTATTTAAATTTCTCGATCTTACCAGTACACAGTATCCCATTTCCTCTGAATCCATTTTTGCATTCGCACATGAAGGAACCAATTGTGTTATTACAATGGGCATATACATGACAGTTGTCAGTTTTTTCTTGACACTCATTGATGTCTGAAACAGAAAATAACAGATACTAATAAATATTTTTGGTTAAGCTTCAGAGGGCTACCAATTTGAATCCTCTTATTCAACAGGAGGCTTATTTTAAAATGTCTCCTTTCTAGGCGTGCCTATTTGGAGGAGGATTGTGGTAACAAAAACTTAAATTGATAAATGTAGAAAACAAAACATACGATAGAACGTAGAAAAACTTTAGAGTCTAAATGTTTCCTCTCTAAGGTTGCCTAGTTGAAGGAGAATTGTGATGACGAAACTTGAAAATGATATATGGAGAAAACAAAAAGTATGATAGAACGTAAATAAACTTTAGAGTCTAAATGTTTTTTCAGGCGCGTAACAGGCAGGGTTCAGGGAGTACACGTCCTAGGGGCCCCGACCAAATTGTTATATCATGGGGCCCCCAGCACTTCTATGTAATTTTTTATTTTATGCGAAATATGAAAAAAATGACAAAACTTTGGTCGTGAAAGAATAAATGCGATATTTGATATTAATCAAAAATCTTCAGGAGAGCGAGAGGAATCTAACGTCTTAAAAGACATACTTTCTCTTAAGAGCTGTATGTTTTAAAAGGGTAAAACCGCCCTAAAAAGGGCTCAAAATAGGGGTTTCAGAGCTATGAAATAGTCAAAATTGCGAAATTTTTCGGACGCCCATGGGAGGCCTTACAACGCTCCCAGACACCCCAGCTGTATAAGCACTCACTATGCGCGTGAAGGCCTCGCTTTGCACTAATTTGCCTCGGCGAGGGGGGGGGGGGGCAGGGGGAAAGTATGTTACGGACCCCAACTACCGTTGTTACGCGCCTGTATACAAACACTTGTGTTTTTCGGGCTCTGATTATTACTATTTCTACAATAGCCGCAGTGCTGCTTATATATGTGACAAGATATTTCTATATAGTTGGGGAACAGCTATTTGTATTGCAACTTTATTTCGCGTTGCTGTTTTAATCTGTCTTAGTTAAGACAGGAGACTTAAAGCAGCTTGGTTGGAAAATGTGCGATGAATGTTCTATCAAGATATTATCTATCTTAAAAAATGTCTTAATCTAATCTTATCTTAAGTGTATATTATTGATATATTGTTGTATTTTGGGGTATGGCAGTTTGTTAACGTTAAATATTCACTTAGATACTAATGTTATCCAAGACATTTACAGCTCGAACTTGTCAAGTCTTCAAAACGAAGCCATTCTTACTAATGACCATACATCGTTTTATGAGAGTATGAGGAGGAAAAACCTTTTAAAGCATGAAACACACTACCCCTGCCGGCAAATCTTACTGTTTACATCCTCATCATTGGCTCCTTGAAGAAGCGGTGAATTAAAATGATACTCTTTCCTATAAATTCATTGTAAAAGCTTTCTCACTTCACTCCATACGATTGCTGTGATCAGTGTACGGCAAAACCGTTTAGCAAAATGAATCCGTTACTCAACGCAATATTCAAATTATATTCTAAGATGTGCTCATGTTTTATCTTTCTAAGGAAAAAACAGCTTGTAGTAGACCTACTCTGGTTCATGTCCCGGTGGCAGTTGCAGTTTTAGGGGGTGCCGACTGTGCCTCGACACAGGGCCCCGCTCATAAGATGGAAATTGGGGGGGGGGGCGAACCGGACGGCTCATTCAGTACACTCAATAAAACTGAAGGCCCCCTAATCACTTTATGGGACAGGGCCCCTCTGGTCAGAAACCGGCACTGCCTGGTGATAACATATTTTCTATTTCTCCAGTGTCTTTTCAAGACTGATTGTTCAAATCCTCTTTTTCTCGACGATTCTTTGTAACTTTCAATGGGGTTTGGACAGCATGACCGACTGGATGGCAGTCCTACCTTGGTCAAGTCACATGGCGCAGAAATGGGGCTCTCCAATTGCGTTGAGCCTGATGTCGTTGTCCGCGGTTGGATGATATGGCACTAATGTGTTGAGAAATGGACTGTGTTAGCACTGGAGTTTACCTAGATCAGATTGGTAGAGCACACACCGCGAAAGCGTGGTTGCCAATAAAATACATGGATCACGCAAACGATGGCCAACAGGTGGCCCAAGTCGCGCAAAGTATCGCCAACTGGTCGCCCCAAAATTTATTTACTGAGGGACGATGTTGAAGGAAAGTTCTTGTCGTGTCGACATAATACTCTATTGCTCGCTTACATGAAAGCTTGAAACGGTTTCGACAACCGTTGTAAATTTTGTGACGGTTCACACCGGCCAAAATCGTGCCGAAAACGGTTCAACAACCGGTATGGGGTTGTAAAAATGTATGAAATCAGGCGGCGGGTCAGAGTATATTAAGTTTATTACCAAAAGCATACTGGTAATCTCGGCTTTTGATTTATGAATGAGTTACATTAAGCCCAGCTTGGACAAGAAAACTAACCATTGAATTCGGTGACTTCCAACTTGTTCTTTTCTAACTAACATTTCAAATCCTCTCTTCTTGATGATACTTTCTAACTTTAATGGGCTTTGGATTGATGAAGGGCCGGACGGCAGTTTTCTCTATATTTCTCTCCATATTTCTAGAGTTTTATCTGTTGTAATGGCCTTCATGTAACTGTTTGTTGTCCTAGGGTTATCCGTAAAGTAACCCTAGGAACAAAGTAACCGTACGGTTTAAAAATTAACGAAAGTCACGTCCTTTGGAACCCAATCAAACCAAAGGGCCTATAAATATATGAAAATGTACGAACAAAGCTTTTCTTAATTTAGTTTAATTGTTCCAGAGATATCCACAGACCAAGTGGGGGCCAGGTAAAATTTAAGTGTCAGTGGGCTGTTATGACTTTCAGTGCCGAAACTTACTTAGCCTAATTTTCACCTACAAATGCAAGGGACACCTATTATACAAAGGGCTTCGACAAAGTTTCTTTCCACTCGGCTTCTAGGTGTTTATGACCTATCTGAAAGGAATTTTAAACCTAATACAATTCAACATTAAAAAGTGCGGCACTACTCTCCTCTTCCTTTTTCCTACATGGTCCAATAACAGAACAATAAAGCAAACGCATTTGTAGTTAAGCTACTAAAATCTACGTATACACATACAGAATAGTCACCAGAGTATCACATAGTCAGTCATGAGTCTAGAGGCGACTATGTGACCTGATACAGCATATCTGTGGCATAATAAACGTGTATCGCACATACTATACAGTTCTCACAATTGGACAATCTGGATTCGCACGAAACTTGGTCTCAAGGAGTATGGCATACTGTTACACTTACGATATGGCTGTAACAGAATGGGCATTGAAGTGCTCACCTTGTGACCCAAGGCTTTAGGACAATCCCCCCTGGACCATTTCCTCACGGACAATCCCCCCTCCCGAGCAATTGCCAGCCGGATAATTGCCCCCCAGAAAATTCCCACCGAGCATATTTACCCTAGTTATTTCACTTTTTTCCTATTTTCATTCGGAAGTAATTCGTGTGTCCCGAATAATGAAAACAGTCTATTCTTGTTGGAAATCTATGCAACATGGCCCACTTTCCATAATTTTTGTAAATTTTATCTTTGGTGTGAGCAATTTATTTATATTCAACTTCAATTTTGGTGAAGTATTTCCCTTTGCAGCGATTGGTAATAAGAATGAAAATGAGAAAATAAGAACATGCTGAAATGTCATATAGAAAATAACACCCTCTGCATTATTTAAGTTATCTTTGGACGGCAAGACCCACTTAACTGATGTTGGCAATTTCCCCTACTCAAAATTCTAACCTAAAACTTTTATGTGTCAAAATAGTATTCTGTGTTTCAATATTTTGACTTATTTATCAGGGTTTAAATCTTGAGAGGAAAACTTTCTTGGTGGTGCTGGTCAAGAGTGAGCCTTTCGTCTGAAGTAATCCTTAAGTGCTTCGTCTGCCTGTTCGCATTTCTCACCCTTAGATGGTGCTACAAACGAGGATCAATGGAAACAAATGGCACCAGACTCATGTTCGCTCAGAATTTCCACTTGAAGCAGATGAACACTGACTCCATTTGGGAGTGGCAATCACACAAACAGTTACGTGACTGAAAACGTCACGTCATTGTGTGGAATTTGAAGTATTACTTTCCAGCTTAGCTGCTACTTCTAAAAGAAACATATTTGCATCTTTTTTCAGCAGCGTGAGGCAAATAGTTTAAGGAAGAGATTATTTTAACAGCTTTGTTGGTGATTAGAGAGATAATTCAAGATCCACTTGTTCTATATGGACTGGATATTTCACTTCTGGTTGATAATGATACAATTCTTGATATAAATATAAAGACGCTGGTTCTGAGATGAATCCTAATCCTTCTATTGAATGGTTTTCTAATATGAATAGGATAACGAATAAATTCTTCCCTTCCTCGATTCGACTCGATTCTGATTCTGTGATTCTGATATCCTGAGTTATTCTGAGATTCTGATGTTCTGATGCTGATTCTATTCTATTCTGAGGTATTCTGATGAGTAAAAAAACGTGACTGGAATCTTATCGTTCTAAATGAATGACATCAAATTTTCCTTACTAAAAACAATAGTAAACCATATATGGAAACATAAGGTTTCCTATCCCAGAATTCTCTGCAAGCTTGAAGCACATCGACACGTTTCTCCATCTCCTCACAAGTGCCTCTCATTGACAGCCTCGTGTGTTCCTTTTTACCTTATACGCACATCAATTTCTATAGAGCAGCCTCTGGAGACAAGTTCTCCCGTTCTCTAAAAAAATTGATCTTCCGATTTATTCAAATCTGCAGTAACAATCCGATTATGCCACTGCACATACAGCCATGATGATCATAGAATTATTTTCTTCTGTACTTTACTTGTTTTATTTAATTTAGGGCGTCTAGCGACAAACTTGACAATAATAGTCTCGATTTTATTAAGAGCACAGATATTGTTACCCTTCCCCCTTACGTTCAAAATGACTGGCCATGCCTGTAAATAACAAGGTGCACTAAACAATAAATCCAAGCTCAGACGAGAGGATTCGAAGCAGTACGGGTTTTTTTTGAAAGTTATAGGGTAACACTACACGCTGTTTTATTTTCAGAAATGTCTCCTGTTCACAATAGTACAAACTAAGGTGTTAAAACTCGCGTTATAATCCTAGCCTCAGGCCAACATCTTTAAGTATAGCTAGTGCAGTTTCAATGCATTTTCGGTCTACAAAAATATAGAACTTTAGAATAAATATAATAAAAGGAATGGTAATGAAAATAGTTCTCAGGAAAAATTGCCATCCTTCATACCTGATGTCAAGGCTGCAGGACATTGGCAAGGCTGCCTAAGATGGAAAGCTCTGGTGTTTGTTGTCTAATTGGGTGGCATTGGTGCTTAACTGGAGAACACAAAATACGTCACGGTTCGGATAAGAACGTATACGCGCAATGGTGCTTCTTCAATTTTTTTACGGTGATATGGATGATACAGCAACAAGGTTTCCTATCCCAGAATTCTCTACATCCTCCATACCTGATGTCAAGGCTGCAGGACATTGGCAGGGCTGCGTAAGATGGAAAGCTCTGGTGTTTGATGTCTAATACACCATAGAATTAATATAATACACTAGAATGGTAACGAGGCTGTTGTTCATTCATTTTCTTTGGGGTAGTATGGAGGCAAAATTGCATATTAGACAAGAGTGATAGACTTGAATTGTATTATCAAAATTTGCGTCTTTGTCGAGTCTTAGATTATTGTTCTTCTGAGATGTACGTAAGTTAAGTGTAGCGGAATTGCGTCGATGTTGGAAATAAAAAAATCTGTGATTACAAAGTTATATTCTGTTATGTCTGTCTGTTGTTGCTGGGTAGTGTTCGGTTTTGTTCTCAATCACGCCCATATGGGTAAAAAAAGACCACATAAGACTAACATCAATGTACTCTAAATTTTAAATATCTTGATCATTTTGGAAGTCGGTGAAGAGATATGTGATGTGCTAAGGCCTACATATCTATTTCTAGGCAAATTAACTATAGCAGAATACGTGAAGCGTTAACATAGTATGAATGTCTTAAATGACACGGAGATAAATATATTGGTACTTACGAATGAAACTTTCTCGAATGAAACTTTCTCTAGCAACGCCTTTTTGCAGTTGATTCTTCGTCTTCGGTTCCTTCACTGTCTCTCCTACATACCTCATACTTCCTTTTCTTTCGTTTCTTGCATTCAAAAACGCAAAACGTCGCACAGCTGTTCCCCATTTTAAACTTTGGATCCCAATATGGCGTTTTCAAAATGGTTGCGTTGACCACATTTGTTAATATCAGCAGACAATAGAATGCTCGATCCGGTCTTTTTTAGAAATCGGTGTGTAATACTTGTAAAACATTTCCGTCCCTTGCACCACTAGCCTCGTTTGCAGATTTTATTGATATGAGAACATGTGAAGCGTCCTTGCTGAACCGAACATTTGGATAAAGTATTCAGAATGAGAGGGCAGTTGGGGTAATTAGTTACTAGCAATAAATAGTTAAAAGTATCAAGACTGTAAGTATAGACTTTGTTATTGTACGTTATCGAAGATTCTTGCCAAAGAACAATTAAACTGTACCGAATGTATTCATCAGCCACGAGGCAGAGTGGGGTCGAAGACGGATTGTTTCCTTCAAGTTGGCTTTACTTTCAATTCCACCATTCTTCAGTCTCCATAAGCCAGAAATAGTGCCCATATTTTTCACGTTAGCTCCCCTTAGGAAACAATACCAGTTGAAATTGAATAAATACTAATTGAAATTAGAATAAATAACTACAATCCCTTACACTTTAAATTATCAGAAGCGATGGAGTAAACGGAGGACGGAGCTGGAAAGGGACCTGTCAGGGAACACCAAGGAAAGTCAGGGAACCATGGTTAGTCCACATCAGGTAATTCATATAAGGTCTGAATAAAAGTATTAAGAATTTTGGATGGTATTTTTGGTCATGTTATCTTTTAATGGTTATTCAAAAAAATTCTTACCACCGATTATGACGACATCTGTCACTAAACCATAAGAAATCTTAACATTTTGCCCCCTCGCCCTTTTATCATTTACATTTGCCTTCCCCCCCTTCTGTTGTCAGTATGGCACACATATTAACCACCTTTTAAATTAAAGACTAATTTCCATTATAAAGCTTCTCTATTTGTAAATATATTTTTGAAAAGATTGTTGGTGGTACAAAATCCGAATAGACCTCTAAAGAGACGACTCATGTTGTAGGCTGAAAAGCTTGAAATGTAACAGTTGGTTTCCATAACTGCCATAGTTAATATGAACTGGGTCACTCCATGACATACAAAATGTCGAATAACATCGTTGCATGAATTACGAATCCCAGCCGTCAAGTATTTGCCTGGTTCAAATGTTGTTGTTAGGCTACCTGGGGCCCAAACAACACACCCACGCGGGGTCTCGTAGACTCCACTGAAAATAGTAACACATAATACACAATGGTTACCTTTCCCATAGAGATAATATATACATAGTTCTAAGCAAACTTTTAAACCCAGACAAAATTTTTATAGGATAGAAATTGGAAGCGAAGACAGGTTATCGGCGGCAAATTAAATGTCTGTAGTTCCGGGGATTGAAAGTTCCCCTCGCAACATAGGGATTCCTAGACTAACCTTGCTCTGCTTCATGACAGCCTAGCACATACAACCTTCAAATTTCTGGGAGGAAATGATATCAAATGAAATGATGAAGAATTTATCCGACGGGAAAGTAGATACAAATTACGTATGCTAGAATTACATGGAGAGTACATTGAGTTCTTAAAAGCATCAGATTGTTCCAAATTACTTAGGGCTAGGGGGAGGAGAACGATTTCTAATCATTGAGATTGTTGAAAGATTTTGAGATTCTATGACAATGAAATTACTCGAGGGACTACAACATTATTTCTGACAATACCCTGGGTCGTTTTAAGATTTCTCTAAACCAGCGATCCCCTAACTTTTAACACCACCGCCCTCTTTCATGCTTACACACATCCTAAGCACGCCCAAGACATTGATAAAGTCCACTCATAAGGTTGCCCTTGGTATCCGTGAGCTGCAAAGATGAAGAGTAAAAGCTGGAACACTGTCAACAACAGTTTGACAAACAAAATCGAGGTATAAAATCATTAAATTCATACCTTATTTGTAATATAATTCCAATTGTCCCCGGTTTTTCACGGCCCCCTTCAATGTTTCTCGCGTGCACTTTGGGAACAACTGCTCTAGGATGAATGGAAACATTTTACAGTTACGAGCCCTTCGGGGTTACCCAAGATGACGTTGCGATAAACCTTGTAAATGAAGAGCATTGTTACTGTGATTGGGTGAGAATACATTGGAGCCACTGAGGAAGATCGAGTTTATCACAAAAAACTTTCTACTGGGCGTGCGCGGGAGGGGAGGGGGGTTCACAACCTTTAAACACATTTATCACTAGCATGCGTGTACCAAATCAACATTTTCAGCGTCGTAGCCAATATATATTTTTCAAAGCTGACTGCTACTCATGCGCTGATCTTTCTCTTAGATTTGTCTCATCATTTCTTCTTCGGACTATTGGCAGATGTACGGTTCAGCAAGCAGGTATATCATCATTCGCATCACATTGACAACGAACAATAACCTTCTACTATATCTTGGGCGGTGTCCAGTTACATCAGGCGAAGTGAACAAGTGATCGTGACAGAGAGTGGCCAGTCTTACCTGTTTGTCCACAAACACGTGCTTAAACGTTTCTTTTAATAAGCAACTCACTTTCTTAGGTGTGAGGCCTCGATTTGGTCCAAAATCTAAGCAACAAGCTAAGCAACTCGAGGCCTCAAATTCAGGAGGAATTGCGAGATTATTTAATTGTATCGTTTGAGATGTATTATAAGAGATGCTAAGAGAAAATTGGGATATTCATACACGTTGTCGTATTTCATTGTTTGCCTGTCCTTTCAGACCATACATGTTTGCCTGTCCCTTCAGACCATACATGTTTGCCTGTCCCTTCAGACCATACATGTTTGTCTTTTGAGCATTACGTTCATACGAATACGCTCAGTTTTGCCCCCAAAAACCAGGGCTATTCAATTATAAATCGGTTAGCCCGCCTTTAAAACTGAGGCCGTAAAGCCAGACCACAATTTGTTGGCGGTCTGTGAGGAGAAGGTAAAGACAAATTTTAAGCCGAACAAAAGTATCTAAATGACCAGAATAAATGGCAAAGGCCATTAGAAACAGCACCTTGGGTGCTTCGCCGCCACAAATGAATGCCAAAACAAAAGACATCCTAAAACCAGACTCGTAAATCGTGGAGCTTTTTTTCTGATTGTTCGTCTGGCACAATTCTGGGTTATTCGGGTATTGCTTCTGTCGTCTTCCAAGACTGCTTTCGAGATTTAACATGTTTGATTTGTAAGGCTGCTTTTGAAACAACATCGCCGATCCTCGCTGTATCGAACAACAGCAGTAACTAAATATAGAGTAAAAAAAGGCAACAACATTGCGAGACATTTTTGGCGGTCAATAAGGGAGAAGGTAACAACAAATTTATAAGTCAAACAAACGTATCTAAATGACCATCATAAATGGCAAAGGCCATTAGAGACAGCAGCTTAGGTGCTTCACCGTCACATATAAATGTCAAAACAAAAGACATGCTAAAACCAGACTCGTAAATCGTTGAGCTTTTTTTCTGATTGTTCGTCTGGCACAATTCTGGGTTATTCGGGTATTGCTTCTGTCGTCTTCCAAGACTGCTTTCGAGATTTAACATGTTTGATTTGTAAGGCTGCTTTTGAAACAACATCGCCGATCCTCGCTGTATCGAACAACAGCAGTAACTAAATATAGAGTAAAAAAAGGCAACAACATTGCGAGACATTTTTGGCGGTCAATAAGGGAGAAGGTAACAACAAATTTATAAGTCAAACAAACGTATCTAAATGACCATCATAAATGGCAAAGGCCATTAGAGACAGCAGCTTAGGTGCTTCACCGTCACATATAAATGTCAAAACAAAAGACATGCTAAAACCAGACTCGTAAATCGTTGAGCTTTTTTTCTGATTGTTCGTCTGGCACAATTCTGGGTTATTCGGGTATTGCTTCTGTCGTCTTTGAAAGATTGTTTTCGAGATTTAACATGTTCTATTTGTAAGACTGCTTTTTAAACCCAACATCGCCGATCCTTGCTGTATCGAACAACTGCAGTAACTAAATATAGAGTAGAAAAACTCAACAACATTGCCTCACAATTTTGGCGATCAATAAGGGAGAGGGCAAATTTTAAGACAAACAAAGGTATCTAAAATGACCAGCATAAGTTGGAAAGGCCATCAGAGACAGCAGCTTGGTTGCTTTACCATCACAAAGGAGTGTACGTTCGTGAGTTGTTTTGGTTTTTCGTTGCTCTTTTGGCTTATATAGTTGTCGGTTACTCGATATCAAAACCGAAGGAAATTTTCACAAGACGTCTTGGGAGCGTTTCAAGATTCCCCCTTGTCAAGAAAGTACGGGGAAAACAAATCACTTAAAACCCGCTTTATAAAATGTAATGATACTTGAAATACGTCAAATCTGAAACCCTCTTATTACGAAAAGGTTCAGACTTGAATTAAAACAGTGTCATACTATAGAGCTTTTATATAATATTTCTGATTTTATTGTACTAGCATAATATGTTCTACGCATTTACGTTGAAACATTTAGGGGACACAAGCAGTTTCCTAGCATTGCTTTCGGTGTTTCACGTGTGCTCCCCTTATCTTTCATCCCCCCTTTCACTTTGCTTCCACGGGTCCAGCCAAGCTTCGATCAGTTCAGGCAACGAAGTGACCGTAGCAAAACCTGTAACTAAATTATCAACATGCCAGGTAGTATGTCATGACTGATATTAACTTCCTAAGGCAAATAATAACAACGGCAGTTGCCATCAGAGTCATTGTAAGGCCAGCAATTCACTTTTAATGTAGTATTTCATCAAACATCAAAGCGTTCTAACATCATCATGACATACCACTTATAATGTCAAGGATTTCCAGTCACAAATGTACATATTCACATTGGCAGCAAATGAGGAACATCTCATTCGATAACGTCTCATATACAGGCACTACCGCGGATTGTTGCTTTTCCTTGTTTAAACTGAGCGAAGTTCATGGATCACAGAATTTATTTAAAAAATTAGGGCATAATAACTGACGAAGAGAAATATCACCAGGAACAACGATTAGGGAAAAACCTGGTTTAATCAATTAGGTGACATTAATGCTGCGTTTAACAGAAGAATTTAAAAGAAAGGCCTTCTGTTTCGTCCAGTATTTACCATATTTCCAATTAATGAAAATTAATGACAATTAAGAGTCATTTTACATCAAGAAATTCGATAAAGTCAATTAGCCAAATAGGCGTAAATTCGTTTCCGGTGAGTGCGACTCATGAATGTGAAGAATTAGGAAAAGTAAATGAAACGTTTCTTGCGTTTTACAACAGTCCCTGATAATAGCTATTAAGTTGTACTGCTCATTAACAATATTGGGTGCTTACTAGTATAGACCCCGAAGTTCTCAAAACGTTCGTCAGTTGAGAATAAAACACCCCCGAATTAAGACATCGGCGAAGTGGAGTACCACACAATCGTGAACATCTCATGATGGTATAGCTGCATGGTTACAATCCTTTTGACACATATGGATATGGCGAATAAGCTGTTGTGGATTTCCACTTACAAGAATTAATAGTGAATCGACACAAATCGTACCGTGGAGAATACACAGATTATTGAAAGAGACAAGTCCAAGCAGTACGTTATATTTCCCTGTATCGGTTCTGTACGTTGTCAGCAAGTCAACTTTTTTGACGGAGCATGCGCAGCAAATCAAATATCAAAAGGACGACTATAGAGCAGGGCCAGCAAGCAGAGCAATTTATACATCTTTTCGGCATTGGGCGGCAAGGAAATACAAATCCGTAAAAGTACACAGGATTCTAATTCAAATCTAGGCAGATTTTATTACGTGATAAAGTACCACGAATCTCAGAAGATACTACCAAAACGACTTCATGGCTAATTGCGAATTTATGAGCAAGGAAAGAAATACTTTACAAGTGGTATGGCAAATGAAAAAGTGGACTGAGAAAGATCAAGTGTATGCATCCAGTGATATTGCTTCCCTTATAAAACTGGCAATATCTCATCCTTCCTGGCAGAAAGGTGGAGCTCTTACCTTCTTGCTTTCTCTTAGCTCTGCATATGGTCCAAAAAAAACCATCAACGCAGCATACACATTTGAAAGTGGTGGCACATCAAAGGGGCCTGCTTTAATTACTAAAATACGAAGTCAGGGTTGACACTGACATCTGTTTACGAAGTCACACCCTAATTTGCACTAGCCATGCAGCATGATGTCAAGCCTGATGTCTGGATTGCCCCATACTAAACCAGAAAGATAAAATACAACTGAAAATTTACTCGGCAGAGGCCCACAAGTGGATAATGTTTATGTATCGAGGACCTAAGAGTGGTTTGAAATTTACAGAATCGAACCTTTTACAATGTTTTGAAATTTGTTTATGAGAAACCTATCTGTATCTATCTCACAGCTGTTTATATATACAATGGTATAGTGAGCGCTTTTGGTCTAACTTAAGTTTAGATGGTCATCAGGCTATGTCTCACAAATCACGTTCTGGTTTTGGCTGTAGATTTGCTTTCACGGTGATGGCAATCAGTACTCAGAGTGCCGCTTTCCTTACCCAACTGACTATATAGACATACCAAAGCCTTATTTTAGATAACCCGAGAAGAAAGGAAGGGGTAAATATCGGAATTAAACACCGCATTGTTGCACTTAAGGCAAATATACGACAAAGGAAAATCTACATTGAGAATGCGGCTAAATGATAATTCTCGCTAAAAGAATTGCAAAGCTACAAAACCTCAACAGTAGTTCTGACAGGTTTTTTGGATAAGATGTTGTCATGGAACGTCACAAAGGGTTCTTGAAACAATTACTACTACCATATCGCATTGTTAACAAATAGTTTTAAAGGTTTTTTTACAACCTCTTAATTAACTATAGACGTCAATACGCAGTTAAGGGTAGATATACCAGAGAACAGGTAAAATACCACATGTTGTTTTAAAATAGGAACGATGAAAAGGATTGATGATTGATTGTCACGAACCTTACCTTTTTTTCCGTCATAAATCAGAATTATAGCGATAGCATTTGTGGAATTTACTACTTAAGTTATGAATCAAAATAATAAACTACATTCACGGTACAAGTAAAAGTGCTTTTTTCCTTTGATAAACATGTTCTTAATACACATGCAAGCTGTAACGCTGAAAAGTAATATCGATGCTGAAATTTATCATTTAGATAAATTAATAACAAACAACTTTGGGTAAGCCTATTATTCATTGCATTTTAACCGTTATACCGCGCTTTCTGTCCTTCATAATCATCATGTAGACTCTAGTTACGTAATTTCTGACACATATGGGCCTTGGAAAACAGGAAAAGAAAGTAACGTAGAGATTTAACTTCACGGCAGCCTATCAGACATGACTGGAGGAGAATTCGCGAAAGATTGACACTAAAATCTTCACCTTAGCTTTTGAGCCTCGATGGCTCAATGGTCCCACCATTGGCTCCTCCACTATCCAAATATTCATGATGCATTGATCTGTAAATTGTGCTATGATCCATTGATTAAAATCCCAACAAACAAAATATGTGAAGAAAAGGTGCTTTTAAACAACTTTAACTGTCAAAAATGTACAAATCACTTGATAATGCTGTCCACCACCAAGGGTAATATTTGTACAATGGTTCAACAAATTCCCCTTGGAAAGGAAAAGACAACAGCAAAGCATTTTGTATTGAATGGTTGAAGGAATAATTTTGGCCAGGAAAAGGTGAAAGTCAGTCACACTATGTTCAGTCTGAGGAGAGAAAACTTTAATATACTTTCTTGTACAATGGAGATAGTCAAGAGACTATTCTTGATTGGATTATGATTCTGTGGCTGCTGCCCTATTCAAGTAACACCTGAAATGCACTAATGATTTGGCATATGAAGATGATTTTCTGCTCAAGGTCACAGTCAAAAATTGTTAAGATGTCCTCAACCTGGTAAAAACTACTTTTGGCAAGCCTCAGCTCTCAAGAGATCAGAGGCCACAGAACAAAGGCTACTTCCTTGGGCTTTCACACTCCCACCTTGCAGCTGCATAGCCAGTTAGCAAACACCTTTGCTCAACTCAGGCTTACAGTATATGCCTTCTCTTCAAATGGAGTTGCAGGTATCACTTCAAGAACTGGTGTGGCTGCAGCTGCTTCTATTAATGTACATACAAAATAACTTATGCTCCTAGATCAGAGTCAGCATGCAATTGCAATGCCTATGTCTTACATGAAAAACAAAATGGATAGAAATGGCCAAGAAGTACTCAAAAGAAACACTGATGAAATCAATTTATCTCAAATGTCTGGCCCCTTGACTCTGCGGTATGTAAGGATACCATTAGTGCCACCAAAAGGTACAATCAGTAGCATGGACTAAGATGTGATGTATTACAGGAAGTGAAAGCTGGATCTGGCACCATGTCTGTCTACTTTCATTTGCCGGAGATAGCAACAGAATAAGACACATACCTGAGTATTTAACACGTTTCACCAGCCTCATCTTTGCTATTTCACTGTATGGTAGTCTAGTCACCAGGAAATTCTCTGATGTCATTCTCTGCAAGCAATGGTATAATATGCAATTTTATAAAGATATGACAGATCAATACAGAACATAAACAATAATCTTGAAAGAACTTAAATATTTAAACATAGTGTATTCAAAGTAAAAGTCATATGTTACATTACATACCAGTGGTTAAACAATGGTGTAGCAGATATATGCCAAATATTGTCAGTGACTGATATGTACTTTTAATGATCTTGTCCACACTTTGTCACTATGCCCCCAGACTCTCAATTATTGTCTGTTGCAATTGCTCATTACACTATGTAATTGTTTGATTCAATTTCCCTGTAATCAGTCAACTGTTTAGCTGTACGTATTTCTTCATGCAGTGTGGTGTCTGATTTTGATTGTGCCCACGACGGTAAGCCAAACACTAGCCTTTTGGCAAGGAATGGATGTAGTATCTGTTCTCATTGATGACAGATGCTTTCTATAATCCGCGAGAGGCAGTCCAACTGGGCGGGTTGAGCCTGCCTCATGGCTCATTGAAGAATATCCTCAAGTTTCCTTCAGAGAATATATATTTACATTCTTATGATAAAACTGCGCCGAAAAATCCGGGGATTTCGTTTAAACATATTTCTCCGTCCAGGTAGAATGGGGTAGTTTTCAAAATCCCCTGTGAATGCGGAGACGTGTACATGGAAGAAACTGGGCAGTGAAAAAGAGGATCAAGGAACACGATGGAGATATATGCCTTGGGCCGCACACAAATGTCTGCTGTTCCGTAACATGCGCAGTATACTGGCCACTGCCCGCGTTTGAGTGAACTTGTACACCCGCAGAGCTAAGGAGGCTATCCAAATCAGACTTCACCCTAATAACATCAATAGGGGCAAGGACATAGAATTTCCTAAGGCATGGATGCCAACGATAAAGAAACACAACAAGAAACACAACAGTAGACCAATGTTGGGTCGAACGTCCACGAACAGCTTTCCACCAAAATACGAGGATCGAAGATGAACCAATCACGGACAATTAGCATCGAGTATAAATTGTAACACACACAAAGTTAATACATCGCCAGACGAAGACTAGCAGCATGGGAAACGTCGCGTTCCTGAATGACAATAACAATATCGGGAGACAAATGATTATCTATATTGTTACCGTATACCACCACGATAAGCAATCCTTTCAATATTATCTTTCTTTATGTAAGTCAGTTCTTGGGTAATAAAAAGAAAATCGTGTAAACACCCTAATTAATCCCCCTACTTCCTTGTTTTTTAGTACTTGATTACAAGTGTTGTCATAGAATCTCTATCTGTTTTCAGCATTCCTACTGTTATATCGTCAAGGCCCCCGGCTTATAAACTTTTGCTATTTCTAATAAATCTTTCATTGTATCTCATTTGTTGTTTTTTTCAGTTCCCATCCCCTCTTAACTAGTTTAACAAATGTTAATCATAGGGTAGTTTACCATTTTTATTTTGATGCAAATACCAGGCCTTGCCACTTTCCTTCTTGCTATGACCTTGAACTTTTTCATTTATTACCCCTACTTTGCCCTTCTGTTACTTCTTCTGCATTACGTATCATCAATTGTGTTTTTGCATTGTCACCCACTGTGTTTTCTTTCTGTAATACGCGCTTTATACATTTTGGCATGTTTTAAGTAACAGATATTCATACTGCCCTTTACTTGATGTATGTCTCAGTAAATTGTATGTTTGGTGTCATTCACTTCTATCAACTAATGGCCATCAACTGTATTTGAAGAGGGTAGGACAAAGGGTGATGAAGTATTTGGTATTAAATGACATGCCCCTATTTTGCATTCTTGCTGTACATGTTCACAACTTTAAGGTTGTCGAAAACTCTTAACGAAAACTCTTAACTAGCATTATTTAGCCCACTAATTACTTATTCTGGTTGTTTGCTATATATAAAATTCTTATACTTTACTGATCAAAACTTTCAATTCCGTAAATATTATTTCCTAAAATGTGGAAAGTAGAGAGGAGACAAACACTAAAAATTCATAAACATCACTTTAACTTTCAACAACTATTGACACAGATGGTTTGAAGAATGAAGCAAGAAAATTTAAACTTTGGGACGCAATGCTGGACAACATAACTTGGGTGCTTGTAACACAGTGAAAAGTAAAGAATTCAATATCTAGTTGAAACCTAAGTAACTTACAAGAAAATCTTGTACCGTATTTCCTCTATTTATAGATCGCCTCTAATTATAGACCCCCTCCAATTATAGACCCCCTTTTTTGGTGCCTTCAATTAATTACAGACCCCTTCTATATCTATATGAAAAGAGCAGATATGGATTTTGTCTTCTTGGGACAGTCTCTCCACGAAAGTCATTGCTGAGTCATTCAATTTCTGTGCACTCGAGTTACCCATTGACCGCTCTGATGATGACAAAATACATTGTGTTAAGGAAAATCAACCGTGTGAAAAGGTGTACAAGGCCTCAAAGAGCAAATCGGCACTCTGAATCGAGCCTTTTCTTGAAAATCCATTTGTAACTACAGAAACGGAACTCTAAATGTGTGCTTCTGAACATTTACGTTTTGACAATGATTCGGACTCAGATATCGAGGTCTGTTGAATTTCCACTGAATGTATGCAAACCGTTTTTCGTCTTGGCGGCAATTCAGCAATGAAAAGGTATTGGTGTAAACTATGAATGTAATGATGAATACTATAAATGTACTTTAGTAGCTTTTGTTGGAACTCTATGTGCTCCTTTTTTGAAAACTTTGTTCTGGAAATTAAAAACCCCTTCTAATTATAGACCCCCCTCTTTTGGTGCCCTCATACAATTATAGACGGGTCTATAATTAGCGGAAACTCTGTAGTCGAGTAAAACTTGACATAAAATCTCTTGTGATACTTGAATATCAAATTACAGACGCGTATCTAATTAACACACAGTGCCAGTTATGCCTCTATTAATACGAGTACTTGATGGGATAAAAATTGCGTATATAATATCAAACAGAACGATATAAGTCCTCTTTTGGCAAACGTAGCTTATTCTATATAACCTTAAGAATATGCAAAAGATAATTTGTGCTCGCCAAAAAGTTTCTATTGTTACATATTTAACTCCTACCCTGCTTTTAAGTTGTGAAAAGAATGCTTTACGTAACACTTCAAAAAAATATCTAATTTGAAAGAAAACGTTAATCCACTAAAGGTCACATGGGCTTATGGATGTGTGATGACATTTGACAACCATGTTACTAACAAATATTTTAGGAGAAGCTAGTACATGTGTAAAATCTTTGTGAAATATCTTACTTTTACCCTGCCTTGAAATTACAGAAATAATGCTTCGCGTAACACTGTTAGTATTTTTTAGATCAGATTAAATGGACGTAAGTTCATTAAAGGTGATATACTTTTATGGATGTGTGATGACATTTCACAGCCATTTTACTAACAAATATTTTAGGAGAAGCTATTACCTGTGTAAAATCTCTGTGAAATATCTTACTTTTACCCTGCCTTGAAATTACAGAAATAATGCTTCGCGTAACACTGTTAGTATTTTTTAGATCAGATTAAATGGACGTAAGTTCATTAAAGGTGATATACTTTTATGGATGTGTGATGATATTTCACAGCCATTTTACTAACAAATATTTTAGAAGAAGCTAGTACCTGTGTAAAATCTTTGTGAAATATCTTACTTCTACGCTGCATTGAAATTACCAAGCTGAGTACTTATATAGGCCTACCTCTGGCACTGAAGAAGCACTCAAAGCCGAAACACAATAAGTAATAAAAAATATTTTATTTCCCCATACTCACTTATTGTACGATTGACTTTGAAAATTTCTCACCTTAATTATTGAACTTGATGGTCCAATGGTCAAGGTGTCGGTTTTCAAACCAATGGGTTGTGGGTTCGAGTCCCCTCAGCTCCCTTAGTGAAAAAAAGGTATTGGGGGTAATGCCCCACTCATGATGAATATAATGATTGCTATGTGTCTGCTGAGTACTTTAAAAAATAATAAGTTACCAAGTAATCAAAACTTTTGAAACTTTTAAGATGCTTCTAAATGTTAAGATGCTCAAACGTCCCGATTACCCTAGCCTGCGTGCAGACTACCCTAGCTGAATTGGACTATCCACTTCACGTGGTAGCAAACAAGATAAATACAGAAATGCACAAAGCTCAGTTCCCTGAAATTCGCAAAGAAAGGAACTTGTGCGTCATTAAAATTTAAATTGATACGTCGAAGACTGCATGTTCCCACGTGCTACGTACTGGATAAACTCTTGCTGTATCCCTCACAAAATCACGTCAAGTACAAACAACGAGAAAATCCATACGCAAAAAAAACCAAAACAAACCATATCGTTATGACTGCCTCTAAATCAATATAAGCAAAAGTGAAAGTGCCTAATCATATTCATATCATATCATAAGATTATTAAGGAATCAAAAGTAGCTGTACTTTATCACCTTGTAACTTACATAGAAAACTAAAGTCAAGGTATCAATGTGATAACAAAGTTTTGACTATTGAAATCATTCTTGTCCTCTAATAGTCGACGGTCATCGACTAGTCGAGGTCATTGATTTGTTGAGGTCATCGACTAGTCGAGGTCATGGCTACTCAAGGTCATGACTAGTCGCGGTCGTTGACTAGTCGACTAGTCGAGGTCGTCTACTACCTATAAAGTCGTCGACTACCAATACGTTGTCGACTAGTCGACTAGTCGACTTGTCGTGGACATCACTACTCAGTAGCAAGAGATGAGATTGGGAACAGAAGACTCACAGCTGCTTGAAATGTTTTGAAGATGATTTCAGGAGAAATATTGCTTTACTGTTGGTTGAGTGGAAAAGAGTACTTGCTCAATTCAATGGAAGCCATCGATCACTGGAGTTTGAGCGCAAATCACTAACGTAGCAGTCTTTAGGAGTAGCTCAGGTAAGTTTACTTTGTTCTCACGCCAACCTCGTTGGTAAGATGTCAAACTCGACAGGCAACTATTAGTATCATTGATGTATTCCTTATATTATTTTGTTATCTAAACAGTTAACTCGCTAGAGTATTTCAGTCGTTAGACCTGTAGTTAGAAAATTATGGAGGATTTTACGAAGTAATGCTTCATCGTATAATATACTGTAAGAAGCAGAATGAAATCAAGGCTACTTGCAGCTCAGCAAGGATGCTGAACGTGAAGCGCCTTGATCTAGAAAGCAAGAGATTTTATATCTCCAGTTCTAAATGAAAGTTTAACAGTAACTGGCTCTTTAATATTACCGGTTGAAACAAGTCAAAGTTCAAGGGAGGTTTACAGATGAAAATTACTTTTCAAGTACACAACCATTTGCCTGTTTCGTGCAGTATTCATGGGCTGCATCGTAAGCCAACTGAAGACTGATGTACAGCCGCGCTCTGTAACCGTGTTGAAGGTCGGTTTCAGATAGACGTGATGCGCACTTTTACAATTGTAACATGAAAAAAAATTAAGTCAAACTTCATGGGCAAGGATTTGATGTGCAAGTACCGCAATGACCAATTCGGCAATTGTTAGGTATCTCAACACGTAAAAATTTCGCCTTTGAGTTGTGATAGAGCCTTCATGCCATGTTATGCTGCTTATCCATACATCGCAGATGTCTTATCATTAGCAGGGTGTCAAGAGGTTATGAAATAGCATCAGAAGTCAGCTTATTTTGGCTGTCTGTTTGTCCGCGTCAATATGGATTAAGATTATTCAGTTGCCATTTTCATTGTATTCTGTCAATTTTGAAAATATTCGTTGGTTCTGTCATTCGTACAGCAACCATGGAGTGCATGAAATCCATAGCATTATCTTAAACTTTCTTAGGCCAGCGAATGCTGAGGCTACGAATGACGGCTTTAGAATCTACTGTATGTGGATTAAATATTTGTTGTCAATTTTAATCCCGACTTTTACAAATAAAAGTACAAGTTTACCAAATTGAGACCCTGTTTACACTGGTACGGATCCAAACCGGTACGGATCCAAATCGATCCCGTATAAACACCCTAGAAAGGGAATCAAATCCATTTGGATCCAGGACTCTGCATGCTAATCTAATTAGCAAATCAACGGTTTGCTCTATTGAAATACGAGCTGCGATATGTGGCAACGGTTGAAATATAAACAATAGGAGATTATGGATAAACGTGTCAATACAAGGACGAAAATAGAATTTGAATAGGGATTACGTCAAATTTATCTCGTAATGGTGTTTTTTTAACTCATTTTCGATCAATACCAGTTTGGATCCGATCCGAA
Source organism: Alatinidae sp. Z8VKAUB7J3 (assembly GCA_010016025.2). Classification (NCBI taxonomy): domain Eukaryota; kingdom Metazoa; phylum Cnidaria; class Cubozoa; order Carybdeida; family Alatinidae; species Alatinidae sp. Z8VKAUB7J3. The sequence continues at coordinate 46,646,346 of JAAAKM020073195.1, read as the reverse complement.
GCGTTTACACAGGTACGGATCCAAACTGGTCCTCTTTCATAAGTGGACCCAAACTGGTACGGATAGCAGATCCAAACGAGTTCGAATCCACCAGGTCCCGTATAAACGCGAGGCCGATCCGTACCAGTTTGGATCCGTACCAGTTTGGATCCGTATCCGTGTAAAGAGGGTCTGAAACTCTTAAGGCTGCTTTTCTCGACGTGAAGAAATTTTAAATTAACTGATTAACCTAGAAACTGCGAAGATGCAGTCATTTGCCATCGTTAGTTCCATATGTGGAAGAAGTTATTCGATATTACAAATGAACCTGCGATAGCAAGTGAGTGGGGCAATATAATGTAAGACTGGAGACAAGAACTAACCTCAGCGGAACGGACGAAAAAACCTAGCCGGTTAGAATCGGAGCCGAAACAAAGCAACACAAGAAATGCAAGTTTTAACTTGTGGAAAGGTCTCAAACTAAGCTTTTTTTTGGTGGGGCAATATAATGTAAGACTGGAGACAAGAACTAACCTCAGCGGAAGGGACAAAAAACCCGGCCGTCTAGAATCGGAGCCGAAACAAAAGCAACATAAGAAATTCTAATTTTAACTTGTGGAAAGGTCTCAAACTAAGCCTTGTTTTTGTGATGACGTTAGTACTCTGAGGAGTGTCAGACGAAAAAAGCTTTTAAGTACACAATGTTTTCGCTATTTCGTGCAATGTTTTTCCATTGTACTAAATCAAAAATTTCCCGCTACTTTAGTACTAAATGATGATACTTGAAAGTTGGGAATGTTCAGAGGCTTGTGATTTAGGGCTGTGAAATTACGTAGTGGGGGGGCTAATACCCCCGGTTTCCTACCCCCCAGACGAAACGTGTGTGTATGTGAAAAAGGCCGAGTGGAATAGGGTTACAGATTTCTTTAAGTCAAGTGAAAAAGCAATGAAATGTTTTGGGTATGAGGTGTCTATTTTCCAATGTTCTTCATTTATAAGGATAGAACCAAGTCATGTTATTCATGATCTCTGAGTTATTGGCTCACACCAAACACATGTTGAAATAAAAGACTTTTGTAGATCCGGGCGTTTTCTCTAGGTCGTAAAAATAGTGTCATCAACTACTCGGAATACACCGGGGAGAGGGGGCGGGGGATGAAGCGTCCCTGGTTTTTCCTCAATATCCACATTTACAATCAGAATGGCTCAGTTGGCAGCGAAAAGGTGTCGGCTTTATTTCGACCCAACTATAAGATATTACATGTGAATATTACATGTATAGCACTTGTCGGCCTTTTGGCAAGAAAAGGATGTGATATCTATTCTCATTAATGACAGATTATTTTCATAATCCACGAGAAGGGGTCCTACTGGCGGTTTGAGTCTGCCTCATGGTTTGGTTCTCTGCCCGGTAGCTTAACTTGAAGAGCGTTGCCCTTGGACCCCCAGCTGCCCCATGTTTATTACTTAGCCTGTTTAATGGTTTCGGGGCCACTACTCATCGGAGGTGTTAAATTTCTATTAACGTTGAAAATACAAGATTACGTTTTACAAAGAAGATAAGCTGGGTGCTTTCGGCCATATTGAATGATATTGAATCAAATGACCATTTTGTGGCTTGGAAGAACACAAAAGCTTTACACTCGACCATAACTAGTCATAATTTGGGGAAGTGTTCAATAAAAACCGTGACAGGGAATTCCTTAGAAGCTTTAGAGACCATCGGACACTGACAGTTCCCCAGGGTGACATCATCTTAATAGCTTTTGTGAATGTTACAGTTACTATCGTATTTGTTTCTTTTACAATTTTCAGCTTGTCAATGACATAATGCGAGAAGAACTTATAGAAGAGCAAGGTATGTCTAGTCTCTCCTGTATCATAGCTGATAGGACATTCCTACTTTATTTCAAATTACAGTGATTGTTGTTGAATGATGATGTTGAATGATGATGATGATGGTAATAATTGATGATGGCGATGATGATTGATGATGGTGAAAACAATGATGATAATGATGATGATTATAATGATGATGATAGTCGTGATCAGGATTATTTTAATGATGCCTATGATGCTAGTGATACTGATGATGATGTTAATGATGATGATGTTGTTGATGTTGATGAAGATGATGATGATGACGATGATGACGATGACGATGATGATGATGATGATGATGATGATGATGATGATGATGATGATGTTGATGATGATGATGATAATGATGATGATGATGATGATGATGATCCATCTTAATCTTAGGTTCATTTTTTGCCCCACTTGTCGTCTTTCAGCTTTTTTTCGGGTCAGGATGTAATTCCTAGGTTGCTCCGTTCAGCCATCGTTTACCGTTTTAAGTGTCATGGATGTAATGCCATGTATTTGAGTCAAACGATCCGTCAATTTTATAGACGCCTCTCGGATCATTTGGGTGTTTCAGCCTTGACTGGGAAAAACTCTCTAACCCTCCTTTCTCTAGTATTCGCTCTCATTGCACTGAATGTAACACACACTTCTCCATTTCAAACTTTACCTTTCTCGCTTCAGCCTCTACTGAATTCGGTCTCCTTCTCAAAGAAAGCCTTTTTTTGTCTAAACTTAACCCAAGCCTCAACCTAACGTCTTCTTCTATAAACTTTTCTCTATTCTAACACTTCATTTCCCCCCTTGCTTCTCTCCTTATCACTTATTTTTCCTCCTTAGGGGCAATTAGTACTTCTATATTTTTTGTTCATATTTGGTATTGTTCTAGTTTTACCTTATTAACTCGTTTTTTCACGTTATAACTTCACTTTGAAAATGATGTGGGAAAACATCGAAAGCTCAGGATCGAGTTATTTTTTGTATTTTATTGCGTTAGCATAATGATTCTTTTGCGGCCTATATGCTGGTTACTAATTTTCATATTAAGATTATGTTTTCCGCCTGGCTCATCTATTGCTGTTGCTAAAGTACTTTGTCAAACAATAACTATACTTTATTTTCTTAACATGTGCATAGCAGATACTTTGCAGAAAATAAAACCACTGCTTAAAACCTGAGGAGATATGTTCGTTAAATATGACGCCAAAATAGACCAATAACATAACAAATTTTTCCAGCTAACTGTTCCTAAGCGTGTACTTTTTGTAATTGATCAAATATTGATTTTCCGTCATGGTTTCGTGTCAAAACAAAAAATTTGTCCTTGAAGGAACGGCGGTTTCCAAAATTACTCATCACAATGGGAGTTACGTTTCCTGCTTGCAACTTTTCGAGAACAATGTTAGACCTTATATAACCGCACGGGTACGTCGCCATTATCAATACAAAAATGCAAAAACTTTGGTATTCGATATCTCGTTAATCGTATTTAAGTAGTCTGCTAAAGATACTTACACGAGAAATGAGTGTTTAGCAGGAAAAAGTCGTAAACTACTTATTTAAAATTTCCGATTCGTTGGTAAGGATACTTCTTTGTATGGTAAAGTGAAGCAATCGGACGCAATAATCCCGAAGAGAATTGCAATATTCAAGTGTACTTTAACCCTTTGTTTAACGACGGGACTCTAAAGTTCCAGGGAAATCTTTCCTCTCCTGCGCCAGTCAACCATAGAGATCTATATAAAATAGTTTTATTAATATACCTCTATGGAGTCAACTGAGTCAACGGACTTTGTCCTTTAATGACCTTTGTTAGAGCTTATTGGTCTCTTGTGAGGTCTCTACAGAATATGGGAACGAGGCATTTGATAAATGGTTTACATCCAAAAACGTTCATTCTTCTTGCTGTTGTATTCCGCTGTGGCTGCTTGGAAGGTAGGTGAACTCAACTTAAGCGTACATTGATAGTTTTTCGTTTCTTACCAATTAAATTATAAAGCTCACCCTCGCATCTTATCCTTCATAACGCGACTCATCTTGTGGTATTTTTTAAAATAAAATCATAGACATTAATATTTTTGTTAAGACTACTTAACCTTCTAGAATGTCAATGGTCACTGATCAGATGCATTGAGTCCCTTGTTAATATCCTGACAATATTTCCAATGAAAACTTGGTCCATTTCTAATTGCAACATTTTTAATAATATTTAACGTACTGATCCCACCACATGTAAAAAATGTAATTTGGACCTCCTTAAACGCGTAACGTCCAACAATTTACTGGTATTAAAACTAAAAACTGTATTCAACCCAAGGACGTTTTTTTGCCACATGCAAGCTAGTCAGCGGTATTATACCCTCTACACACTTGGGCTTAATCAAAAGAGGGAATGACTCTCCTATGAAAAAGGAGTTCACAAATATAAACTTAGGGAGCTTTTGGGAGCAACACAAAAAGTGACACAGAAGAAACTTTGTAGCCATAAGCTACTGGATCATTTTTCTCTATCAGATAAAAATTTGCTTACATAGACAGACCTAGTATGACTGTTACTCCTTGCGTAAGAAATGTTTTGTTCGCCCTATTGTCCTACGGGCCGTATTAAGCCTCAGAGATATACCACAGGATACGGTAACATGGCAAATCAGCAAATGTTACTTGCAGTATCCTTGGTCAAGAGATGTTTCAAAACAAGTTAGTGTTTTGAAGTGCGTAGAAAATTGGACCAACAGCACTTTAACGGACGTCGTAAGCTGCAATGCCTTTCACCTATATTCGGTACTAAAGTTCAGTTTGATTCGAATGCTTTTCATTTACTCTCCGTACTTTTACGTTAGCTACTACAATAAAATTATCCATCACAAAATTCATATCTACAATATGCAAATGTGTAAGCATTTTAGTTGTAGAAGACACGTTTCATTACCCAGATTGTGAATAATATTTAAACATCCTTCCCGCAGATTGAAAACTTTAGAATCTGGCGCAATAAGTCTCGATTTTCTTAGAATCTGGGACCCTTAGTTCTATATATTGGCACCAGCACAATAGGCTCTTCTTTTGCAAATCTGTATTGCTGGGCAACAGACTTCATTCTCTGTAAGGAAAGAACGCTGCATTCCCTCGCTATGGCAGAGTGCTGATTTTGTTAGCAGTATCAGTTCTTTGTGATCTTCTCTCCTCATGCCAATCAGTCTTCTTCGAGGAACATTGACTGAATACATCCCTAGGATCACCGCTTTAACTTAATGATTATTCTATTTTTAACAACTTAAGGGATCCGAGTTCACGTCTTCCCAAATTTTAAAGGTCTTTGTTCCTTGTTTTACTTGATTAAGCAACAGGTGTGACAATCGTCCATCAAATAAGCTAAAAACACCACCTAACAAATGAAATGAAAACGAAAGGAATATTTAATAATTTCAGCAAATTTACAGGCAAGTCTACATTCAGTGAACAGTTGTTTCGAGTTACTAAATATGCCATCCATTTACGAACTAAGAAGCCGAATCAGGGTTCCCAGCCACACCTTCCCTGATTTCCCTGACGAATTTAGAAAAGTCCCTGATAAGTTTACCCCGAAGGCCAATACAGGTTTCTTACGGATATTGGAAGTATGTAGTCAGTTGGCAATAATGAGCTCTTGATTTAAAGAGAAGACAATTTCATGAAACAAAATAAGACTATTTCTGGACACATATTGCCCTTTTAGAGCAGTAGGTAACAATGATAATATACTTCGCTTGAGGGTCTTGTAAATGGATGAGTTAGTTAAGGACCCAATTTCAGTTCATCATTTAAACATATAATGGTTGTCGCGTTATTGTCAATTAAAAGTGCTTGTGTTTTCGCAACCATCATTATAATTGATCCAGGACTGGATCAGTATTTCTGATATTGTTTGGTCATGTTTGATATTGATACTATTACTACTTGCCTAATTGGTTTCTTTCTATTACCGGGTATACCTACATAAGAGATAACAAGCACTTTAGGTATGTTGTTGCTTTTCTATGGGGCCCTTAATAAGTGGCTACGAAATTTGTATTGCAAGCTTTTACAATGTTTGTACTTAATTTCTGTTAGATGGTCACACAGACTACAAGCACTGTTAATTCCTAATTAGCTGCACTGTAATTTGCAATTACTGTGTCACATACGACTTTGAAGAAGCTGCGTGAAGATGACTGCCGGCACAATACCAACTTTCAGTGGCTTGCGACACCCCATAGTGACAGGCCGACCTTATCGGCCTTCTTTTGTCAAAGAGACCTATACTATGCTACTATACTATGAGGTTGCGACAGGAGAGACATCTTGCTATTACAATCTGCCACGTGTACCATTTTGTGTCTTGCACATTGTATTTCTTCTCCATTCCATCTTTTAATGTTTATCCTTCAATGTGTCAATGTCTCATTATTCATAATAACTTCAGATTCAACTTTAATTAACTATTGACAATATGAAGAAGTATTAAGGGGAATTTAGGGTGGTCACTTTAAATTGTTTTTATTACTTTCAAATATTAAGTTTCTATTATGGTTTTTAGCCTCATTCTATCTAATTATCTTACACTTGTTCCATTTGGTGCAGCCACCTGAAATGCTTTTCCGCTTCAATGTAGGGGATTCGCAATAATTAGTTTGACATATTTCAAGTATCATTTCATCAATCTGAAAGTGCATGAGGTGCTAAATGCTATGAGTATTAAATTACGAACATTGAGTACTTTATATTACATTTGGCTGACCAGCTTAAACTTTAAAACTTGATTTACAGATATAATTATAGATTTCGTATTTCGTTAAGATGTGAATCAATTTAAGGAATTAAAGGGTTTATTTTGGAATATTTATGTGACTTGTTGATTCCATGTAGAGAAGATTGCAAGTATCACATCCTGTTTACGTTTCAAGCATTGTTACGGTATGGTATGTCACAAAACATGAAAACTTTGATACTGTTACGGTATTCATATGTTAAAGCAATCCTTGAAGTTAGAAATGAAGTCACGGTGTTTTTTGTTTGTTTAGACAAAACGAAACAACACAAGATCAAAATCTAAACAGCGGATAATTTTTATAAGATGCCAACTGCATTAAAGTTTCAGCCTCAAAGTTAAACAGGTGGAATAGATATCTTTATAATAAATGGAGTACTTCTCCATTTAATGACACATTTATGGGGAAACAGTTAGCCCTAAGTTATCGTTCTGTGCTGTGCGCTACATGGATTGTTGGAATTGGATATCATGCGTATGTAGTTGCAATTATAATGATACTTAGCATGAAAACAACAAAATGCAATAACTATTTTGCAATAAATTTCCGCGCAATATTTTCTAAGAAACAGTTCTCCTTCCTTTCCTTTGCATTTTGGTTCTTGTTGTAATCGGTCTTGGCATTAGTATCAAAAGGGAATCACCGGATGCAAACATTGTAACGTTTTTGTACCTGGCTGACATGTTTGAGCGAATGTTCGAGGATCGTATTAATTCCACTGCGTACAGTGATCCTCACCAAAAAAACCCTGCTGCACAACGTTTCTTTTGTTAAGGTTCAGTCTCTTTGTTGTGAGACCTAAAGAAAGCAGGTATCTGTACGTGATCAACGATGGCAGTATCATTAGTAGAATATTGTATGTATTTTTGACAGCTTGTGGCAATCATGCATCTGTTTACGTGCTACAAACGATTTACATTATATAAAAACATTAGATAAATGATGCATTTTTAACATATTGTTATAGTAACTTTTGACATTGTACAGCTCATTTGCAGGATGCATATGGGGCTAGAACAGTTCCCAGCTGGATGTTTGCTGCTGATGAAAAAATAACATTAAAAAACTCTCATTTTTTAAAGGATGCCCCATGTAGATCATTTTTGTGCAGGTACTAATTTTTTGCGAGTCAACAATATAACTCGCTTATACCGGTTTTGATACAGACGGGTCTAGATTATACTTAAATGTAAACAAGGTTACTTTCAAGATATTCATTTTGCCTTCAAGGGGCTGTGAGAGGTAGGCTTAGAAAACGCTATCTGTTCACCGTTCATTGACACAGCAGCAGCATTCGTGGATGTCAATGCACTGTATCACCGCCAAATTTAAACAACATTTCAACGCACATTCTTTGATACATAGCTCATGCTGATGGTCAAGGTCAGGTTACATTTACAATTAAGTGTTCTAAAACTTATTAAACTATTTTTTTCTGCAGCATCAATAAGAATTTAATACATTTAGTGGATTAGTCAATTAGCCATTGATCTCCGGCTGAGTCTTTGATTTGTTTACAATTACCTGCAATGTCATCTCCTTTACTGGTAATACGCTTTATCATAATAGGTGTAAAACTCCGATGCAGACACGAGATAGACCAAGAGTTAAAATTCTGTGCTAAACCAGAAAGAATAATTCCTTTTATCCCAGTTTAATTTGTTTACAAAGGACTTACAGAGCCATGCCAAGTGAGATGACCTGGGAACGGTCCCATAGTAACTTCCGCTCGAAATTTGTAAAATTTGTTTTGGTCTAAATACGATTAAGCCTTCAACTTTGTTGAAAAAACTGGTAATCAATTTGAGCTTATATAGCGGTCTTGAATTTGAAGTTTTAATAATACGATTGCTTCCTTAAGCCATGCTGTGCTGCACTGGCACAAGAATATCGTGACTTGGTTTTTTCAATAGCTTTTACCATTAGTTAGGAACTGACTTGAATAAACTTTTTGATGATTCACCAGGCATTTTCATTATGTTATGGTCAATAAATTTTCTGGAATCAGCTGGGCCATTCTGGAAGCTTTTCATGTGAATCATGGGTGACATTCAAGATGTCATGAATGCCCTTTGCAAACTGTGGACCTGAGGCAAAGAAAGCACGAACACTTCTCCCTTGATACTAGGGATGTAAACACAAACTTTGCCACCTCCAACCCAACAATATCAGAAGTCCCTGAAACCCTAATTAAATTGAGAAAGTAATCTGTTGCCGACGTTTTCCGTTGGTTTACTTTCCCCACTGATAACACGCTTCTCCATCTCCCTCACAGTCTTACAAAGAAGCAATCCGACTTGATGCCAGGCATTTCCGTGCTCATTCTAGTTTAGGAGGTGTTTATCATCTGCAGGTAAGGCTTTTGGAATTTTTCTTATAGATAAAGGCATGATTTTAAGGTTAACTGAAATGAAGTTAACTGAACTGTAGATTCTCTTCATTCCGCTAGTAGCGTCGCATATCTTGTGTACCTTCTTCTACTACTATATCTTCTACTGTACGGGTCGTGGAATTTTTTAGCCAAAGGCCTATAGCCGCTCCAGCTATTTTGAAAAAAAATGCGGCTATGCAAAGCTAGTTATGGACATTGTGAGACTTGAGTACAGTGCGAAGGAACACACACCAATCCTAATGTCCTGACGACATACACACTCTCTAACACAACGTGATAGTGATCACATTAAAAGGACATGACTGGGCCCATGACCTGTTGAAAGCAAGAGCATAATTTCAAGATTCAGCACGATAGAAAACATTGTCTTATACTGAAGAAAACAAAGAGATGAATATATCTAACGAGGTTACGGCTGCTCATAGGGAGCTATCACAATACAGAAACATAACAATTCTTTCAACATAGACGTTATGTCCTTGTGCAAACCTGCCAGTGGTATAGCAATTTTATACTAATACCCTTGATATTTTTAGACCTCTCATACAAACTTCAGTCGTCTGTAACTTTCTCCAAAGACACTCCAAAGAACCAAACAGTAAGCTTTGATCATCATCGGTGCTCATAATGCCTGCTTCTAGATACATGATTTAAATTTTGTACCACAAAGAACCAAGTACCCTCTTACTAATGGTTATGTTTGCAAATTTGTGGAAACGGTGGACTTATTGTGATTGTTTATCCATTTTGTTTTTCGCCAAGGCCTGTGTCGAGGCCAGTGTACACTGTACGCAGTAGAAATATGTACAAAAGACAAATGAAAAGATATACTTGGATAAAAGATGAGAAAAACAGAAATGAGATATTGTAGACGAAGACAAAATAGAAGCACAATACTAATAATGGTTCGGTAGAAAATGTGATGGAAACTGAACTTCAAAAGAGCGTTTTACATTGCCGCTCAAGAGCGATCGATAACCCAGTCCAAACACCAGTCGAAGTAATAGTCTGAACGGCAGTCGAGTCAGCGATCGAAACGTCAGTCAAATAAGCAGTCAAATATTAGTCGTATCAGCGATCGAAACATCAGGCAAGTTAGCAATTGAAACGTCAGTCGAATTAGAAAGTTAAACGTCAGTCGAATTAGCAGTCAAAATATTAGTCGTATCAGCGATAGGAACGTCAGGTAAGTTAGCAATTGAAACAGGCAAGGCAATGATGCAGTTAAGTTTCTCCAATGGATTAAGATCACTTTGATTGTGAAATGTTGCCAACAAGACACTCCCATTCAATACTATGGAAACCATTGAGATAATGATGTCTACCACAATTATGACCAACAAAGCAGTTTTATGCCAGGTTCCGTTCTCATAATATGTATAAAAAGCTAAATAACAGTCCACCTTTACGTGATTTGTAAATGAAGTGAAATTTGATTCCATTATGCTTTCTAACTAATTACTGTACAGTGGTTTCAGTTTTTGATGCCACCAATCTTCTTTTTCTTTCTGATGACTACACACAGAGTAACTAGCGTTCTTAAGGAAAGTATTTAAAGTTTGGCAAAAGTCATTCAGTCTACTAGAACAACTCTCTTAAGTTCAGACGCAGCAGAGTTTCAAGTCATCAAAGGCAGCAGGATTCTTGAAACATGTATAAATGCTTTAATTTTATTTTTGGAAATGATCAATGATCAAGTATTCTTACTTGAGATTTTGCACCTGCATCGCTAAACCCAAAGGCTTCAACAGACGGGGGAACCGATTGAAAGATCACAGATGATTTGGGTAAGAAAAGTAGAATATATCTTTTTATATATTTATTTGATTATTTGGTTTCTTGCTATTTTTATGCGGGTTAAGTTGTATCAGTTTCATATTTCTATAAATAAATTCCTACAAGAACAAAAATATTCGCAACATTGACTAAATGTTGTTTTTTCTTTTGGAATAACGCTTATAAGCATAAACAGGCTCTGATTGCTATAAAAATAAGCACACACTAAGCATATTGTCCATCCTGTGGTCGGCTTTTGGAATTTGCAAAGCCTATACCTACCATAGAAGCCCTACGTTATTGTTGAACAGTATCTGAGTTGCATTTTTGTGCATTTAAATTTGACCCTAAATAAGCATATGATAAGCATTTTTTGAGCCTAAAATTGGGCCTAGCTTAAGAATGCTCGAGTCTCTCTCAGAAAATCATATGCTTATTGAAAAGAGCCATGTGTGTTTCGATTAACAAACCGACAAGCCTTTCCTTTTCAAATTGATGAAATTAAACATCTCTCATAATTCTCCATTACAGGCAACGAGATTTCTTTGAAAGCTTAATCAGATTTAAGAGTCAATTGAGTGCCACACCAAGCTCATTCCCAAGGGAGTATTGGGGAACTATGCACCCTCTGAAAATTTTTGATCCCTTTTAAAATTTTGCCAAAGTACTCAGTGGCGGTTGGTGGCTGAGATGACAGGGGGTGCAAATCCGGGACATGAATAAAGTAACCTGGTGGGTTGCCCCGTGAGGCCCTACTTTTAACAATCGGGGGAATATAAAGATGTATGTGTATATACGTATCTATATATATATATATATATATATATATTCTCAGTAGACGCATTGCAATTATATATAATTGTCAAAGAGTGGAGCATTACCACAATCGCTTGCAATTTAACGGCGCTAACGGGATTCGAATCAACGACCTCATGGTTACTAAACCAACGCCTAACCATTGAGCCATCGAGGCTCAAAAGCTAAGGTGAAGATTTTAGTGTCAATCTTTCGCGAATTCTCCTCCAGTCAGGAAATTAATTCATTAATATTTATTGTGTTTCGGCTTTGAGCCTTCATCAGTGCCAGACATATACATATTCTCAGCATATATATATACATATATATGTATATAAAAACTAAAACAGACTTCAAAATAGCCCTCAGTTGAAAACAGATATAAAAACATTCAAACTAAAATTGGGCTCTCCGCGAGCTTTCGGAAATTTTATTCCTTTTTTCTTGGCGTAAAATACAGTTGGACACGGTTGCTTATAAAAGAAATAAAGAACAATAAAACATTCTTTGCAACATTCCATCTAAAATTTCTACTTACAAATATATGAACTTATGTCAATAAAGGTAGAAGGCCGCAACTTTTACAATGTAACAGAGGAAGAGATGAGAGCCCTACGTGATTTAGTTGATGATAATACCATCGTCATTAAGGAAGCAGACAAAGGCTCGGCGGTTGTAGTTTGGGGGAGGGATGACTATTTAGCGGAAGCAGACTTACAGTTATCTGATCAAAACGTATATTCTAAAGGTGATACGGATCCCACCAATGAATAGGCAACTAGGACTAGAAATACGATTTTGTCACTTCATCATACAGGCGAAATACCCACAGAAACAATTAAATATCTTAATGTTAAAACTTGGGAGGTTCTATCTTTTGTCCAAAATTCATAAGAGGCTTTATAATGTTCCGGGGCGTCCTGTGGTTTCAAATTCAGGATATTTTACGGAACGAGTTTCCGAATACCTCGATTATCATCTACAACCAATTGCGAGAGAAGTCAAGTAGTACGTTGAGGGTACTACCGATTTCCTGCGTAAGATCACGGAATTGCCAAGAATAGAAGAGACCACAATATTGTGCACTATAGACGTGGTAGGTCTTTACCCTAGCATTCCCCACGAAGGGGGTCTCGAAGCTCTCAGTCGGGCGTTAGAGGCAAGAAAGGATAAGAAGGTAGCAACAAGCACACTTATTTCTCTAGCCGAGTTTGTGCTTAAGAATAATTATTTTGCACACGATGATAAATTTTATCGACAAATTCGGGGTACCGCTATAGGGACAAAATTTGCACCGTCTTACGCTATTATATTTTTGGCAGATCTAGAAAAACAAGCGATAGAGGGTTTTGCGGAGAAACCAAGTGCATGGCTTCGGTACATTGATTATATCTTTATGGTTTGGAATCACGGGGAAGCTAAGTTCTCTCAATTTATGTCATATCTGAATGATCTTCACCCTACTATCAAATTTACTCATAGCTTTTCTATAACAAGTATAGAATTCCTTGATGTCAAATTAACACGTGAAAACGTGAAAAGGAGAGACTGACTACGTACGTCAAACCCACAGACGCGCACCAGTACTTACATCTTAAATCGTGCCATCCATTTCATACGAAGAAAGCAGTTCCCTATGGTCAGGCACTTCGCATCAGGAGAATTTGTTCAAACACTGATTTTTATGATAAAAGATGTAAGGATCTCAAAGGGTGGTTGTTGTCTCGTGGGTATAATCCCAAATTGATTCACTCGCCGTTAGCACAGGCAAGGGCGGTAGATCGTCAAGAACTTCTGACCCCCAAGGATTGTAATGAAAACTTGGAACAAAAGGGTGATTAAATTTTGATTCAACGTTATTGAACATGATTAAGTGATTGTCGGTTGTAACTATTCAACGCAATTGGGCCTTTTCAGCCCAAATTGTTGTTTTGCACCAACAAGCATCAGAAATTGCCAGTTTTCTGTAGTTTAACCTGTATAGTGATTGAAAGTAGATCCCTGAAAGTCTCAAATTAACGTCTCAAATCAAATACCCTGAGCAAACATTCTAGGACATTAGTTAGATTCAATCACCCGACAATCACCGAACAAGAAACAGCAAAAAAGAGCCATTACTATTGTTCTGTGAAAAAAAAAACAAGAGAACACGAAGAAGAGAAAGAAGACGAACATAATGGCTTAACCTTGGCAAACGAAACCTGAAGGTCCATCACATGCATTGAGTAAGATTGTAGGATGTCGTCAAAGTAATTCATTCGTTTAAGTGCTTGGTCCCTTTCCCTGTAATTATGCAAATCCTTTATGCTACCATCCTTTGAAATATAACTTTAAACGTAAATAATTCGTCTTTGAGAATCTCTTTAAAACTTTCTCTTTAAGAAATTTTTCTTCAAGACTTTTGGTTAATATTGACAATGATTGCTCTTTATATACATTTTATTTTACCAGAAACTCTTCCTTTGTTTTTACTATTTTTTTTAATTTTAAATCTATTCGTTACGGAAGGTTAGAACATTTATAGGTTTGACAAATTTTATAATTCAAGCATTGTATTTAGTCTCTAGTGGAACGCAGGTGATAATTTTGCTGACCGTTCAAAGGAGCTGCACGACCATTACTATTTATGATTATTGGACACAAATTCTGTTTTTTAAGATGTCTGCAAGGCAAGATTGCACGCAGGAATTCTCCCTTTTTAAATAGCGAATAAACCGACGCATGAAATTATGACATCTGGAACTGGAGGAAACAATCAATATTTCCCCATAGCTACTGTCTGACAGCACGACTTTGGCTCCATAGCACTTTCGCCGTTTGTTTTACCCGTTCAGTCCTTTTGAGCCGAAATGATTGTTGTGCACTAACAACTATCAGACATTGCCCGTTTTCTGTGGTGCCCCCTGTATAGCTGCTCAAATTATATCCCTGAAAGTTTAAAATTAATTTTGAAATATCTACTACCCTAATATTCCAGGAAATTAGTTATATTCAATCACCCGACAATCACTGAGGAAAAAATAGCAAAAAAGACTTGTCCATAGTTAAAACACCCCTCCCCGAATTCGTGTTATCAATCTGGTGAAATTCGAAACATTAAAATAGTCACATTTGAACAACATATGTCATCGCCAAGTCGTATTTTATCTTATAGAATTTCAGCAAATTGCATTTAATTGATAAACTGTATTTAATTGCATTTAACTGCTGGGTTTGGAAGCAACACCATTTTTGCACAAGGGAACGCTTGTTTTGTTTTATCATCTTATTTTATTATTGTGACAAAAACTGATTTGTTCATATACTTCCTTTTTTTAACTTTTCCCCTCACTAAAGTTAATTTCACTGGAACTTCTTAGTGGAAGCAGAAATAGCTGTGACAAATTTTTTATTTAGTTATCAAATATAATAGGAAATATTGTACAGTAAAGAGACTTTGAGAGAATATTGATGGCAAATGTGAACTAACAAAAGAAACTATGTGCATCTAGATAATCAAAAGGGCGAATCTCAAGAATTTATTTCTGTAATAAGTTACAAATTTCGAAAATACTTAAAGGGGAAGATCAAGAGACCAAAAGGCAATAGGTACACACTACTACTAATACTTATACCACTGTTACATTTACTAGTTCTACTACTACTATTACTATTGTTCCAACTAACACTTCTGTTGCAACTACTAGTGAGGCTTAGAGCATTAACAAAAAAATTTCGAAACGTATAGGAATACACTAGGTATCAAAAAGAAATATTGACAATATTATAGCAATGGGTAATTGTATTAAGCTGAGTACTAATACTACTGCTACGACTCTTATTGCAATTACACCCAAGGGTGTGTAGATGAAGGTTTCAACCAAGTCATAGAGGGGATGGTATAATAAATCATAAAACACCATCTGTATGCAGGTTGTCAAAAGTAGATATTAGCAATATCTTGGGAATATTTTTCTGTGTAAATTAAAACGCATAATGTGGGAGATGCTGAAGAAAGACAATATTTGCATCCCACCACTTCTGCTTCTACTCCTACAACTACTAATAAAACTACCATTATTAATACTGCTACAACTACCATTATTAATACTGCTACTACTACTACTACCACTACAAAAACTAAGACTACTACTATTAATTCTACTGCTACTACTATAACTATGGGTGCTAGTATTACTGCTACTAAAGCTAAGGGTATTAAGTTGAAAATTTGGGTAATGTTGAAACTTTATGATCTGATTCGAAGCACACTATTGCAATATAGTTTGTTAAAATGAAGTATCAGCATTATTGCAGGAACGGTTGATGGTATTAAGGTAAACCCTTCATTGTGTGCTGAATGAGATGTTGAAGAAAAACAGAGGTGGTATGTGCACATTGCAACTGTTGTTACAACAGCCTTAGGTACTACAAGAGATAAGGGTATTAAGATGAAGCTTACAAAAGTATAAAATTAAATTAAACACAACCATTTCGATCAAGATTTTGTTGAGTGTATGGTGAGTTATGTCAAAGTTGCTGTTGTTAAATACTGTTTAAAAAGTTACTCCACCATACAAGTAGCACGCCAAACTAAAATTTCTTAAAAAAAAACGTTTAAACTATTATCTTCTTTTACTCTGCAAATGACTAGGTCAATATAAAACGAAGAGATATTAATTTGAAAAAAAAATTCCACAAAATAAATTTTTGAATAAAAGTATAGAACTCCATTAAACCAAAAATTCGCAAAAATTGAATCAAATGATTTACCAAGCGAACAACTAAAGCAAATTAGAATCAATAAATAGATAAAACTCAAAACAACAAAAATTACAATAAATAACGCAGTCAAAGTCAAAACGAGCAAAAATTAACATGTGTAGGGCTGACAACCTCCGTGCCTTCTCAAAAACAGAATATAATCTGCACTTAATAGAAAAAATGCATTCAAAATGTTTTCCCTTTCTTACTTTAATAAATACAAAATTATTAAGACTTTAAGGAATAAATATCAGTATATGTATATTAAACCGACAATCCGCGGTCGTTTTTGTGCTACCAATTTCTGTATAAAAAGATTACGCACTTGTAACTCCAGGAACCAACCTTATATATATTGTAATTTTTTTCCCAGAAAAAATAATTAATAGTGGATAAATTTGCCTTAATTTCTTAAAAAAATTTAATTTAAAAAAAAGGAATCTGCAATTTGGGCTGCTACCTCATGCCCTCTTTTTAAAACCGAACGGAAGAAATATTCTCTACAATTATTTCAACAAAAATGAGTATGAAATTTGAAATCAGTATGGTTGAAAGGAAAATTCTCCAATAGATGATAATGAAGCTGATAAAAGTTTTGTCAGGGTTGCAACATGAGCTGATTCCATTCTTTGGAGTTCCGTATTATTTCTGTTACCAGAATGGATCCTAAATCGATCTGCATTGTTGCTGTTTTTCCTGACTTTGTCTAAAAGTATGTTAAGCTTAAGCTGCTCCAAATCCTTCTCACATATCGAGACTTTAGGAGAAAGTTAAATGTCAAATTTTTACTGTAGATTTCATAGGTATTTATTATTATTTTTTTTTTAAATAACAGTGTACATAACAGTAAACAGTGTAATTGAGAGTCTGGCAGTATACTGGTAAATTGGCAAACTAAAACTCAAATTGAAGACGGCTTTATCTTGGCCGATTTCTTGCTTTTATTAGAACTTGCTTTTCATTTTATAATATTACCTAAAACCTAATAAAAAAATCAACTTCGGCCCATAGTAGCTCGACTCATCGGCAATGGATAGTCATGCGTTTGTTTTTCTATTATCTGTTCAATTGTCAAACACTCCTTATGAAAATATTCATCATGTAAAGATTCATTTCCTCTTTTACTGGCATTAATGCCATAATTTGTATCGACTATTGGGATTTTGTTTTTCGTTTTTTAAGGATTTCTCCAAAGGATGTTTTTTTTTCTTATTGTTGCAAATGTGGTCCATATCCATCTTATAAATTTCGCTGGTTCTTGTTGGGTTATTGTGATAGCAGTTCGTGATATATTTTTATTGAGCTCAATTAGGTTGGGGACAATATTCGGGGTAGTTAACAATACTGAAGATTGCAATTCTTTGGTTTGCGTATCAAATTTTTATGTGGTTGTTGGGATAGAAGTTACGATTTTTTTTCGTCAAGTCTTTTTGTTCATTTTCGGGTTCGATTGTTGGATCACTTTCAAATAACTCGGTCGTTGTTTCAAATACTGTTTCTATGAATGTTGTGGTTTCAACTTCTGATTTAGTTGATTCTCTTGACTCAGTTTGTGTTCGTTTGGATTTCGGTACCTTGGCTCCTGTTGTATCTTGGGGGTTGTTTTTACCACCTTCATTCTCTGTGCTATCCTGTGAAACTTCATCACGTCATAATCCCCTTAGGTGTGTCCATATACCTGGTAACTCATTGCACATTGCATAATTTCTGTTGTAGAATTTCCTTTCTCTTGTAAAAATAGTAATGATATTTTTTTATAACCCACTTACATCCCAAGATAAAATAGTGGAGTAAATACTAAAAAAAGCGATTCAAAAACTAAAATCAACAATAATATTAAATAAATATAATCAAAAAAGAAACGAATGGAGCAATTTTTCGATTCCTATAGGCCCAAGAAATAATTAATACCGGGCAAGAAGTGCATTCGGTCCTGACCTACAAAGGCTGGCTGGACGTCGATTCCTTTGAAGACTATCAAAAAGCGTGGGCAGAGATATCTCATTAGTCAAAATACAGGAAGCAAATTGAAAAACGAAAACTGCAAGATGATAGAACAGACGACAGGATATTTACTTTTTCCTTTTTTTATTTTGTGTTGAGGGTTTTTTCCCCACCATTTCGCGTGCTTCCAATACCTTCCGAACGACCGTCTCGACATTTTCTTCGTCCACGAAAGGCGACAAGATAAACGACTTCAGCGCCACAATGGGCTCTCCATAATCCGTTTGGCGATAGCAGTCTGTTAAAGAAAGCATCACCCCTCTGCCTGCCATTCCCTCTTCGTGAACATATTGATATATTTTTCGGTTATAATCGTTATGCCGTAAAAGGCTATCCCTGGAGGCTGGATCCTTCATTTCTTCTTCTTGGATCCGAAACGTATCGACATCATCAGGATAGGCACGAAAGAGAGTCACTGTCCCAAAATTGTCGCGGTTCAACACAGTCGTACACGCGTGACCTTGAAGGGTTTCACTGAGGAGTTCGGCCATTTCAACGATATGACCAAGGATCACACGCCAACCTTCTTTCCCAAACAACTTCATATTGGCTAACGAAGCCAAGACCCCGGTACCGGAACGCGACGTTTCCATCGTATACATGCCGGGGCGATGCTCTCCAAACTGATACAGGTAAGGCATTTGTTCCTGCGGCCGTCGTAATCTTGTAAGATCTTCACCTTCCTTGAACAACACCATGCTTGAGATATAAGGCGTAAACCCGGGTTTATGAAAATCAACACCAACCGAATCAGCTAGCGGAAGATTTCGAATATGTTGACAGGCCCCGGCTAATGCTCGAATTGTTCTTGGCCGAAATCCCAATGAATTCTTCTCGAAATCATAATCATTAAACACAGACCAGGCCCAACCAATGACGGCATCGGCATGAATATGAGGGACATACGAGAGATTAAAAGTCGAGACCAATTCATCGCGTAGTGAAACGATGGCCTTCAAATCATCAAGTCCAAAGGCATCGGTGGTTCCCATTGTTGCGATAATTGCCGCAATTTTCTTTCCACTCCTGATTGCCGTAAACGCTTGTTCTCGAAGCTTCGTTACATCCATGGCATTCCGAGAGTCGGTCGAAATGGTCATGAGACTTTTGGCTCCAAGCCCCAGCCAACCGGCGATGTTGTAACGACAGTAATGGCTACAATCACTCGCAAAAATGACCGCATCATCTCGAATTCCCTCCTCCATGGAACCGGGCAAGGCCTTCTCCAACCCAGCCTTGATGCCATAGAACGAAGTTCCTGTACCGCCGAACGTAAAGACACCTGAGGCACGTTCCGGAGCATACCCGACCAATCGAGCCGTCATGGCCACCATCGGCCGACTGCCAGAGCACGTAAAGCGGATGCTCGCCATCATAGGCATCGCGCTCCTCGCCCTGGCTATCTACCGTCACATTCCAGCCCAGCCTCCGGCCGAACTGATCGGCCCGGTCGCGGAACATCTCGTGCTGCAAGTCAGGCTCGCGGGCCAAATCGCCAAATATCCATCGCGCCGCTGGCATATTCGGGGCGTCCACATGGACGGCGCTCAGTGTAACGAGCCGCGTGTCGAACTCTGGCGGCGTACAGTCTTCCGTCACCTCGACCGACAAGAACACCTGGTCGGGGCAGCCCGTTTCCTCGCATTCCAGCGGCCCTTGAAACTGCGCGGAGCACTGGGTGTTGCTAAAGCAGATTACATTGACCGACACGTTCGATCCGCAGTCGCAGAACTCGTCCAGCCCTTCGACAAAGCTGGCCGAAAACGTGCCATCCACGATGGGAATGAATTGGCTGGGCAGAGCGCCGCCGGGGCACGAGACAGCCACGATAAGCTGCCCGGATGCGCAGTCCTCGGCCGTCCCTTCAACGACAATCGTATTTAATGAACCGCCGGAGGTCTGACCAATAACCGATGAGATGGTTATTTCACACATACTCGCGCAGTTCCAAACTGCCTCGAATGCAGCGCTGGATAAACAAATTAATAGTCAGGAAATAATAACGTAACGAACTGATGAGATTTTGTCCAGTTTTCGTGCGAAAACCCGAATTTTCGCATTGATCATTACTGAAAATCATCAAAATAATAGGGGCGAATATTTCTTTCCCCTAAGTTCACTTATATATTGCACCTATACCCTGATAACCGAGCCCGCCTTATGCAGCCCGTCCTCACGCCTCGAACCAGTAATTTTCCAACGCCGCCTGGGCGAATTCGCCCAGGTCGGGATGCGCCGCGACATGCGTCAAAAACGCACGCACCGCCTCTGACTGGCGCTCAGTCAGCAGCGCGAACTTCGACATCCTAAAGTCATGCAGCATCTCCTTCGGCGTGCCCGGGTCCAACGCTAGCAGAATGGCCTCGCCGGCATAGTCCGCGCTGTCGGGGTTCCTCAGTGTCCAAAGCAGAAAGGCAGGTAGATAGTATTGGAATGCCTTGGCACTAAACGCCGTCGGCGCTGTGTAACCATTGACGACCATCGCGTCGGTCATCTCCTGCCAGCGGACGCCGCCATAAAATTCCTGGATGTCGACATCATCCATGCAATCCGGATGCAGCAGCTCATTGTCGGCAGGTACAGCCAACCCGTCGAACGCCTCTCTAACCTGCGCCGCGAGTTCTTCCGTCGTCGGTTGCTGCCCGGTCATAGAGCCATGTATGGGCCTGAAAGGCTGAAAAAGCGTTCATCGCCGAGCAGATCCTCTTCCACCGGGAAGCAGCCCGGCTACCGCAACAGATCCATCATCGCCGCATAGCCGCGCGCCTCGGCCAGCTCGAACGGCGTTTGCCCACCGCGATCGGGAATGTTTTTGTCCGCCCCGCCCTCGACCAGCGCGCGAGCGGTCGCCACATGGTCGGGTCCGCCATCGCCCAGCACGACGGCCTCGATCAGCGCCGTCCAGCCCAGATTATTGACGTGATCCAGCGGCGCGCCCGCCTCGATCAGCACCGTCACGACGTCGACATGGCCCAGATGCGCCGCCGCGATCAGCGCCGTGCCGTCATAGATGCTGGTGATGTTGCCGGGGTTGCCGCCCAACTCGATGGCGAGCCCGACCAGCTCAGGATCATCGGCGACCGCCGCGATGGACTATCTGCAATTGCCAAAAAAACCACTGGTGAACATGATAAACTAAAACAAGATCTTGTTCGATTAACAATTGAAAAATCTCTTCTCAAATGTGGTTTGGTGGAGAAGCTAAAATATGCATCAAATGACGTACGATATATTTTAACTGCATATAGATTTCAAAAAATCAAAGAACTCGATAGTTTTAGAGGAGAGAGTTCTCAACCTATTGGCAATGTATTTGAATTGCCTAAAAATACATGGCCAATTGCAAATGAATTTTATATTTTGTTAACTAAAAAATTTGGATATGAACAATCTCTAAAGAAACTTCATTCAGATTATGATTCAGACATAATTCCTCGTGGAAAATATGAGACCTTGAATAGTGATTATCAAAAAACACTTAGTCAAATTAATGAAAAATTAGATTCAAAATATTCTGGACTTGAAACATTGGTGTTATCTGAATCATGAAATATCTTATATTTTTTGTAGTGGTTTTATTATCTATTACTTTTGCATTTTTTTCTGATAATTTGATATATGGTCAATCTTCTCAAAATTTTGTCAAGGTAAGCTTTGAGAATAATATTCTTCCTTCTTACGAAATTCCTTTAATTCCAGGACAAACATTTACTCTTACACAAAATCATTCCTGGGTTCAAGATGAGACAAGTAGATACAATCTTGTATCCTATACTTTAGATGGAGAGAATGTAAAAATTTCTCGTACTGCTAGAGGAGATTTCACGTTGTCCCTTCCAACAGATTCCTCTCACACAATTGTCTTTACAGCTGTTCCTCAATATGCGTTAAGTGTAGATGGTACCAATGATTTCACGTATCTTCCATCATCTCCAACCAATGATAATTGGTTTGACGTTGGTACATCTGTTTCTATCAATGCTCACAAAACTACTGAAATTGAACCTAATAAAGTTCGACAAGAGATCACTGGTTGGTCTCTTGATAAATCTAATTTTTGGAATATTGAAGATGATGGTTCGCCATCTTTTACAACTCCTCCTATTGTGATGAATGAATATCATCAAGTAGATTTTTTCACAGATTATCAGTACAAACTTAATGTTGTATCGGATGTTGGTAAAACTTCCGGCAGTGGTTGGTATGAACAAGGAGTCAGTGTGCCTATTGACGTTGATCCTGGCAGTGATGGTTTGATCTTTAATTCTTTATCGAGTTGGATTGGACATGATGTTGAATACAATGAAAATATTGCATATGTGTTCATGGATGGACCTGTAACTGTTTCTGCCAACATAGAAAAAAATTATTCTGTTTTAGCACTTATGATCATAATTCCAATTTTGATTTTAGGTTATCTTTTCCGTAAAAAACTCAAAAGACCTCCCAATCAAATCGAAAATAAACCCGTTGAAAAGATCATAGAAAAAGTTGTAGAAACTCCTGAGAAAAAATATGAAGATGGTTACGATCAAAAGCTTTTAGACTATCTTGCTGAACAAACTAGTTCAAATTTGTCAGATATGCTTTCTTCTGATATTATTTCCAAATCTAAATATTCAAAGATCAAAGATATGTCTGGATGATTATTATCAATCTCTTATTACTGTCTTTAATCATTTATCATCAAATTATCGGCAGGTCTTTGTTACTGAAAATAAAGCAACGTTACTTATTGATGGTACTTCACGAGCTGGAATAGAGGCAGTTTTAGTTTCCTGCATTGAACCAGGCGATAAAGTCCTGATCCCGATATTTGGTCGATTCGGACATCTGTTGAATGAGCTTGCACAACGTGCCGGAGCAAAAACCTATTGTATAGAAGTACCATGGGGTGAAGTTTTCGAGCCCGAACAAATTGAAGATGCGATAAAAAAAATACAGCCAAAAATTCTAGCTACAGTTCAAGGTGATACGTCTACAACTATGCTACAACCCCTCAAAGATCTGGGAGAAATCTGTCAACAGCACGACGTTATTTTCTATTGTGACGCAACAGCGTCCATTGGTGGCAATCCACTGTTAACCGATGAATGGAAGTTGGATGCGGTATCTGTTGGATTGCAAAAGTGTTTAGGAGGCCCATCTGGCAGTGCACCTATCACACTGAGTGATAAATACGTGGATTTGGTGAGAACCCGGCACCATGTCGAAGAAGGCATACGAACAGTGGAACACACATCGGGAACAAAAAGCCGAATTGCGTCAAACTACTTTGATATTCCAATGATACTGGATTATTGGGGTGATGAACGCCTAAATCATCACACTGAAGCCACCTCCATGCTGTATTGTGCCAGAGAATGCGCCATCAATATTTTGCAAGAAAGTCTCGATACTTGCATTGCAAGACATGAATTACATGGCAACGCAATGTTTGCAGGTGTAAAAGGCCTTAACTTAGAGGTTTTCGGAAACCAAAATCACAAAATGAACAATGTTGTCGGAGTTCATATCCCTCAGAAAGTTGACGGTGAAGCAATACGTAGGCAAATGTTAGAGGACTTCAACATTGAAATTGGTACCAGTTTTGGCCCTCTTCAAGGGAAAATATGGCGTATAGGAACCATCGGTTATAACGCTCGCAAAGACACGGTATTACATACATTACAATCCTTAGAAAGCGTATTGCGACGTGCAGGTCACACACTACAAACTGGAGAGGCAATAGATAATGCTTATGAAGTCTACGCAAGCCATGGAAACAGCTAGTTTTAGCAATTACGCAGAGCAAGTTTACGGTCGTTGCGATGCGCTGGCGTTACATAGTCAATCTTATGAGGGGATGGACCGTCGCTATCTTACCGCAGAGCATAAAATGGCGAATATGCAGGTCAAGGAGTGGATGGAACAAGCAAACATGCTCACTTGGACAGACGAAGCGGGGAATCAGTGGGGACGTTACAAATCTCACATACCTGACGCCCCTACTCTCATTATGGGTAGTCATATCGATACAGTACCAA
The DNA here is from genome assembly GCA_010016025.2 of Alatinidae sp. Z8VKAUB7J3. NCBI lineage: Eukaryota > Metazoa > Cnidaria > Cubozoa > Carybdeida > Alatinidae > Alatinidae sp. Z8VKAUB7J3. The sequence continues at coordinate 46,621,978 of JAAAKM020073195.1, read as the reverse complement.
ACGGTGGGATATACGACGGCATATTGGGTGTGTTACTCCCTATAACCCTTGTTGAATCACTCGCCGTAGACAAAGTTGCTCTACCCTTTAATCTCGATATTGTTGCTTTTGGGGATGAAGCAGGAACCCGTTACGGTACTACCCTATTGGGTAGTCGAGCAGTAACAGGGAATTGGCAGCAACACTGGAACACGTTGGCAGACTCTGAAGGTGTAACGATAAAAGAGGCACTTGAAAAGTTTGGTGGCAATCTTGAACAAATTAGCAACTTTGGGGATTTTCGAAAGAACGTAAAATATGTGTGACAACAAGCATCACAACGAATCAGAAATGAAAATGTCGACAATGAAATCATTGGTTGAAAGACAAGTGACAGCGAGGATCACATCGAATCACAAAGCAAATGACATGCAACGGGTGAGAATCACCAGGAATCGTAGACGAAAAACTGAATTTTGTGACGAAGTTATTAAAATTAAAATAATTAGTGGAGAAAACATTGGAAAAGAAGTCGCATTAAAAATTCTGTGAAGGATATATATATACATTGTCGTAATGTATTGTGGGATAGAGAACCACTAATTTGAAACGAAATGGCTGGCTAAAAAACAAAGCCAAAGTTTTAATCTCGTAAATCTTTTGTTTGAAAAGCTAACTAAAGGTGGGTACTACAATTTCCGCTTTCCAGGCAAAGTAAATCTAATCCTTTTTTTTAGTTTATCTTTCCGCTCGTTTTGGCGTGAACCCTTATGTAAACTAATTTTCCTCTCGTTTTTATGTTTCAAGTTTGGTCTTAAGTTTTCATGGAAACCCATTTTTAATTAATTTACATAGCGCTTTGACACAGTTAAGCGTATTATGTTATTTTTTTTTCAAGGAAAAAAGAATCCTTTTGCCCATCATGCACAATGTTGAAGGATGCCCCAATGCAGTTCATTACCTTAACCAAAGTTTTCGATTCTATGTATGCAAATACATTTATTTCTTTTTCAGGACTGTTTACTATACATATGTGGCACAAAACTTGACTTGGTAAATGAAAACAAATATTTGAGGAGAGTGAAACAGCATAAAGCACAAGACTTTGCCTCGGGTAAGTCTCTTATGTTTTCGAGGAAGCTAGTAGAGGGGGTTGTTTTACCAAGCGAAAAAATTGTTTGTAATGAGAAATCAAAATCTGCTTAGTGAATTAAATTATTGATGTAATGAATTTCTTGTTATAGAGGTCTTTCAAAATGAAATATAATTTTGCTCCATTGAAGGGGTTCACACTTCCAAATTGGTCAAATTCACTTTTAGAAGAACAGACCCAAATAATCTATTGCCTTTGGGTCTTAGCACGGCTTTGCAAGGGGATGACTCTTATAACTGCATTGGGACTATATAAACTATTAGAACTGTTTAACTTCAGTAAATTCAAGACAACGTGCGCAAAAAACAGGATTAGTTTTTTTTATGTAGGAAAATATTTGATCATACTAAAGTTTCAAGGAGGGGTAACACTAAAGCCCCCGTACTAAATATTGCCTAGCTTTTTGTACGTAGACTTATGTAATGGTAAGTTGTTGTTTTAATTACGATTTTTTGTTTATAAAAGATGAGGTTGTAATAGCATATGGTGTATAGAATACTATTCAATGAGCATTCAATGGAAATAGTTGTCAGATCGATGAGTGGATGTGTTCAGTTCGAGACAGACCTAGAATGCTCTGTTAGCTCCAAAATTAGCTCAGGTAAGCTTCTGTGTTTCGAGTTACTTCCATAAATTACTTTTTGTATTTGGTGATGCCATTGGCATTACCATGTAATTCTTATTTAGATATTTCTGTACCAACTTTGTATTTACCGCTAGATAGTACCGTCGGCCATGCGGTTATTATAATTATATGTGCATTCGGGGTACAGGGGTGCATGGTCAGTTTTTCCTTGACAAAGGGTGAAAAACTGGACAAAAAAGACGTGCTGCACCCACTGACATAGTAAATTTTCAGGGGGGGGGGAGAAAACCGACCGGTGATGTGTTTTTTTTTTTTTTCTAACGGGTAGACAAAACCACAAAGTACCGAGTCCTTAAAAAAATTTTGACATTTTTTCCCAAACGGTTGATTCCTCCCAACGCCAAATGCAAAAGAAGGTTAAACACACAACCGGCCTGTTGCCTCAATGTGCTTAGAAAAATTAAATTCAAATATAAGGATTTAAGCCAGCATACGTGGAACGAGCTTTTCTCAGGCGTATTTATTTAGTGTTCAAGTTTGATTCCATGAGATGTCATGAAAATTGAAACCTTTGGTCAGATATCTCTAACTGTAGATCAAAGTCTTTAACCACGATAGCAATACTTTCACAGTAAGTAACACCGTAATTAATAACAAACAAGTACATTTTGAATAAAATATCAGTCTTTAGTTTCGCCTAAATGCAATCCTGACGGCAAAGTAGAGTTGAAGGTACCAGCTATGGAAGGCAAAAGTGTATCATCTGTGGAATATCATCCGTGGAATACAAGAATAGCTATTGGTTGTTGGAACTTCAGATCCGTTAAAGAAGAAGCTACGCAAGCTCTTTTTGTCCATGAGATGGAGAAGTACAGTAATGCGTTTCTAAGGCCAGAATCTCTGGTTCTAGCTTCACAGTAATTACAGCACCCAAAACGTTACAACAGTTCTACTTTTAGTGCTCTGGAGAATACGATAGCTCTTGACATCATGGTGTTTGTTTCATCATGAACCAAACAACTTAGATAACTTCAAAGAACCAGAAACTTATTTTAGAGTGGGATCCTGTTTTTCCCCGACTGGCTATGATTAGACCTAAGGAAAGCCCTGCAAACGTATCCCTTTTTCGCCACACGTGCCCCTACTGGTGATCCCACAATTACTGCTTTGGAACTGCAACAGCTATCATTCTCAGTGGCTGCACAATATTACCTGATTATCATAGGGGACTTCAACGCAAGAGATGTTCTGTTTGATACCTACACACAAGTCCTTGGAAAGTTCGGACTGGGGCAAATATGTGAAAATGGGATAAGGCTTGTAAACTATACTTTGATGAATCATCTCGTCGTCACCAACACTATGTATCAGAACAAAACAAACGATCTACTCTCCCCGCATTCCAACGACAATGTTTTTAAGACCCAAATTGACTTTGTTCTTATCCCTCAACCTTGGAGAAGTTTAGTAATAGACTTCCGCTTTTATAACGGTGCACACACAGGCTCAAAATCAAAGTCCGATCACAAGCTAGTGCTTGAAAAAATCCTATTTCGTCTTGCATTTTGGAGAAAGAATAAACCGAGAGCCCGAATCGATATGGGTAAGCTGCAAGACAAAGGAGTTTGGCAAACTCTAAACATGGAGCTAACAAACCGTTTTGATCCCCTAAACTTGAACCGAGAGGAAAACTGCAACCCTGAGCAAAGGTGGGAGACCTTCAAAACAGTGATGAGAGAGACAACTGAAGAGGCTTAGGGGGGATATGGCACCCTCACTCAATTTTTTTTAGTAGTAGAGCATTTCTGCAATAGATTAGCTCAGTTTATTTAAACCATGCAAAACACAAGCAGTACTGAACATTTTTCGTGGGCATAATGCGAAAAAAAAACGTTACTCTTACTTCTTTAAAGCGTGGCATCTTTGAATCAGTTTCTCATTGTGGACTGGTATAATGTCTAATATAGTCCTTTATTTTTTTTCTTGCAAAATTCGTGTTAAAAATTCCAGGGAGTCAGTGCTTCTAAGAGTTGCTTTAAACGATGGCTTCATTCATGATTTTTCGTTTACATATTTTTTTTCCCTCTTGCAATGAGCAAGGTCAGGGAGATTGCTGGTGTCAGTAACATGAAACGATTAAAAGGGTGACATTTAAAATAAGTCTGAACCGGGCATGTGAAGTATTGCATTGGGCGGAGGTACAATTCAAACGAAAATAACGAAGGTACAATTCACACGAAAATAACGAAGTTAGATGTTATCCAGACGTAACACCTCCACAAAACAGAACGTATTAGATGGTTCGACAGGATACGGAGCTTGAAGATCCTCCGATCCTTTAAGTTGTCACCCCTGTTTGAGCAGGTTAGCATGATCATCTACTTCAGCTGCTCACTCAAACACCCGCCTGAATCATTCTCGAGGTTGACCCAACTGCAAATGGCATGAAACACCCCTGAGATAGGTCACGCACAAGATGGGCGGACGTAATCCGCGTTTGATTTGCTTCTCGGACAGAAGGTTCAATCATTGCCCCAGGACAAACACTCTGAGACAACTAACCGCACCTCTACGCTGGTGACGTTGCCGAGCAAGAGCTTTAAGTCAAGTAAGTCAAGAATTCTGAGACATTCCTGGATTTAGTTTTGTACGATCATTTTGCTTGTTGAATAATAGATTTTCCTACACTGAGTAAACTGAATTCTCCCATATTTAAACTACTCCTGTATTGAATTAACAACAATGAGCGACATATTTTGAACATACAAAAACTAAGCAACGTAATACAAATACGTTACGTTAAAAAACCCTACATTAAGCTACCTAAACACGTCAACAAATAACGTAATGTACTTACTTCTTTGAAGCCTGGCATGCCAGGTAAGTCCATAGAAGAAACGTGAAGGGCTTGATGGCTATTACCAAATGGATTAAAAACGACAGGCTCTCCTATAACAATAATATCACCATTCGACCTAATCTTGTAACAGGGTGAAATATAAAACCACGATCCTTTATTTCCTGAAGAATCTAGATAAACTCGCATCGCGTTCTTCTCGACTAAAGCAGGTAATCTCTTATTCACTGTTAGGAACTTGTTGGACTTAATATGGAGTAGCTAAAAAGGATAAAATTAACAAACTGAAAAGAAAGACAAAAGGATAATGGTAAAGGCTTAAAATAGAGCAAAGAGTAAAAGAAAACTAAGAATAAATTAGTATAACGTTAAATGCGAAAGGCAAGGGATAAACAAGAGAAAATAAGGGAAAGTATAAGTTATAATAAGCCATCACATTCTTCTCAATTAAAGCATATACTCTTTTATTCACTGTTAGGAACATGTTGGACTTTATTCGAAGTTTCTACCACATCTCCTTCAATTCAAAGTTCTCTGGTCTTAAAAAAAAAAAAAATACTAATGTAGTTTTGCCCACGTCGCTTTCTAATTAGGAAGGGCTATTGTGCCAACCATGAAAAGTAGTTTTTGGTCTATATTTTGTTATTCTTCTTTTACCACTATTGCTTTTCACTTACTACCAAAGCAGAAATACCATAAATAAAACAGAAACCTAAAACATCCGGAGAATATTAGAGAGCTTCGAGAGAAAACTTTAATTTTTTCCCCCCTGTTTCTCAGAGCCATTTTCTATTGTAAACAAAACAACATAAATCCTTCGTTCCAAGATACATCAAATGGGAAGCATAGCAAGACAAATCGAAGACTGGTGTTTTGCAAGGATAAAGCATAAAAACAATAACACCCGGACAAATAAAAGTTAAATGGATTCACTAGGCGATGGGCAAACAGAGCCGGGAAAATAGACTCGAAAGATGAGTGGGCAGAATCGGGAATAATTCTTGGAAAACAGTAATTGCTTCGGGACTTGAGTAAATAAACTGCAATTCTACTTTTAGGCTGGAAACAAAATACAGACTTCTTAAATGAAAACACCTCTGAAAGAACAAAGATTTAAAGTTTAACACCTATCAAATGGAGGAAAAGTTAGAGTGTTTTCAGTTTTCTAAGGCTTTGTTGCAGGATCAGACGTCATCATAATGAAATTGTTGGATATGCATATGCCTTATCATTATTTTCAAATGCCTTGAAGAGTACATAGACTGGAATCCAAATATTACATTTTATGTTACCTTATCAAAGCCAGTAGACATTTTTATCAGAGCCAGTAGGAGTTTTTATTTTTGCAGATTTTTGATCTTTCATTGAGGTAAAACTTTACTGTGGGTGCTCATCAACTATCTCATTTTTGTTGAGTGCATTCTGTCTTTGAAGTATTAGACTTTTGGTTGATTTTATCCATTAAAAAATCAATATTTCACATGGGAATGACCTGAGCTTATCCAAATAAGAAATATAAGGTATCTGGAGTGTGAAGGCTAAATCTGTTTATTAAGCACCAATTGCTTTTTAAATTCAATCGAATTGAAGCATCTTCGTTGGGTGCTTTCGATGACCTCGCCAAAACTCTTACTGCTAAAAGCTAGGGCTTTAGAAAAATGGCTTTACGCTTAAAAGAGTAGTAAAGCCACTTATAAATAATATTTTCTGTTTTCTATGAACTATTAAAAAAACTAAATTAGATCTAAAGAGCATATCAGTATTTATTTATACATCCAAAAATAATAGCTTTAAGCAATAAGTCAAATAAGAAATTTCTTTTGTGCAAAAAAGTTAACTATTACTTAAAAGGAAGGGAAATTAATCAAACATTTTCTTGGTTAGTTTTCATAGATAGTGTTACTTATATAATGCACGTGGTACTCATTTCAAACTTGACTTTCAGGTCTTGATAGATCAAGTGGTAGGTTAAACCTCCAGGAAACACATTTACTCAGTTTAAATCCTGATTCTGGCCACCATTGATCATAGGTCTGCCACTCTTTTCAGTTCTCAGCTCTTCTGTTAAAAAGCAATAGGCTCTTTTTTGAGACATGTTACCCGGGTCTGCCAGATCAATTCACCGGTATCTGGATGGAGTGCATGGACAAGCCCGGATTTTTGCCCCCCAACCACAAGATCTCCGACCTTGGATCCGGTGACCAGCAGCGTGGCGCCGCCAAAGTCAAAGTCGGGGCCGTTCTCTTCGGGGCAGCTCTCCGGGGTAGCGGTGTCGCAGGCGACGTTCCAGGCATCGTTCGCGGTACCCTGAAAGACCCAGTTCACTTCGCCCGTGGTCATGTCCAGGGCAAACATGGCGTCGCTGGTAAGGGTTGCGGGTGACGACATGTTTTCACCGGTACCGAAATAAAGTTGGTTGCGCTCGTGATCGATGCTTGGGCTGTTCCACACCACAGCGCCGGAGGGACCGATCATGTTGGTGCCCACTGCATTTTTTTTCTGCACAGTGGGGGTTTGCTCAATGGTGTGCGTCTGCCATTGTTGTTCACCGGTAACCGTATCCACTGCCAGTACAGAGCCACGAAAGGTGCAACACTCGTAGTACGGATCGATGGCCAGGCTTACTTCCAACGCCGACACCGGTATGTACAAGGAATCACCGTGAATAGACGGTGTGCCGGTTATAGTGGCATTCGGGTGGTCGTCAGCGCGGATGCGCCACAGTTGTTCACCGTTGCGTGCATCCAGTCCATAAACATTGCCCAGCACATCCCCAAAAAACAACCGGCTTACGTTGTCTTCGCCGCCATTACTGACAACAATGCCGGTGCGCACTTCGCCGGCCGCCTGGTAAGACCAAACCTGGCAGCCGCTGTCCTCATCCAATGCGTAAACGCGACCGTTGTGGCTGCCGACAAACATGAGCCCACCAGCCAGTGCGGGCTGGGAACGTACACGATTGGCGCCAGGGAAGCTCACTGCCCATTTGGGTTCGATGTTCGCCATGGACGCCGCGCTGATGCCACCTGCCGCGGTGTTGATGTAGCGGCCGTTGTTGTCCTGCAAACCCCAGTTAACCCCCAGTGTGGGCGCCAGTGCGTCGAAACTGATATTGTCTTCGCAACTCGGAATGTCGGCCACCTCCTCGCCGATGGGAGTGCCGGCCAGATACTCAGCCACTTCAATTTTCTGTTGGTCGTTCAACGTTGCGGCTTCCTGCCGCATAACACCTTCCGTGAGGGTGGTCAGAATGGCCTCGGGCGTCATCAAACCCAGCATGTCTTTGTGCGGTGCCTTTTTTACCGCGCCGCCATGACAAGTGGCGCACGCCTGATCGTAGTGTGCCCGGCCGGGCAAACGCTCTTTCGCCAGCACGGCGTTCTGGATGGCCTGCATGCTATTGGGGTCGACTGCTTCTTCTGTTTGCGCGGCACTTGCGTCGGCTGTCGCCGTGTCCGTTGCCTGCTCATCAGCGGCCCCACAAGCACCCAGCAGCAACGTGATCACCACTACCAGCAAACTACGGCTGGCGTACAAAGTCCCCGGCGCAAGCCGTGTGCCGATAATATTTTTGACTGCGTATTTCAAATCAACCCCTTCCCGTTTTTAACTGCGGTATCCTACCAACTTCGCACCTGATGATGGGAGAGATACTTTTATGGGGTTCACGGCATTAATCTGGCTGGCGTTGGGCTGCGCACGCAGTTGAAGTTTTGTATGTGCTTGCGCAGTAATTTAATTATTCGAGTGAAATTTTGGAGAGCCAAAGTATATTAATAACCTAGAATAAATACAAATTTCTTAGTAAATGCCGAATACTATATGATTTGTAACATTTTTAGATATAGCTTATTTCTACTAATTCATTTTTTTCAAATTACATCAGTGATTACGGTCAATTTAAAATGGTCCTGTACCATTGTATTTATATGTTGCCACCCAAAGTCTAATAACTACTTTTCCTGTAATTCGTCAAAAGTATAAGAAACGTTTCTGAAAATGTTGCAGATAATATCCTTTCGTTGAAATAATACTTCAAACTCCTTTAGTGAGATTTCAAGCCTATATTTTGTATGTGCCTAGCTTACCCGTCACGCGTTACTGAGATGTCAAAACGAAGAAAATTCAGGGAAAATTCCCCCCCCCGGCCCCCCCCCCCCCCCCCTCATTGAGGAATTCCTGTCTGGAAATGGTTTTCCGTAGAAAAATCACCCCATACAAAAGTGCACTTCTCGTATTTTTGAAATTCTCCCCGGACAATTCTCCTTTTTTGAAAATTCCACCCGCAGACAATTCTCCCCTGGAAAAATCCCCCCCTACAGGAAATTTCTCTTTGACAAGGAATCGCCTCCCGCAAAAATTCATCGCTAGAGCTCCTTCCACCAAGCAGAAAATTACCACCCAAAAATACCCCATGAAAAACTCCTTCACACCGCGCATGAATAACGATCGTCAAATTTAATGGTATTTTGGAAAAAATGAATTAGGATTACCAACTACCAATATATCCCTTAAAATTCCCTCTGGATAATTCCACCCTTAGACAATTCTCCCCTGAGAAAATACCCCACTGCAGAAAATTTATCCTCGAGAAGAAATCACCTCCCACAAAAATTCATCGACAGAGCCCCTTTCACCCCAGCAGAAAACTCTACCACGTGGAAAACTCCCCCACACCGCACATGAATAACGATCGTACTTTTAAATTTAAAGGTATTCGAAAAAATAAGTTGGATTATCAACTTCCACTCTATCCCCTAGGATTCAATATATTCCAAGTATTTGTGCTGATGGTTTTCTAACTGCAGTCAGCACAAGAAGTATTTGAAATATTAAGAGGGTCTTGGGGGGCTGGGATTATTATTAAAATATTTGCAAGAGTATACTCAACAACTTCTTAAAATTTCTTAGTGATCCGATGAACACAGAACACTGCAGTAATGCATACAAGAGACACAGCTATACATTCGTTTCTATTTACATAGATAAACTTAATGATAATGAATTATCTTTTGAAATAAACTATAAACTTGGTCAGTAAGTATTGATTGAGCCATATCTAAATGCGATAGTGCAAATGAGCAGCAAAAACCTTTTTCTTACACACTACTGTTGCCAAAAACTTGCCACTGTTGCCACTGTTGCAAAGTGGATCAAGTTCACTCATAGTAAGCCAAATGAGTAAAAACACACTTTCAAGGTAATGAATTCAGTTGGCAGATTCTCCATTTATGTATGAAATCTTATTAAATCAATACTGAAACTCAATATTTGTTTATCTCCCAAAGCGAACTCATTCTACCCCGAATTAGGAAAAACAACGAAAAAAAATAACATATTTAGATTTTAGAAATAGCTGAAACCTGAAAGGGACTAAATTTTTACTTATCAAATTTTGACTTATTTCCAACAGTTGAATTATATTTCTATTATTAGAAATATAATAACATATGTAACATTTCTATTATTTAAATACTTTACAGATATGGTATATTATTTTAAAAGCTGAAATAATTTAAAGATAGCATAAAGACAGAACGATCTTATTCCATTTTTGTGAGCTTGGATTTTTCTTGCCCTGTTCTTAGATTTCGTAACACGCAGATCAGGGGATTGTATCTTCCCTTAAACTAAATACGTTCTGCATTACTGAAATATAGCGTTGCTACATTTAAAAACGGCTAAAGCATAAAATAAAGTTAGAAGCAGACATTGGCTTGAAGTTGAACATAGGCTCTTCATTCAAACACTATCAGAAATTTTGAAAAGTATTTCCTTTGATTGCAAAAAAAAAGAAATAGCAAAAAATCAGTGTAGGCTAACCTGAAAACCTTTCCTCTGCGTGTTCGACCTGCTCTACCTGCCCGTTGTGTTGCCGACGCTTTTGATACAGGAACTACTCCAAGAGTATCCATCCTTGTTTCTGGGTCGTAGCAGCGTAGCTTCATAAAACCAGAATCAACAACTGGAAAAAATAAGAAGAGAAATTACTACAGAAGGGATTAGTTAGAATAGAAGTAGTATAGATAGTAGTATATAGAAATAGTTAGTTTGGAAAGAATTAGTATAGAAGAAGATAGAAGGGAAATAATTTTTGGCACGAACTGACGGTTTCTCGACTCATGAAATAACACAGTTTCTGGATAATCCTTTTTTTTGTATTTGCTCAAGAGGGCCGTACCAAAGATTTTGATCTAGAAGGAAAGGAGAAGGAGTTTATTAATCTATTTTTCAAGAGGGGAGGGAGTTACTGATTAAATGTAAACGATAATGGTTGGCCAAAAAAGTGTTATACAACCTTGCTGTATAGCTACCTCTACAACTGGCAATTATCCAATAATCCAACCGAAAGACATTTTAGCACTAAGTCAAAGGGGGGTTCCCAATCTTACAGGGAAAGGGAAAAAAGCAAACATCACATCTCGTTTCCTATGTAAGTGTTCATGGGGTGGCCCATTTTTACCAAACAATCACCGGAAACATAAATTTTATTTCAATAGCATTTGAAACTATGAAGATAGCCCACTTGCCTGAATTTCAAAAAGAGGATTTAAATTACTTGAACAGGATCTTACTTTCAGGGTAAGGTGGCCAGATCTTATCACAATGCAAAGTAAGAGGGCTGAGGAAATTAAAAACTTCGGAAAGGAGAGTAATATTTTTTTTCATATATCGTCAGTTGATAGCAATGACGTGGGCTACCTATAAAGTAGATTTTGAGGCTTGCCATATATAGTAGCAGAGTAGCCAGCAGAGTTGCCAGCATATAGTAGCAGAAAAAAAACATATCTGAAAAATTGAATTTTACAAAGCAAAAAAAAAAACTACTTTTGTTGACAATTAGAAATACAAAGTCTACTTTATATAATTGAGTGTGTCGGTGCGATACATCTAGCATCACTAAACTTGTTTCACTCACAAACTGGTCTAGCCACAGATGTTCTCAAGGATGAATGACTTAATTTTCGGCAGTTTTTTTCCTTGTTATTGCTAAGTTACAAAAGGATGGACTAGAACAGAAATATATTTTACTTGTAACTTTCCATACATGCAACAATTGTTTCTCTTTTCGGAATTTATTTTTAGCTATTAGAATGTTCTAAATCATTTTATAACTAAAATATAATTATAACTGCAACTCTAACACTTTCAGCTATATTATATTGATTTGAAAAAGTTACTTGTCTTATCAAGGCGAATCTTTAGTCTCTCTTTTTGTTTTCTTGGTAGCAAAAAAAACTAACTGCTTAAATTCTTACCATGTGGTAAAAATTGCCATTGATGTTAACCAGAAAACCATAAATGCACTAAATTACCAATACATGATCATAGAAAAGAAAACTTATTGACAGTACACCTTTTATCCCCCCTTATTAGGAAAAACAAATGACAAAGATACATACCAATGCAAGTGTGTTTAAAAACTGATTAGCTCTTGAATTCTTTTGCCCTGTCTTCTCTTTTCTTTGAAAGAGGAAAGGCGAAAAAAGATTATTTAGTCATTCCCATATAGTTAGTTTAATGCCCCATTGGCCTGCAAGAATAGCCTAAAATTCTCACCCACCAGAGTAGTAGTACATTGGATCCCATAATTAAAAACCTTTTAGATTATTACCTCCCATCCCATTCCTTCTGTCCACTACAAAGCTCTGATCGCTTCATCATTCTGTGGCAAGCTAAAACAATTTTCCCCATACCCAAGAAGAAGAAGTTCACAACTCTACCTACAACTAAGGAGTCTATCTGTTCTTTCAAGAGATGGAAAGGAACCTTCGACTTTGACAAAATTTGTTCATTAGCAGGCATCAACCTCAAAGTCAAGTCACTAACTTTTGCACTCCTGCAGAAATATCATGAACATTTCACTAATAGAACAGTTGTGGTAAGCAACAGCAACAACCCATGGATAACACAGGAATTTAAAACCCTAATAATGACCCACTGTAAGCTGCATGCAAGTGGTCAAACTGTTGCTGCGAACAAACTCTGTAACCACACCGTGAAAGTTAACAGGGCGGCACAGATAGAATACGTTTGCAATAGTGTTGCCATTTCCGACGGCTGACCCCCCAAAAATAGTACTCCCAGATCAAGCGGCCATCTGGAAAGAGTGTTAGCAGTGACCTGAAGGTGCAAGAAGATAATAGAACTTTTCTATGGTCAGCCAAAGTGAACAAATCTTCCCTCAAGCATGGAAGAGAGCATATGCCCGAGTTATACTAAATTGAAGGACCTGAAATAATGTGACCAACTCCGTCCAATTTCAATAGCTCCTAACCTCGCCAAGGTCACCAAATCTTTTATATATCATGAACTCCTGACGCCAATCAACTCTTCCCTAGACCCTTTCCAGTATGGCTGTCTAAAAGGAAGCAGCCCTGCCCATTACCTTGGCGTCTCAATCACCAGGTAACTGAAAGGCTAGATAAGGGAACACCATAGTAAACCTTCTTCTCACTGATTACCGTAAAGCGTCCAATTTAATCCACCATATCACTACTGGTAATTTTAGAAAATGATCTTTACTCTTATCTTAAATGGCGCAAGGGAATTCCTACCTTTTAGCTCTTCTGATAAAAGATTCCATAGCTTCAAAGATGCTATGCTTGCAGTAAAAGCTGATCTTACAGTTAGGGTAATGGGTATGTGCAAGTTTAACGATTAGGTATGCAGATTAAGCTGGTGCAAGATAGGCCAAATAATGATTTGAATGAAGATTGCAGCTCACCAGGTAAAAACTCAAACACAAACGCCAGGCATGACAGTTGATGGAGCGACTTTCCTAGACAATTTTTTTCCAATTGATATCAGCTATCTTTTGCGAAGCGAGTTTAGCTTTCGTAAGTGAGAATTAAAAGTCGACTGTCATATTAATGAACCACTCTGTTAATGGGGCTTCATAGGAGTGTTGTACAGAAGGAACAGTGCTTTCTGCTGCAAGGTGTTCTTCGTTTTTTTTTTCATGGTTCCAGGATAGTTTTAGTTCTACTGTTTAAATGCGATAGTAAACTATAACTAAAACACAAATAGAATTGCCAGTCCTAGAGTTAAAGGGTTGTTTCATTTTTTCTGTTGGCCGGCCGCGTACCCCCTAAAAAATTGTACGCGTACCACAGTTTGAGAACCACTGCGATAAAGAATGACATGTTCTCGTCAAGGACGACTCCCAGGAATTTGGCAAAACGCTTTCCTGGTCGATCACCAGACCTCTTGACATTGTGGTGACAAACACCTCCTAATGAATGTCCCAGGCCCGTGAAAACAATATAACGGATTTTCCAACAATAATAGTAAGTCTATTAGCATAGATCCAGAGACATGCACCTCTAGGACATACTTAGTTTTAGACATGAGAATTGTCTTATCTTTTTCACAGCAGCGAAGCGCCAAGCGTCCGATCAAAACTAGAGATTATCAAGAAATCATTTTCTCTCTAGAAATTGGAAGAGCAGCTACTGCATAGGCTTTTCGAAACTTTTGAAAAAGACTGACAGACTGAAAAATAGGTCTATAATTAGCCTAGTTTAGCTCGAAAATTTCCTTTGCGAAGTGGAATTACTAAGCAGTTCTCTCCCAAGCAGTTCTGAGAATAAATATTTTTGGAAAGACAAATTTGACAAGCAAGTAAAAAATTATGATTGACGAAGTAACTGCTTTTGACACTCTAGTGTGCATTTACTCGAAATCAATGGGCGAATGACGTTTTAGATTTCGTAGGAGCAGAGGAAATGCCATTGACTTAGATCAAGGCAAGCCAAGGCAATCTTTAGAGTTTTTAGTGGGATATCCAATCTGTGGGTTTTTTTTGGCTGCCAATCTCTGCAAAAACACTTTCAATGCATTTGCAACGTCTGCTGTTCCTGTTATAGTTCCGTATCGACTGTCAATTCTAATGGAAGCTCAGGTGGGGAGCTGTATGGACCCGTCAAGGAACTAGCAACCTTTCATATTTTCCTTGAGTTTTCTCACTTCCAGCTGTTTCTCCATTGATATGATATCTCTTAAATTCATATAAAACTATCAACGGCATGTTTTATAACTAATATTTCTCAAGTATCACTTTGCATCGGCGAGTTATGGGATCAGACCACAGTTTATTTCTATCTTCCTTTCACCGTGCCTGTGATGCGACGCTGTTGAAGACTGTGCCTGAGCTTGCGCCGGAGATGCCGCACAACGCGCTGTCAGACGCACGGGCGCTACGGGATTGGCACGTAGAGCTTTAAAGGCCGGCCTGATCCGTTGCTCAGGTAGGTGTCCCGGCGTTCGGAATACACCGTCGCGCAACCATTGCCGTCAAGCTGATCAGCAACATCGCCTGTCATCGGCTGTCATTGAATGTACGCCACCGATACTTACGTATCCGGTGATCAACGAAGTTCCAGATCGTTTCAACAGTCCGTCGAGTTGGTCAGGCGGTGCTTTGGAAATCAGGATTGTACTTGCAGGCCCAGGCTGGGATGAGCGGATCCTGTGGATCGAGCGAACGGAATGCGTCGTTGAAATCGGAACAGGCAAAAAAACTCAATCGGCTTATCTGGCTATGGCGGCTGCGCAATGCCGCCGCGGCGGCACTCATCGTGGTGCCTATCGCGCTCATCGCGCTCTGGTTCCTTTGGCCGGACCCGATCGTGAGCACCAGCGAATTGGAGGGCACAGTTGCCCGCTGGACACGGCAGCAGTCCTACGAAGGCACCGGCAAGCTTGTCGCTACAGTCACCTTGAAGGACGGCCGCGAAGTTCAGGTGGTTTCCTTTGGAAACAGGCAGGTCGTGGCAGGCGAAGCGGTCAGGCTTGAACGGGTCGAGAAGGAATCGGGTGCCAGCTTCTACCGATTTGCCCGTTAGGAGGAAAATCGGCGAGCCTCTTCTACCCGGTGGGCACTGAAACCCATTTGCGATTGCCTGCAAGGCAGCAAATTCCCGAGATGCTATGATGTGCTGGCGTGACCGAACGTCGAAAGGACAAAGCCATGATCATGCGCATTTTCCAGGTCGTTGTCCGGCCCGGCAAGGAAGCTGCTTTCAGCGAATTCTTCCATGAAACGGCCATACCATTGATGAAAGGAACCGAGGGCATTGTGTCGGTTCTGCCGGGAGCACCGCGGCCAGACAGCCCGCGTGAGTTCAGTTTCGTGATGGTGTGGAAGGATCTGGAATCTCTCAAGGCCTTCGTCGGTGAAGACTACAAGAGCCCCCATATCGATCCCGCGGAAGCAGAGCTGGAGGAGTCGCGGTCAATCAGCCACTACGAGCTGGTGGAGGGGTAAGCTGCTGCTGCTCCAGGCACCCCCGCGTGGGTGCGTTCCACTCAAGCGCCGCTTCGGTCTTCATGATGAGCGCCGATGCGATCGGCAGCCATTGTCTTCAGCGCCATACGGTCAACTTTGCCTGTGACATTCAAGGGCATTTGGTCCAGG
>JAAAKM020073195.1:46590897-46605974 GCA_010016025.2 Alatinidae sp. Z8VKAUB7J3 | reverse complement strand
GCGCCTTGTATCCGATCTCCCTTCGGGCGACGTCGATAATGCTCTCCGGTGATGGATTGGCAGCTCCGGCTTTGAGTGTGACGTAGGCCCAGACGTTTTCACCATGCAGCTTGTTGTGCACGCCAACTGCCCCTGCCATGTCAATGGCGGGGTGCAGCATGACCGCTTCCTCGACCTCCTGCGGCGCAGACAGCAGACCGGCGCAGATACTCTTCAGACCAAAGCCAGCGCCGCTGCCCGCGTGGTGTCCTGGCAGGGGGGGGGCCGGGTGGCCCACAAGGGCTCATCAGGAGAATACACACCTGCCTATAGGGTTTCATATTATCAGAGAGTTTTTATTTGTTTAAATTTGGACCAAATTTGGTTTTGGCAACCACCTTCATGTCAACTAACCAAAGAAAAACTCTTCATATATGGTTCTATTCTGTTTCATACCAGAGTTCCTTTATCGCAGGCATACTTGGAGTTTTTTCAGGGATATAATAAACGTAAATTTTATTTGAGAATATGAATATTAAGTGGCCAAGCCGTCATGAAAATTCAAGATTTCGGGAAGGAGCCTGGTTCCCGAGCTCTCCCTCCTTTGTAGCCCTCCCTCCCTGGTTTAATCCATCTAAAAAATTATATCATTCCACTGAAAGACTGACTATCAACTGGCTGGGAGTTACTGACAAAACTAATCATATAGGTAAACATTCAAAACTTAGGACTTAGAACGCTTACTGGAATTGGAGAAGTTACATCTATTTCTTCTAATTTGTTTTCATCCAAGTTCAGTTCTTCTAGCTGAGAACATTCATTCAAGAACTGCAAAACTTCTCTCCAGTCTGAAATAAGGTTACTTTTAAGATTAACACTTTCCAATTTTGGAACGTCAAAAAATATTTGGGTTGTTAACATTTGCAGAGAGTTCTCACTAAAATCAACACTAGTCAACACTGGCAAATTATTGAAAGCACGTTGGCCGATATAGCTCAAATCACATTTATTGAGACTCACTTTCGTTAATTTTGAGTAATTTTGAAAAGTGTTACTTTCTATTTCCTGTAATCTATTTCCATCGAAAATGACTTGAAGTAATAAGTTTCCTTCTTGCATGCCTACAGAGAACGGTTGAAGATCATCAATAGAATTATGACTCAAGTCTAATATTTCTAAGTTAGGCAACTGTTCCAAAGCACGCGAAGTAATAATTTCTATCTCGTTGTATGAAAGGTTTACGTGCTTCACCTTCCATAGTTTGGATGATGAAAGTGGAGGAACTATTTTTAAGTCTGAATAAGCTATTGTAACATCGACTAGTTCTGAATTGGTTTCAAAAATCTGTCCTTCCACTTTGCTGATTAAAGATGTCTTTAACTCGAATGATTTTAAATCTTTTAAATTTTCCAGATTAGGCATTGTTTCTAAGGGTGTATTTTCAATTGATATAATTTTTAGCTTATGAGAAGTCTCAAATACATTATCTGACAAGTAGAATAGCCTGTCTTCGCGAATAAAAATCTCTTCAAGGTCAAACTGCAATCCCTTCAAGGCGTTGTCAGACACCGATTCCACTTTGTTGCTCCATAGCATGAGTTTTCTCATGCGCAGAGAGCCAAAGAAGTTATCTGAAAAATAAGGCATGCTATTAATCTTTAATGCTCCTTACTATGTTATAAACATAATAAAATTTTCAAAATGATATGCTTTATACAAAGCAGTTAATAGAATCGGGAATTTTGGTTGATGCGTTTGTGACCGAAATCAAAATGACAAGAAGCATCCTTGAAACTATGTTTATTAAAGGGGAATATTTCCACAAAGTATTGCCTCAACGATAAAGGGATATTAGTCATGGATTTTTAATATAAAGAAAAGATGGCACTGAAACACGACAAATATCGTAAGTGGTCTTCGGCCCCGATTCCGAGGATACAGGATGAATCTTCAAAATTTTGTACAACTGAAAAAACGATGCTGCTCTCCTTTTACGGGTCGACCTGCGCTACCCCGAGTCCAATGACGCGCTCGAAGCACAGATTCTGCGACTGCAGGCAGCTGATGGCGGGGCAACCCTCACGCCGCCGGAATCACCGCACGACCTGCGCACGCACGGCGTCGGCGCGCAGATCCGGCACGACCTGGGCGTGCGCGAGATGAAGCTGCTCACGAACAACCCGGTCAAGTACCGGGCGCTCAAGGGCTACGGACTCGAGATCGTCGATCGCGTGGCGCTCGAGGCCGAGCCGAACGAGAGCAACGAGCAGTACCTGCGCACGAAGGCGGAGAAGATGGGCCACGTGTTCAGCTTCACGCAGCGCAAGGAGGCGAAGGACGCGTAGGGTCCCAAGCCCCCGTTCTCGTTCCCGGCCCTCCCGTTACCGACCCTCCCGGCTCCCGTTCCCCCTCCCGTTCCCGGCCGGCTGGCCCTGCATCCTCGCGACAAGTCGCGTGAGCATCGACGCGATGCGCTGCGCCATGCGCATGATCGCATCCACGTCTTCGGCTCTACCTGCCTGGATGCCGCGCACGACGTCGACCGTCGCCGCGCACTCTGTCGTGGAGCGCAGCGCCATTCGATAGAACCGCGCCTTGTCGGCCGGCGAGAACTCCCCGGCGCCCTCCGCAATGTTGTTCACGACCGAGAGGGCGGCGCGGCGGAGCTGATCCCGGATGTAGCCCCGACCGCTGGGAAGGTCGTCATTGAGCTGGTCACATGCGACCGCGAATCGGATCGCGAGGCGGTAGACATCGAGGCGCTGGAAGTGCAGCAGCGGCTCGGACGCGGGTGACGAGGAGCGAGAGCCTGAGGACATGAAGTGTCCTCGGCGAGTCCATGCGACCGGTCACATCGCGCCCGGGAACGGGAACGGGAACGGGGCTCGGGAGGACCGGGAGGCGGGAACGGGAAAGGGAACGGACGCTGGCAGTGAGGCGCCGGGCCTATCAGAAGGCCAGGTAGGTGTAGCCCTCGAGGCTCTCCGCGTACCCCTTCAGCACCTGCTTGGCCGCCTTCTTGGTGATCCGGCGCTGCTGCACCAGCGTGTCGATGCGGGCCTGCACGTCTGCCACCATCGCGTCCGTGTGATGCCCGAACAGCGAGAGAACCTCGTGCGCCTCGTCGCCCGGCTGGGCCTTCACGATGCGCGCCGCACCGGACTTCGTGACGGTCACGTGCGCCTCGTCCACGCGGCCGAACAGGTTGTGGTAGTCGCCGAGCACGTCCTGGTACGCACCGAGCAAGCAGACCGCGATGTAGTACGGCCGACCCTTCTGCAGCTCGTGCATCTTCAGGCTCGTGCGCTTCTCGCGCGGGTCCACGAACTCGTCGATCTCCCCGAAGGAGTCGCAGGTCACGTCGCACAGGGTCGCCGACACGGTCGGCCGCTCGCCCAGCCGATGGATCGGAACGACCGGGAAGAGCTGATCCAGCGCCCAGTGGTCCGGGAGCGACTGGAACACGCTGAAGTTGGCGATGTACTTCGTGACGAGCTAATTGCTTTGAATTTCCGTTATGGAAGAAATCATCTAGTTCATTTTTTAAGCCCAATTCATAGGTACAATCAGAATATATTTTTTTTTTGGCTCAAAGGATCCTAGCTTAGCTATTTTTAAAATATTTTGCTTTAGTTCTTCGGCTTCTGGAAGCAAAACTTCAGAAAATTCGTGCACAAAATATTGGACAAAATATCGTTAAGAGCAGCGACCCTGGTGAAGACTTTGTCTATGATTTGATTCAACACCAAATTACGTATTATATGATATTCGTCACTACCGTGTAAATGCTTAGGGGGGGGGGCGTGTCATTCCCGAGGACATATTTATTGAACCTTTTAACTATTTTGAACAAAATGACTATATAAAAATTTAATCTGATATCTTCCGACAAAAAGCTGCTGAAGGCTAATACAGGCGGAGACGCTCCTCTTCCGTGCCAACCTATTTAAAGCTTTACTCTTTACCCTCTCTCATGTAGTTTCAGTTTCCCTTTAAATTTATTTCTCATGACCTGTTCGTGCCCCATTTGGGGACGACCTACTTTTTGTTTGGCCCCAGGTAGGTGGTTAAAAGGCACAGTCATTGGCAACCGGTCATCCATCGTCTTCAAACGGGGCCTAGCCATCTTGATGTTTCTTTCGAGTAATAGAGATTCAACGTTACTAGCGCCGCTGTTAGTGCTGCTTTGCATACAAGAACTAGAAAAACTAAAAATAAAGAATCATATTTATTTAAACCCATTAAAAGTCCGATTCTCCGTAAAGGTCACATTTTATTTGCATCTTTTGAAAGTAGTCCGACTTCTTTCGTTTTTGAACTCTTTCTGGACTGTAAAATAGTTACGGGTTGATTGGCTAAAAGAATATAGGCTAGTTGAAGAAAAAAGTGAATTATCATGTCCCTTCCGCAGAGGCATTTTTTTCGGCGCATAGTGAACCAGAAGTAAATAAAGAAATAAATAAAGTGAATACTGCTGACAATTGTATTCGGTTTTTGTGATTAGCTTTATGATTTAGCTTCATAACACTAACATTGCAATACTTACTATTTTTTAACCATTAACTGTAGGTTTTCTCAGATTAGCTTCGCATATTATTTGAAACCTATTAATACTTTTTAGGTTCGCCATGCCCGTCACGACATCATCTGCTTACGTAATGATTTGAAAAACTTGATGATCCAGTTCGAAGACAATCTTTTCAAGCTGCATAGTTTGACAAAGAACAGTTCCGAAGACCTGCAAGGAGTATCACCCGCAGAAATCCCTTTTGCCCGAGTCTCTTCTGTTGAAAATATGTCGCCCGCTTTTATTGACGGACTTGTTGAAGGAGATGAGATCACCAATTTTGGTTCAATTACCGAGAAAAACTTTAAATCAATGAAAGATATTTCGGAGGTTGTTTTTAGAAGCGTTGATAAAGAAGTCTTTTTAACTATTCAAAGAAAAGGAAGGCATTTTAAGGTTACTTTAAGACCACGAAGGTGGTCTGGGAAAGGTCTTCTTGGCTGCGTAATTGTACCGATTGAACATCCTGAGCCAGAAAGATGATTTTTTCTTTTGCTTCAGGTCAGACTTGGTCGCTTTTTCTGTTTGATTATTCTGTCCATGTGGCCGCCCCTGGAGTTCAGATTTTATGCTTGAATCACCAAGGCCAACTCGGTCTGTGGAATGGAACGTCGATGGCCACTCCCTTTGTGGCCGGAGCCGCCGTTTTGTATTTGAGCGAACATTATGGCGAAGGTCATCTTAAAGCCAAAGAAGCCTTGATGGAAACGGTCGACAAAACCGATCACTATCGCGAATTGACCCTTGCGGGAGGCCGCATCAACCTCAATCGATTGCTACATGAGCAACAAGAAATTGTTTTTCCTGTCCCTTCAGGTTTGGAAGCCCAAGTCGGCTTTTTGCAAGACGATTCTTTAGCCGTCAAACTGAGCTGGCAACCGGTCAATTTAGTTGATTATCAGGTCGATCATTATAAAATTTATCGCAGTCCGACTCTTGATGGTTCTTTCGAGTTTCTTGCCGAAGTCAGTGCCACTGATAGCCACCAACTGGTTTTCTTTGATAACATCGAAGAAGGAAATTACAGTCTTTATTACAAAATTTCTGCAATGTACGTTCCTGGGAATCAAGAGTCCGAGCTTTCTGAAGCTCTCCCCGTTGAAATCAACATTTCTCCTCCAACTCTCACCCTCACCGCCAATCAACAAAGTGGTCAAGGGCCTTTAACGGTGACTTTCGAAATCAATGCTCAAGACGAAGCCCCGGGGCAATTGGTGAGATTTGATTGGGATTTTGATGGCGATGGTCATATCGATCACGTTTCAGAACCCACCACTCAACTGGCCTATACTTTTAGTGAGACGGGTCACTTCAAACCTCATCTCACCGTTTACGATGACACCAATCTCAGCGCCTCCGCTTCTGTCGAGCTCGACGTCGTGGATAAATTCAATTCTTTTCCAGTCGCCCGATTCAAACCAGACCAAGAAATTGGTATCGCTCCTTTTACTGTCAATTTCAACGATGAAAGCCAAAAGGCAAACTCCGACATCATCTCTTATGAGTACGATTTTGACGGAGATGGTCACACTGATTTTTCTTCGCCGACGCTTGGAGATATTTCTCATACCTTTAACCAAGTGGGGGAACACGAAGTGAGACTGCGGATTACCGATAACCAAGGTCGCTCTAACCGCTTTGTTTACCCCATTTCGGTGCTCGATCCTGATGAACTCCCGATCATCAAAAAAGCCAAAGCTATCGTTCTCAACTCAAGCACGGATTATCGATATCAAAGGTACGATAAATACTATCGAAATATTGTCATCTTTGAATTCGAAGCCGAGGACTTTGCCAATGACCTCAAACATTGGCTTTTAGATGAAGACAATGACGGAACCTTTGATCGCACCATTTATAATCGTCGCAATAATACAGCACTATTTGCCAGAAGGATCACCGAGCCGGGTGTTCACACCATGTCTGTCGCTGTTAAAGACATCAATGGCTTGCAAAGTCATCCCACCACTTTTAGCTTTGTGATCACCGCTGTTAATGAATTCACCGTTTTTATTGAACCTCCTGAAGCATCTGAAATCACCGACGATAGCTTGACCCTCTGTGCCCAGGGCTCTGATCGAAAACTCACAAAACATGTGAATTTTCAAATCAAGATCGGAGACTCCGACCCAAGAAAACAAACAAGACAATTGATTAAAGAAAAGTACACCTTTTCACCCATCGAATTTGAGGTCATAAACGTAAAGCACCCTTAAGATACTAATGAACGAAGCTCCAATTATGCATCTGTGTTCCTTAAAAAGACACAAAGAGTAGAGCTCTAAGAATAGTATAGTAGTTGCCGGTTCTGCCCCACCTATCTCATCCATTCAATTTATGTCATTTTCAGTTTATTTTACATCATTTTAAAATCAAATATTGAACATTTCGAACACAACGAAAACATGGTTCCAGTTAGTGATGCACCCAGGGCCCAAAAAGTTCCAAATTTTTCAGGTTTCACAAGCTTGTTTTTCTCAAATAATTAAATACCAAGGTTTTTGTTTAATCACCTCCACCCCCCCAAGAATCCTGTCTACATGCCTGCCATAGGTCTAAGCTTCATAGGAGAGAATGATCAAGAGGTTAAGGTATTATTTACGCCCAAATTTTCCCGAAACTCTTTTAAGCAAAAATCAGGCGCTTTTCGTGTGCAGATGCTGCCATCTAATTTCCACCAACCCTAGAATCATCTAATGCCATGTGCCACAGGTAATCATCTAATTAAATAAGTTTTACTAAAATCCATTATTTTAATACAATACTATTAGTTTATTTCATAGAATCGCTTCAACTCTTCATCTTTTGGAGCAAATACTTTCTTATCTCGAAGACTGACAAAGCAACCGGGCATCAAGCCATAGAAAACTTGTCTAGGATCTTTCCGTCTCAACAACATATCCTTTAGGGGATCTTGACTTAATTCTGGCAATTCATATCCATATTTCTGGGATAAAATAAATCTTTCTTCGGCAATCTTGTCAGGATCTGCTAAATACCCACGCTGCTTCGGGTCGCTATATTGGACTAGAGCATCATGGGGTGGAAGCATACGCTTGGGTATGGGAACACCTGAAAATGCCAAATAATGTTAAATACTACAATATTATTTTTTAAATAAATTTTGCAATATTGACTGTTATCGATTCAAAAAATTCCTATTCCAACGATATCATGGCGGTTAGCTATTGTACCAAGTCTCACGCAAATATTTTCGCAAATGTTTTTAACTACCATAGTATGGCTCTTAAAATTTGCAATTAGTGGTATTCCACAATGTTCTCACAACCCTGGGGCCAATCAGTTTATTTGTGTGCTACTGCAAAGCTGCTAGAAATATAAACGATTGGCATATTTCAAGCTAGAGCCAGACACTTAGCTGGGGTTTTCAGCAACAACGATTAATGTTGGTTTCGCACCCCACCCGCACAATCACTACCACAACATAAACGGGTCACAGCATTAACGAAAAAAACTCAGTTTGGTACCCCATCAGAGGCTTTTTCCGGAAAGAACCGTTGCCCTTACCCTCCTAGCTACACGACTGGCAGGAAAAAATTACAATTTCGAAAAAAAGAAAAAAAAAACAGTATATAAAAGTTTGCTTGGATATAGCAGATGAAAAACCAAATTAAACCAAGAGCAATAAAAGTTGGTACGAGAAAACGCATAATTACATTGCTTGAGCGAAGCGAAGTGTTGCAGCAATTTTTGTCGCTTCAGTCGACAAAAGTATTTTTTGGAAGAAACGTATAATTGCTTAAACTGAACGCCATTAATAATGAAATGATACAAAAAGTGACATTACTGGTAATGTACTTAAAGTTAACCAATTTAAGAGGCCCATGTGTCCTATTAAAAAGGCAAGGAAAGTCATGGATGAAGACGAATATGTAAAGGTAATGGTTGTCTGACTTGTGCTGGGAATAATAGTATACGTCTGAAATTCAATGTAGGCTAGTTTTCTCAGCTGTGGAGGAATTTTATGGCAATAATGGACACCTAATGCTATTTAGAAGGAGATACGAAGAAAATAATTTTTACCTCATAGCCCTAACAGCCTAGGGCTAGGCTCACACAGAATATAATAGGCTACGTTAGAGGCTATTACATGCTTAGGAAAAAAAAAGGTGAGAAATGAAAAAGAAAAAAACTCTTCATAATCCAGCAATTGAGATAAATGAGCTCTTGAACAAGGTCTTGACCTTACTTAGGCTATCTATCCAATTACCTTTCACTAAACAGTATAAAAAAAACTCTCAACCAAATCACAATGTTCAAATGCCTACACAGTTTTCATTAATAACTGTAAACTCTTGTAAATTTACATGCTTAACACCTTAAATCTAACAGCATATTTCCAAGTGATTACCTCTCACTAAGGCTCCTCAGAGGAACACCAGCTGCCTAAATTGGTAAATTTTATTAGGCCTAGATGATGAGTTAAAACTTGACCCCCAGCTCCCCCACCCTTAATGTTCAAATGTATACCCTGAATTGGTATAAAGGGGTGGGTAAAATTAATTTGTGGCAAAAGTGATTATTGCATTTAGCATAAAAAATGCATCACATGTTGTGCTCACTTTATTGTAAGTCAGTAATATGAACAGCAATTTACCTAAAATTATAGTTTAGATGCTTTTGCTAACTTAGAAAAGGTGTATATTTGGAAAATGAAACTTTTAGGGACAGTTTTACAAACTAAAGTATGTCCTGGGAAGGTATTTTGAAGTACCTACCTACACTCCTCCCTTTAGAGGGCAGTGACTTTAGATGACCTTTAATTTTTTGGTTTTATGAAAGTACAACCTTGTAAAATTGATCTTATGCTTAAACAAAGTAGGCTACAGCAAAACTGTTTTCAGCCTCACAACTTTCAATCCTAATTTTTTAGGTTTCAATAATCTGCAAATACGTTTCCTAAATTTAGAATAAAAAATCAATTTAAATGGATTAAAATTTTACTCAAAATATCAGAAATTGCATTTTCAGAATTAAAGTCAAAGATAAGGAGACTAATGACTAGGATATTATTTGACTTTATTTCTGCCCATTTTTTTGCTTAATAGAGCTCTTTACTTTTCTTTCAAAATCTTGTTTGTGGATTTTTTTTTTTTTAATTAAATTCTGTTTGTTTTTTATTGACTTAGTGTTTTTCATGGCAAAAAATAATATTTTATATCCTTTTAGTTTTTCATATAAGAATCCATAGTTTGGGTTGCTATTTGTACATTGGAGAAACTTTTTTTTAACAATTTTTAATCCTGACGCAAAGAGTATCTTTTAATTTAACTTTAAAACTCCTGAAATTGACCTGAAAAATAAAACTTAGTAGCTTTTCCTAAAAAGGCCATGGCTTCTGCGCCGCTGCCGGTGCCACTATAGCCGAGCACCTCACCCCGTCTGGAAGTTACCGCCGTCCAGGTCACGGAATCGGCTTTACTGCCAAACAGTTCGTGCGTATAAGCTGTCTTTTTTTCACCGGGGGAAAGTTCGATATTGGTCTTGCGGGCCACGATTTTGCCTTGATCGTTGAAACCAATGGCCGCGGCGAGGATGTGTACTTTGCTCAGGTTCACCATGCCGATACGGGTTTGTAAGCCACCTTGGTTTGGTGTGTACGGCAGCATAGAAGTGTTGCTGGGAAAGAGCGAACCTTCGAGGCCTTCCAGGACGACGCCATCATTTTTGCCGAAAATCTGGTAGCCGATCACGCCGCCTTCATGAGCGGTAATTTTGAAGAAAAGCGGATTGGCCGGTAAATCCAATTGCGTCGGATCGTCGATATCCAAAATCTTTTTTTCATAGGGCTGAAAATCAACCGTCACGGTACGGAACAATTCGAAGTCATAAGCGGCTTCGATTTCCAAGCGCAGCTTGCCCGGATAACTATTGACCAGCACCATCTTGTTCCAATAGCCTTCCTGAACGGGCATGACCGGGGCCATGATCATTTCGCGATAGGGCGTTCTCGGTTGAGAAAGAGAAATCAAGCTCCGCTCTTCACCACTGGTATCGACCAGGTGTTGAATGCCGGCAAGCCGGATCTCACCCTGGGCCGTGATACCGTCCCAAAGCAGGGTTTCCCCGTTCTTGTAGAATTCGTTGTAGCGAAGGATTTCCTGTTGATAGGCATTGCCGAACTCAGGGGTGCTGGAGGTCTCCTCGCTTTTACCGGCCAGGTTTTCTTCTTCATCCAAAATGACCGGGTTGAGGGTGATGGAGCCCGACTTGCCCGTGGTGTTGACCACGGCTGTTTCCGGGGCATGGGTTCCGTTGAGAATGTCTAATTGGGAAATCCAAAGCCCGTCGCCGTCACCGCTACTGAGTGCAGCGATAGAGCTCGCACCGCTGGCGCGTCGATAACGCAGGTAACCGATAACCGGTTGTTCCGAATCGATTTGGAGCCAGGCCACTTCAGTATTTCCGAATAAATCGGCAGCGGTTGTTTCCATTCTTGAAAAGGCAGTCATGTCTAGTGTAATTGCATCGAGTGCGGTACCGTCTTGCCGGAAACCGGAAATGGTAACCGATAAAGAACTTCGATCAGGGTTAACAAGACCCAGAAAGGCCTGAACCTCATCGCTTGAACGAACATCGGGCGCTATTTTCTTGAACTGTGCCCACAGGGTGCCGGCGAGGCAGACCATCATAATCTTGGCCAAGAGTTTGAACATGAAGCCGCTCCTCAATTGCAACAGATGACAGATCCCAAAACTTTAGCACTCCAGTAGCCTTCGTCGTCGGGATGGCTTTCTTTTTCTCAACGATTCGTGATCTATAACATAAATTTCATCGGTTTTTGGGTCAAGAACTTAAGTATCTCTTTGAAATTTATTGAGTTAATGGGTGTGAATTTGCGATTTGGGTAAGGCTGCTCTGGCCAAAAATCACCATCAGGACTTGCATTTTGCTGGGAAATCAAGATAGTTGGTCGCGATCGTGATGCGCTGGCGCTGACCGCCCGACATCCGCGCGCCGGCCTCGCCGGCGGGCTCGTCGTAGCCCTGCGGCAGCGACTGGATGAAGTCGTCGATGAACGCGGCCTTGGCCGCGGCCTCGACCTGCGCCTGCGTGGCGTCGTGGTTGCCCTCGCGGATGTTCTCGCCGATCGTCGCGTGGAAGAGGAACGGGGTCTGGGTCACGCACGCCGTGCGGTCGAGGTAGCTCGCGCGCTTGAAGTCGCGTAGATCCACCCCGTCGATGCGGATCGTGCCTTCGGTGGGGTTGTAGAAGCGCAGGAGCATGTCGCAGAGCGTGGACTTGCCGGCGCCCGACGGACCCACGACGGCGACCGTCTGGCCCGCCGCGACCTCGAAGCTCACGTCCTGGAGCACCGGCTGGCCCTCCACGTAGTGGAACGCGACGTTCTCGAACGTGATGCCCTCGGCCACGCCCGGGAACGGCTTCGCGTCCGGCTTGTCGGGCATGCCGGGCGGCAGCTCGAGGACCTGCGTGGTGCGCTCGATGCTCGCCATGGCGTCCAGGAGGTCGTTCGACTGGCGGATGGTGCGCTTGATCGGCTGGTACATGTTCACCAGCACGAGCATGAACAGCATCAGCTCCGGCAGGCCCACGCCGAGGAAGCCGCGCATGATGAACCAGCCGCCGCCGAGCACGAGCGCGACTGCGAGGAAGTTGTTGATGAAGGCCACCAGCGACATCGACGTCGACTTGGCGCGCTGCACCCGCAGGGCACTCTTGGTGAGCGCTTCGTCGCTCGCGCGGAACTCCGCGACGCGACGCTCCTCCGAGCCGAAGGCCTTGACCGTCCGGACGCCGGAGAGGTTCTGGTGGAGGGTCTCCACCATCTCCGTGGCCCGCTTCTGGCGCTTGTGCGAGCGCTTCAGCGTCTTCATCGAGAGCTTCTTCATCGGAAGCAGGAACGGAAGGCCGAGCACGGTCACGAGCGAGAGCATCGGCGAGAGCACGAGCAGGACGATGAAGCTCGAGCCGACCTGCTGCACGGAGCGCAGCGTGCCGAGGATCATCGAGAGACCGCGCGCGTAGCCCCCCGTGTCGTTGAGGGCTCGCTGGAAGATGTCGCCGCGCTTGCCCTCGTCGAAGAACGCGAGGGGCTGGTCGAGGACCTTGCGTGTCACCTCTTCGCGGACGTCCATGCCGACCCGGAGCTGGACGACCTGCGACAGGTACGTATCCCCGTACGTCGCCAGGCACATGAGGATCGTGATCAGGCCGAAGAGCAGCAGGGTGGAGAGCAGCGTGGCGTAGCGGTCGAGCTGCTTCACGCGCGCGGCGTCCCGTTCCGCTGCCGGGACGGTGGCGGCATGCTCCTCGATCCAGCTGTCCGGCACCCAGGCGGAGGTCACCCCGTTCATGGACTGGACGACGCCCTCGACCTTCCTGCCGATCCAGCTGTCGGAGTAGCCCGCGAGCGTCTCGACGGCCTCGTCCTTGGCGATCTCGTCGGCGTCCTTGGGCGTGTCGGTGTCCTTCGGCGTGTCGGCGGCCTTGTCGGTGGGCGCGAGCTCGGCCAGGCCCAACCGGTTGAGCACCGGGAGCACCATGACGATGCAACAGTTGCACCCTGCGTATAGTTGCATGCAACTATAAATGAGACAAATTTCAGTAATACATACCGATGTATAGAATCTGATCACATAAAAGATACCAAACAATGTAAAAAAGAAATGTATTTTTGCATGAATTATTTTGCTTGAACACCGATGAACTCGAAATTAATTAGCTAAAATAATGTATTTGTTATAGTGTAAGCCGATAACTACACATACTGTAGTTGCTAGGTTCAATGACTAAGGCAACCGTTAGCCTCATTGTCATGCGTTGATATATCACCTCAGCAGATATAACAACTCAGTTGAGATCAGTCAAATTAGTTTTGTTAAATGTCTGTCCATAAACTCACCACTTGAGTCATCTCTGATAAAGCGTTAGTTATCTTGTATTTCCTAACATTTGGTAATTTTTACTTACAACTTTCTTTATAGTTTTGTACTTTCCTTTCTCTTAGGAACTGCATTACAGCTAAACTGTCAATTTGAAATTTCGTCGAAAGTTGATGAACGGATATTATATTGTTCCTCACTGAAAACACCAAGAAAGACGTCCTAGGCTGGCAACCTTATTCAACCTTATTCTTTTCATAGTCTTTGAAACTTTCATAGTTGCGTGCAACAATAACCGGGGCAAAAATATATTTCCTCAAAATTCATGAAAAGCGAGAAATGAGATTATAGTTGCATGCAACTTTTGGTGGGTTAATACGGTACAAAAGATCAACCTCAGATCAACCTATTTCAATTTGAGTCTGTTTTCACATAAGTTTCAAGGTACAAAATACGGAATGTCGCAAAAGTTCACAGAAAGAACCAGGGACGCCGATTCAACTTAAAACGTGACCTTAATTCTAACTTCACCTGACGTAAAAAATGGCCGGGTGGAACTTTAAATAAACAAGAAATTGATAACTTCGAGGAATTATTGATGGGCCTGCAAAAGCTTTGCTTACAAGATTCAACATTGTCAATTATAATTACTACGGTAGCCGAGAATGCGGAACTTGTGGTGCCATTCATAGTTTTCCGTTTACCATTGTATGAGGTATGCACTCTTTATTATTGATCTATTGAAGTTTAGAATTAGAGGGCGTTTTTATTCACAAGCTAGAAATAAAGGGGCAGTTTGAAGTAAATTTAGAGTAACTCCCTGCAATTAATCAGTGTTTGTCTGCATTTGCCCCAATAAGTTTCCCAATCTTCAAAAGCAATCTTCAATTTTCAAAAGCAGTAACAAAGGTAATAAAACTAGCTTGAATGTTCCTTCCATCACCGTTTACGACCTCGCCATGTACTTAGTGATCACGATCAGCTCATAAATAACATTTTTCGAGTCAGATGCTTATCCCGATCTCCAATTTATGTAATGATGGCATGGTATTTCAATTAAACGAGTCAACATTCGTTTGTACGTTCATGATGTAAAGAGAGTATGGACACAGAAGGACACAGCTTTAATAAAAAAACCCGAAATGAAACGAAACATTTGAGTGTTAAGTAAGAGATGGCAAGGGTGATAAAAATAGAAGAAACAGTTAAAAAACTGAAAAAAGGATAATGAAAAACTCGGAAAAGCATTAATGCTGTGTACTACATGAAAGTGCGTAAGGTAATCTCATTATCTTCAAATATTGTATCTTTGCAGAATGGCATTATTGAAATACTCACACTCAATCACGTGCAACGCATTCTCATTCTGTTCAAATAGTGTATCCATGCAGAATGGCACTGTTAAAATACTTACATTCTTTCCTTCGCAAGGGATATTCATTAGGTCCAAGTGTTTGAACATATTGGCAATGCGTTCTGCACGCTGCATCGAGAGTACTTCATTGAGCGTAGTTATATTATTTGGACATATTTGGAATGCGTTCTGCACGTTGGAATGTGAGCACTTCAATAGTGCCATTCAGCACAGTTACACTATTTGAATGTATTGGCAATGCGTTCTGCACGCTGAAATGTGAGCATTTCAATAGTGCCATTAAGCGTAC
>JAAAKM020073195.1:46501273-46590797 GCA_010016025.2 Alatinidae sp. Z8VKAUB7J3 | reverse complement strand
AGCTATTCAGCGCAGTTACACCATTTGAACAAATTGGCAATGCGTACTGCACGCTGGAATGTGAGCACTTGAATAGTCACTGCTGTAGCCACTGAGTGTAGTTACACTATGTGAACATATTTGGATTGCGCTTTGCACGCTGGAATGTGAGCATTTCAATAGTGCGATTGAGCGTTGTTACACTATTTGAATGTATTGGCAATGCGTTCTGCACGCTGAAATGTGAGCATTTCAATAGTGCCATTAAGCGTACTTATACTATTTGAACATATCTGGAATGCATATTGTACGCTGGAATGTGAGCACTTCAATAGAGCTATTCAGCGCAGTTACACCATTTGAACAAATTGGCAATGCGTACTGCACGCTGGAATGTGAGCACTTGAATAGTGCCACTGAGTGTAGTTACACTATGTGAACATATTTGGATTGCGCTTTGCACGCTAGAATTTGAGCATTTCAATAGTACGATTGAGCGTTGTTACACTATTTGAACATAATGGCAATACGCTCTGCACTCTGGAATGTGAGCTTTTCAATAGTGCCATCGAGCGTAGTTTCACTACTTGAACATATTTGTAATGCATTCTGCACGCTAGAATGTGAGCATTTCAATAGTGGCATTGAGCGTACTTATGCAATTTCAACATATCTGGAATGCGTTCTGGACGCTGGGATGTGAGCACTTAAATAGAGCCATTGAGCGTAGTTACACCATTTGAACATATTGTCAATGCGTTCTGCAGGCTGGAATGTGAGCATTTTAATAGTGCCATTAAGCGTTGTTACACTATTTGAAGATATTGGGAGTACGCTCTGTAAGATGGATTGTGAGGATATCAATAGTGCCATTTAGCGTAGTTGGACTATTTGAACATATTTGGAATGCATTCTGCAAGCTAGATTGTGACCATTCAAATAGTGCCATAGAGTGTAGTTGCATTATTTGAAGATATTGGCAATGCGTTCTGCAGCCTGGACTGTGAGCATTTCAATAGTGCCATAAAGTGTAGTTACACTGTTTGAACATATTGGGAATGCGTTATGCATGCTGGAATGTGAGCATTTCAATAGAGCCATTGAGTGTAGTTATTCCGTTTGAAGATGATATGAACCTGTAGTATGATGCAACTATTTTCCAGAGTTTTTTGGGATGTTGGAATTCTTATACGTTGGATATTCAGTTTTCAGGTTCCAATTAGAGAACATAGATGTTTATTCACCAGGTAGGAAATTGATGGTAGGCAACATAATTGGTATTGTTGTAGGATGATTGGTTTTTAATCATAGTGTTCATTTCTGAACAAAAAGCCATCTGCACCCCCAAAGCCTTGCAGATTGTATCAAAGTAAGAGAGAAGGAAGACCTAACAGTTTCACGCTCTTTTTTGCCACCTTAACATGGAAACACTTATCTTACCAAGGTGACTTACCTAACCCCTCCCCCCTCCCCGCTCAGTCTTGCTGGTACTGCTAAGGTCATTCATATTATACCTAGTTCAAGTGACATGGGAGTACCTTAGTCAGTGAGCAACACCTCGACCTTTCTTCTGCTTTAATTGTACATTATAAAGATGTGTTTGTATAATACAGTCTTTCTCATTTCTTTGTCAGGAAATGCATTGGTACATACAAATAACCAGTTTCTAAGAATACGAACTCATGTAACAGTATTAAGGATTTATCATCTCTGGGTTCCATTCCAAACAATTATCTTATGCTTGACCACGCTTTGGCAAGAATACAATGACAGTGGTACACTGGCCCCGTTTTGGACCTCACTTTATGGAGAAATAATAGAAGATATCATATATTCTAAACATATATTGTGGTTTTAGTAAGATTTTAAGGGAACATTTGTAGTAATATGATAATTCCTTTAGTATTGCGTAAGTAAGGTTTTGTATATATTGGTAAAAGAAATATGTTTTTAGATGGGAAAACCAAGTAGACTTGCTATTGGTTCTGACATACCGTACATTTCTTTCATATGTGTAAGTTTAATTCATCCCACTCTCTAGTACGTTTACACTCAAGTCAAATATCAATTTTTACTTACTCTTACTACTTGGCTGCGCCTACTGTTGATAAATATATCTCATGCGACCAATATCAAGATTTTTTTCATAAATTGCAGAATTTTTGCAACCATATTGTTGTTTAGTAATTTATTTACTTCTACGACTGTGTCGGTGATAACATTGCGGTGACAATATTTGACGCTGCAGTCTTTGTATTCGTCTATTTAAGTAAATTATCACTTGAAATATTGGGAATAGCGGCAACGTTTTCAAAAACTTGCAAATAACTATGCCGTGAAGAAAATAAAATATTTGAAATATTGTCCATAAAGAACAACCTTGTATGTTAATGTTATACCATAACTTTTTTATGCTGGAAGATTTGCTTCCTTTTCAGATTTGTCAAACATCGCAATTGTCATGTACTCTCGGGTGTCTAATAGACGTCCCCCCCGCTAATTAATTTTTCAAAAATTTTCCACCCAGGACATTCTTATTCCCCTCCCCCGCCTATTAATTTTTGAGCAATAGCCCACCCAAAACAATTTTTTGAGGAGGTACTTTGGCGGGCAAATAAAACAATATCTTTATCACAGTATGAAAACCACATATTAAAAAGATAAAGGCAGCCTTTTACGAGGCTCAGAGAATTGTGAAGATGCACATTATAGATAAAAGCAATCACAATGTGTTTCTTGTATCTCATTTCGTTTCGGAGCCATATATTTCATTATCAGTATTCATTTATTTAATCAGTGTTATAATGCGATTTATATTGCTGTTCTAGACCATTTATTTGTTCATACCAGTTAGACTATCATCACTTTTAAATAATACAAGTAGAATGAACCTGAAAGCCTGGCGCGGGCCAAGTTACTTTGATAAAAAACACTTAAATTTCGTGGTGACGGCGCAGATACTATATCAAACTGCCATATACATAAAATTTCATAGAACAAACAGAACTTCTGTTAAAAGACACTTTCCTTCGTTATGGTACCACCTAAATACAGTCTTGACTCATTGGTATTACCAACTAGTTATAACTACTATTAAAAGAGGCTTAGGTCCATATGCAGTCTTCATCCTCGTTTTGATCCAGTCTTGGGAGTTCTATTACTGAGCAACTTTCGTCTGATTAGTTTTCGGTTTAGAACACCAATGCTGAAAAGTTCA
Source organism: Alatinidae sp. Z8VKAUB7J3 (assembly GCA_010016025.2). Classification (NCBI taxonomy): domain Eukaryota; kingdom Metazoa; phylum Cnidaria; class Cubozoa; order Carybdeida; family Alatinidae; species Alatinidae sp. Z8VKAUB7J3. Next base: position 46,587,601 of record JAAAKM020073195.1, on the reverse strand, counting down.
CTTCCAAGAATCAAAGTGGAAACTATCAGAGTTGAGGTAGTCAAAAAGACATGTTGTGGCCATTATTAGATTTAGGTCTCTTTAATTTGTTAGGACACCACATTTTTATTTCTTCCGACCGCTTTGTCTGCGTTTTCTACCTTCAACACTCCCTTGCACTCTTCAATCAGTTATGTGACTTGCACACTGTAAGGAAAAACATTTATATCCATATAAAATACGATCGATAGGTCCGCATTTGTTCCATGAAAAGATGCTTCATCAAGACTATTACTTTTGCACACCATGCCAGTCTATCAATTTTGTAACGATCTGCCGATGAAGTCTGTACAAAAATCTGTCACAACAACATTTAGCTGAAAAATCATCTTTGCTAAGCACAAAGAAAGGAAATATGGACTTAGCTACATGAAATGCTACACTTACTAACTCTGCACGAGAAAAAAGGCTATAAAAGCAAAGTTAGCAGTTGATAGTTCGGCTAATTGCTCCTTACAGCTTTAAAGAAGTAAGTGAACCAAAAACTAGTGTTAAGTATAATAGAAGAACTTCCATGTATTAAACTGTATACTTACTGGTGTTCGAATAATGGTCCTCTATCTTCCATTGAGTGTTCCTTCGTCATTACCTTCCCAGAATAGAAAGATTCGACCAGCCACTTAAATAACGTTTCCAGAGAATCACCGTCAAGCTGAAATGAAGGAAACGAGAAATGATGTCATCTTCAAAGATAGTGGGCAACTATAGAGATCAAGTGGCAGTAATCTTTGTCAGGGCTGTAAACATTCCAAATTAAGTACTGCTTATCCAATAAGCAATGCACCTGCCATTTCTTGCTTTGATATCGATCCACCCCTCTGCCATAATAAGGAAGTGTTTCCAATACGTCGCTAAACTTCCTCTTTACATCTCACATCAGACCTCTCTTCAACGCCACTACCATTAAGTCACCCACACATTCACAACCGCCTTGGTCTTGCTACTTCACACGTGGTATCCCCCTCCAAAACCCCATTCTGGTCTGATTGATCACATTTATAACTCCATTTTGAACTCCCAGCCAGTTGTAATAACTGAGGCGTGTTTATGTTAAGTTCATTTGATTTAAAACAATTCAATAATAACGAGACGGTACAGAGAACTATCGGCGAAATGCAGAAAATCATCCTAATGGACAGTGAGACCATGGTTAGAAAAGTGCTTTCGGGTCTCATTCAAGACACTGACGAATGATTTTATTCTTGATGCAATAGCGACTGTCCACAGTGTTAATTTGTTTCTAATTATAACTAACAAATTTTGGTAGTTATACATTTTAGGGCTATTTTCTTGTAGTAGCTTTATCAAAAAAATAATAATACTTTTCTCTCACTACGGAAAGTTTTATCATTTTGTTCTACTACGTAAATTTCTTTTTGTTCCTGTCTTGTTGCAATGTCTTGTTTTTCAGCAATATTATTTACCTGGCCATAGTCTTGAACTCCTCTTTGATTCCTGCAGTAGATATATGCTGCTTGCACTGTGGAAAAGCTTGCATTATTTTGCTGCGTATCTGTTAACTTTGCTTCTTGGCCTACCTGTTAACCTGCCTGCCAATCCTCCACTGGCTTTCATCATTATTATTTAATTTCAATCATACACTGCATAAATAATATCTTAAATTTTATACGCTAGATTTTGATGAAGTTGTAATTAAATAAATTTCTTTCTGTAGAAATAAAATCTTTGTTTCTGAAAGAGTACATTGTTTACAATACATTTGCTGCATTTTCATGCATAAGTGAAGAAAACAGAGATTTTATGAAGGACAATGGACACCGGATTGTTATCTTGTCTCTAATCATTATGCTATCGTAATGTATGGACAACATGCTGGCAATTCGTCAAGGAGTAGTTGATATCAGGAATATTTACTAGCAATGTATTTTCTCCAATATAGCAATTTATCCTCTCCAGTATGTGGAAAGAGATCCTTTAGTATTTACTAAAATTTACTAAACATTGGCCAGTATCTATTCATGGAAGCTCTTTATTAATAATTCTAATTTTGAAATATTCTATAATAAGATATGTTATTTGTTTTATTGTTTTCTATTTGGAAAAGTTTTCCGGTTAAAAAATTGATTTTTTTGCTGTATTAAAACAGAGTAAAAAACAAAGAGCGTCGAACAGAATGGGTCTCTGAATATCGCGCAGTAACAGGGGCAGTTTATTGAAGGCAATATGCCTCGATAGTTACATTTGCAATATATTCTCTTGGTGTAGTTTACAGAATAGTAAAGTCAACCTTATCTTTTTCCACTAATAATCACGGTTGATTTAAGAAGTACAGAAGAAATCCGTCGGTGCTAGTTTGCTATTTGAATACTCTAAAGCAACGGTACTTACTTTTACGTTTTGGGTTTTAGACATTTCCCAGAAGGATGATGCAGGCAGACATTTGTAATCCACTTGTGTACTAATATTTTTTTTATCAGATCAGGTTTTGTTATTGTTACATTTCAAATAGTCTAGCACTCATAGATCTGATTGAAAATAACTACATAATGTAAGATTAATATAGGACTTTCTTGTAAATGAAAGAAAAAATCCTATTCTGAGTAACATCTGATATCGCATTATTGACATCTGATATCGCATTGTTCTCTGAATTCCAGAGTGAGAGAGAACAAAGGAGGTGCAAAGTAATCAGGAGTCTGACTTGATAGCTAGACTCATTATAATTTCCACTTTTTCAGCGATAAGACAGCTGATTTACCTATGCCGCTATGACACAGCATAGGATTCCCTTAGTTATTTCACTAAATACGTCAAACACTACACCCTCCCAATACTTTTGTTAAGATTCAATATCTATAAGCTTCTAAATGTCCAAAATTTAGAATACACCCAGTTTCGAATAGTCCTTCAACTTCACGGGTGATGTTACTTTTTGCCTGGAGCTTTATTTCGTTTCATATGGTCAGTGTTATGATAAATTTCTGAGGGTGTCACGTATTATTTGACTAGACGTATGACTAGATTGCTGACCAGAATATAGTTATTGGTAAATTATCCGATTCCTTCCATTTTTCTGTCACGGCATTTTGTGATAGAGCCACCCACTTCTTTTATACTTGTACTTTGAATTTTCCCTTGACTTAGTCTCTTGTTAGACTCGTGTTTTACTGTACCTTCTATAGCTTTTGCATTATGCGATATAATTTTTTGATTATTGCTTTTTGCTTGTCCATTTCCGCTCTCTATACTCTTTCAAGTGCTGTGGCTGAGATTTCTACGATTTCTCATAAGTTCTTTAGTGTCGTTTCTGAACTTAGATCTTTTGGCTTTCCATATAATTTGGCTTTGTCTACACGTGGCTCCACAATGTTGGTGTTGAGATCTTTGATAGATTCTTCGTTTTTGTCTTCCAAACACTCACACCGGTTCTCAGCTTTAATTGTCTATGAAGTGGGATGCAGTTCTGAATAATTTTCTTTCGTTCTTTCTGAAAGTTGATCTTGATCCTGCATCTGACCATTCTGTGGTCATTTCCAGTATTTACTTGCTTGATTACATCTACGTTCTGTACGACCTCGTGTTTCTTTACTAGTACATAGGCGATTTTATTTCTGGTTTCATGGTTTGGACTCCTCCAGGTCCAGCGATTTTCGGGGTGTTTTATAAACGAGGTATTTGCAATGTTCAGGTTGTTATAAAGTGAAAATTTATCAAATCTTGTTCTCTTTCGCTCAACTGATCAAAGGGAAACATTCCTTAGTATTCCTCGTCGCCTTCTCCTATCTTCGCGTTGAAGTCGCCCATTATGATGTTGTGCTAGGTTAGCTTCTTGTTCAGAAGTTGTTGGAGGTCTTCGTACAACTTCTCTAACTCTTTTTGTGTGCTTAGGGATGTAGGAGCATACGTCTGGGTAATTTTGAGCTTATAAGGTTTAATAATTGTATAGTGAGGCTGGCTACTCTGTCTGATTCTCCATGGAATTCCAGGGTCTACGTTTACTAGGGTCTTATTGACTGAAAACCCACCGCCTCCCTGTTTAATGCCGTCTTTGCCTTTGTGGTATCACCACTCCCAATTTGGTTAATTTTGACAACCCCTGCAGCATTGCTTGTACAGTAAATAATTTGGTAGCAATTGCGGGCGGAGGCACGCTTCCCATTTCCTCAACGTTGTGTCTTGCATAAGCTTACAAGGTAGATTTTGCTTGTGGTAAATCTTCATCTTTTCTTAAAATGATTGTGCGATATTAGGCTGTTAAATTATCAGAAGTAACTCGTCATGTCTAGCTTACCTTCCATCAATGGCCACTCCGTTTGAGCAATCAATTCCAAAGTATATCTAATTGCTGTACATGTAACGATCCATCGATTTGAAAATGAAACGTCAAGTTAGGTTCAGGAAAGAATCGGATGTAAATGTTCTTTCTTCTAAACAGGATGTCCTGTAATGTTAATGATTCACCGTAATGAATTCGGGGAAACATTTACTCCATAGTCTATAATGAATTGCCAAGAGGAAATATTTGTTGGGGACCGAGTGCTTGTATTTTGAATGAAATGTTCTGTCGAAAAATACAAGACCTGGAAGTTTTAAAAAAAATACTGATAAAATAAAAGATCCTGAATGGTATAGGGAGTAGGTTCGTATTCCTCTAGTATCTTTTCAGTTCTGTTTATTACAAATCATCTCCTTAGGATAATACGTTGTGTCTCTGAATGAGATTCAGGCAGATTTATGGGCTAGATTCCAGTCCTCTCAGAGTAACGTCACTGGGCGCGGAGAGAGAGTTATCATTAAAATTGCGCAGAGCTTGATATTGATTTCCTCTAGTGGATGATTGGGAATTAATGTGGCGGTTACACAAATCGAGTATGTTAACATAGGGGCTCAATATGTTTTGCTGGTAGGTTAGACACCGTGAGTGCGTGGGCTCTGGGTTTCCATTCTGTATTATTACATTCTCTATCCTAATTTTGTTTATCTATGCGCAATGCCTTGTTTATTTCATAACAGAGTTACAGTGAGCGCAATTAAGATTCCTCTCAAACGTAACTTGGTTCGATACTGAGCAGTGCGGCGTTTAATAATCTCTTGAAAGACAAATGTAGAAGTACCGCGGCTCTAATTACGTTTTTAATGATTTCCGGTAGATTTTATTTACGCTTTCTTTACGACCCCGTTGTTGACATTAACATCTTCCTTGTTTAAAAGTTTTCTAAATCAGGGTTTGTCGGTTCTGCTTTCTGTAAGAACAGTATCTTTTCAACTCAAATCATCATTTATCGATTATAATTATCGATGAGTATTACAGCAGCTGCAACATTCTCACCCGGAGCGCCGATGTGAACCCCTTACTGAATTTGACCATCATATAAAAATGTGCAAGTGCACGTGGTATGGATTACTAAGAGTTGGATTAGGAGTCGTTTAACTAATTTAATAGGTTATGGACCCCTAATACATCATGCGCGAACCACTGCAGTGTAACACCTACTGCCCGCCAGCAAAGTCTTTTTTACTGGTTACTGACCCCCAAGACATCATGCGCGAACCACTGCAGTGTAACATCTACTGCCCGCAGCAAAGTCTTCTTTACTATGGCATGCAGAACGTAGCAAGTATAGAAACCATATCCGAATTCTGCATCACTGTGTTATTCTATTACCCCATTAAGTTCTTTGGAAATATTTACATGTGTGGGAGAGGGCCGCAGCTTGTACTTAAAAGTAGGAACGGGGGGAGCAACATGACAGGGTTGTTAGTAAAAATAGTATAATTAAAAAAAGTGATTAGACTACATGGATGAAACATTTAACTATAAAAGCAGGTAAGAGCAACGGGGGAAACGGAAAAGGCAGACCCAGAAAGAACCTATGAGAAAGCCCAGCAGCATTGCTTGATTCAAGGGCAGCTTACGAAATATAATTACTAATAAGTTGTTAAGACCTAGATAAGTTGTTAAGAAGTGACTGTTGGCGAGAGTGCCGAAAAAAATGTATGAGATCTTTACAATAGAGCTTTTTAGTTGTTGTCGTGTAGGAATCTCCCCTTCTTCACCATACAACCCTGCAAACAGTGCGTTATATATAGCCCCTTGGAATCTCTACAACAATGGTAGACCCTAAGAACCTCTGCTTTCTTCATCAACACTAGAACTGTACAGAGACGTTTGGCAGGGATACAAATCAGCTATAGGTTCATCTTGAAAATTTACGGATAACTTTTAAAGAGTTGCGAGAAAGATAATTGGTAAATGAAATCTACAGAGGTGCTATCGAAATAGTTGTAATGCAGCTTTAATATATACTGTTAATGTTGTTTGTTGATATCTCTTTGAGTATAGTTTCTCTGATTAAGGTGAGGCTGCAATATCAAATTCTGAAAGTTATCTAGAAATAACAAAGATATGATACTACTGGAATTCGAATTCTCTTCCCTTTGTACAAGAAAATACGCAAATAGCAAATTGCCGTTTTACAGCATGCTCTATGCCCTCGTTTTCTTATGTTAATAGAAGTAAATTTTTTAAAATGGTACGCTCAATAATGTAGTTTTACGAACAAAAGTTACGGAAAATTACTAAACCTTATGGTGAAAATATCTTCTATGTCAATGATATTGAAAATAAGTTTAGAGGCGTTGGAATTCTTCCACTCTGAATTGGTTTTGATGTTTAAATAAAGAGGAGAATAAATTGCCTTGAGTATATCAATGTCATTGTTTGAGAATTTGGCGGTATGAGACAAGGAAGATGATATGGTGGAAAACAAAGCACTGAAAAGAGAGATTGAAGCAGGCAGAAGAATAGAGAGCCTAGAGAAATAGATAAAAGCATAAAGTAAAAAAATGTTTATGACAGATTTCACCATCAGGGAAAAATGTATAAGGTTTAGGCATATTGTAGTAATACTGCATAGTGTACATTCGTTTTATCTATTCTGCTTGCCGGAAGTTAGCAATGCATATTGAAATGCCTCGTGTTTTTATAGATGATCCATCTTAGGTAAGTACGTCTTACGTCTTCAAAGTTTTAAAACCCATAGGTATTTACTTTTTTCAAGAATTATTTTAATTCCAAGAAAACATGATAAAACAACTCATCAAGATAAAGTAATTTTTTTTACATTAATGAAAAGTGGTAGCTGTTGCGCTTTACTTTTGCAGCCCACTACTTACCGATGTTCAGTTTTTTGAACAAGCACACATACATGCATCACTTTTTAAGGTGCTTCTTTAATATATATAATATAATGTTGTTTAGTTCTTTGGTCAAAAACGCCCCCAAAAGTTGTTTAGTAGTTGTCTGTAGTTTACAATCGTTGTGTTAATATGCTGTACTTTATGCAGTAACTTTTGGGCATGGGTTTTGTTGCAGCTTTTTATTACTACGTAAAGCCTTAAAATGTTATGTTCCCATAGCTACTCTTGAAAAAATTGGGGTTTTTTGTCACCATTCCATTGATTTGCCCTTATCAGTTGTTTAATGTTTTACATAGAAATTTGCCCAAAGTAAGTTGCCCACTAAATTTGCCGGGAGAAAACAATGAGAATGTTATTAGTTTTAGAAATTGTAACGTTAAGTTGTACAACTCAGTATGAAAATAAATGGCATTGAAGTTTAAAAAATTATCATTACTATTTTTATCTGTTATTATAATTAGTGATTGTGAAATTCAGTGTATAATTTTTTCCCATTGTAATGGCTTTTCCCGTAAAATAAGATTATTTTTTTGAGTCTGTGAATTCCATATGGTGATATTTGTGACTTATCATGATAATAAATTGTAATTATTTTAATCCATGTACCTAGATTCAAGTATCATCTATTTGATTTGACATTTTTGGAGAAGACATCAAGATGGTTGACGAATATTCAGCTTAAGATTAAATCAGAGGTAGGCAGATATACTTTATTGTTGATTTAAATTTATCGAGTGGCTGTTATTGTTACTTGTCTCATCCATTTACCTGTCGTTTCATTAATTTATCCGTTTATCCCTTTCAACAACTTGTTTTGTCTTCCATTACATTCGGTTTGCTTCTCACATTCACATGTCCATTTATTTTTCATTCATTCATACCAAGTCCCACTGTTCCTACGAAGCATCTGAAGCGTGAAAACGTACGCACATGTTCTCCTCGACAAACTGATGTTGTAATGTTATCGTTCAGGGATTTCTCAGTTATTTGTAAACCCAATTCAGCTCGTGTTTCTTTTCCCTTGCTCGTCACCGCGAGGTGGGCATGAGGGTGTTGGGCTTTTGGAGCCTCTATCTAATCTTGTAAAAGTATATGCCCTGGTGTCGAATTTGTGTTTACTTTTGCCCCATATTCTTGATTAGTAAAACGGTCTGATTTACTAGGTTAGTGGAGTTTTTGTGTACCTTTAAATGTAGTTTATGAGTACTTTATTACCATCAGAAGAAAATAAATAGCGAAATGCATGAACAGAAGTGTTTCTTGAAATTGTGTCTATAAATTTCTATTAACTTATTTTGTAAGTTCTTCATAAATTCATCGAGTAAACACGTTAAATACTGGTTTTTGTTTACGTCAAACACGTTCAAGTGATGAGAAATATTAACGCTGCATTCGAACTGTTATAGACGGGTAAAGCAATCAGGACAACATTCATGATGATATTATTTATGTTAACTTGTTCATAGTGAAGTAATCAGACTACTTTGGTCATAAGTATTAATTGTTTGATCGTCATGAGAAAAAAGAGTATCTTACGTCGAGGAGTAATGTGCAACCTGACCACTGCCGAGAAGCCACAAAGCCTGAAAGGCGGCAAAGTCCGAGTAATTTCAGAGACCGAGCCACTGCAAAGCTACAATAACCGCACAGCCCGACGAACCGTAGAAACGGTATTGAAAAGATCTCCTTAACTCAAACAATTCGAATGCAGAATGTACATTTCAATACTTATAAGATGTTTGGGATTACCTTAATACACAAAATTAACGTTGAATATTAATTAACGTTTTTACAATTATAAAACGTTAATTAAATTCGCGTTAATTAGATGCTGACCTTAATTTTTGAAACGTTCATTTCAACGTAGCGCTAATTACATGCTGATAAAACGTTAATTAATGTCAGTCAAAATGCATTTTAAGTGACAACTCACAACAGCATTGGCAGAATGCAGATTTCTTTTACTGGAAGTGTTATTTATCTTCCAACAGCACTTTTACACTGTTGTTTTGGAATGTAATGGAATTCCCAGTATTAACATTTTGGGCATCACTCCTTGACTAAGAGGACGAGATTGCTACTAAGGTCTTCTTTCATTTTCAGTTGCTATATGCAATGAAGACAACATGTGCTTTAAGAACAATGGGGTGTTTCCAATGAAATATTGGTATTTGCCTTGAGCCTAGTAATATATATATATTTTCGTTTGATGCAGTTTGCCATCAAATTTGAAATAACAAGTGCGACTACAATAAGTGTCAAGCAACACGTATTTGTTGATAAGGAGACCGGCCTTTGTAAATCAAACCCCCGTCTCTGCAGCCATACGAAGAGATGATATCGATCCCCTCATATCGTGGTGATGCCTTGCATTCCCATTCCATAATTTAATGCATTGCATTCCCCCAGATTGGTAGGGCCAAAGCAGTACCTTTATACATGCAACATTTGCTGGCGTACGAGTAGATAAAAGTTTAATTTTTCTAGCCTTCCTATGTAACTTCGCAAAACAAGTAAAGGTTTTGGTTAGTTTCCGATCAAACGTCCATTTTTCAGACTTGTAGTAAGGGCCCTAAAGGTTAAGTTTAATTGGATAGGTATTTGACATGATATTTGCTTGTGCTCCTTTTATTATTACTTTATTTTGGAAAGGGATTTTCGAGTACCATTAGGAAGTTTCAACCCTTCGGAATATTGAACACCCATGTTTTCATTCTTCCCTTCGGCTCGAATTCAAAGTGAACTGTGATGCCCGAAGTACTGTAAGTAGCAACGGCTTGATTTCACATATCATGCATTTGAGAGGTTTTGAGTAAGGCTATTGAAAGTTAGCTACGCCTCAGGATGGAAATTATTTTAAGTAATTAAATTAAGTAACTTCTAAATAATAGAATCTAAATAATAATAACGTAAATAATAGGATAGTAGATGCTATTATTTAAAAGTCCATGCATTAGGTCTACAAATGCTGGAATTAAAAAGCCCGCCACAAGGCCCATAACTGTTTTTGCGCCTTCAACTTGTAATGGCCTCTCCAGGACCAGTGTGGTTGCTATTGTTGTGAGGAATGTTGTGACGTGTTACTAAGTCATAGGGGTATGGGCCGAATCAAGTCATGGGAAACTGCAAGTCGCCCACGGAGCAGTCTAAGAGGTGTAATGTCAGAGGACATGTGATTTGGATATTCGATCGATGCAAGTCACAGCGTAGGTTTTGTATTCGTGCCTGTATAAACACACGGGTTCCGTCGTGATGGAGGTGATAAATATATGCTAATACTATAAATTGGAGGAAGAATGTGAAAGATCAACTACATCTCCGTTTTGCGAGCGAAAGACGTATCTGGCGACTAATTTGTCTTCACGTATGGCAGCAATAAAAGGTTTGAACAAAAGAGATTACTTATGAGCGGACTCGGGCTGTTCGATACTCAACTCTGCTAAAAAAAGTGAAGATGATAAATCGTTGTGTTGGAAGAAATTCGTTTTTATCAGCGTCTAACTAGTAACTACCTTAGTCCCCCATCCAGCCCTCGAGTTTCTTAAATTTTGGGGAGATTGAGCCCTGGTTTCTTATAAACTGGTTTCTTATAAAAATAATATGCAAGTGTATCGAGAAACTGAAATGGAATTGGGCCGGACATCTCGCTCGAAGAAACAACAACAGGTGGACCATTCGAACGGCCACGTCGACTGCACTTGGTTATCAACGAAACAGACGAAGGCAGAAAAGCTTGGGCATGACGACATCCAAAAGATAACAAATTCCGGGAATTGGTACCGAATGGCCCAGAACAGATACATGTCCAGCTGGACCTTACATATTGGAACAGGCCGCCAGCCAATTTTACCTACAAAATAAATACACCGTTTCTGTTTTATAAGAATAACATAAATTTGCCTGAGCCTCACGACTCTTAAAACTTCTGCTGAAGTGAGCCTCAAATATTCTTAGATGATTTTTAAATTTTTCTCAAGGATGGTTGTGGTTTTCATGGAGCGAAAGAAGGAATTACTAGTGAAAACGTTATTTTTACTTCCACTAAAGCGTGCTTCGAATTAAATGCCATTATTGAGGGACACAAGAAAGTTACAAAATGACATTATTTTTTTTAGATCTTGGGACCAAATCCAAAACGTATTACCCTGGTGTACAAATTTTCGAACAGTTCTGAGTGGAAACTCTCCTAGGAAAATTTTTTCGATGAAAACATTTCCTGTCCTAAGTTCTCGCGGAAACGTTTTCTGAGTCGACAGGAGCCTTCAGTCTTTGCACCACAAGATAAAGACATTTTTAAATTTTTGTTTGGTATCATTTGAACCTGAGGGTGATTCTTAAAAAATTCTTAGATTCTAAGGACTTTGAGCCTCATGATACTTACAAAGAGAATTCTTGTAAAAAAGAAACAGTGTATTTAGTCGCAGAACATATCAATTAATACATGTAATGTTTCATATGGTTCCTGGAACTTACCGTTTACAATCTTGGAATCCTGATGGTGGTATATTTTCTATTTCTGTAGCATCATTCCAAATTTCACAATCCTTCCCAGAAGAGTTCAAGGGTCAGCCTCACCCTTCCTTTAAACTTTGTAAAATCATTCTGGATGCCTCACCGTTCACTATCTGTACATATCGTGTACAGGCTTTACACTCTGTAGAAACAATTAGAGCAAAGAATTATATGCTTGTACGTGACTTGTGGTAACTGTTTAAGTTTCATGAGGTAGTGTTGCAATATCCCAGATCTTTGAACAGAGAAGTGTACAATTTGGGAAATCTGAGTTTCATTCTACCTTGCTTATAATTAAATATATCACGTTTCGACAGATGTCCGTGATCGTATTTCTACTCGCCATAACCTGTAATTAACAGTGTGTATAATATAGAGAACGAGGAGCCAAACTGTAATAAAGTATTGATTTAACTTGGGACTGAGAAGAAGTGGTACAGCGTATCCACGTTTATCCGAATGGCACGAGTCTAAATGTGTGGCCAGGCACGGAGCTAGGGGGCAAGGGGGCATTGCCCCTCCTAACCTGAATTCTTGCCCCAAATTGCCCCCCGTACAATTTCTTGACATCCCCAGAAAATCCTCAGATTTTTTTTGTCGTAATAAAAGAATTACTTAATTCCAAATCATTACAGATTTACTCATGGTAAGATCCAAAGTGATACAAAAACAAACTACGAAATGTGTTGATATTTTAGTCTTTGAAATCGCCAAAATTTGTTTGGGTTTTTTATACTCTGCACAATATTTGCTTTAGTCCTCTCGCATCCTAGCAGTAAACTACGTAAAACGTACAAGATTCCCGTTAAAACGCTAGAATTTCTTAATTTAACAAATTAATTGTCCAAAGATTCTGTGGGAATGGTCGATCATATCAGTGCCATAATTATTGACAATGATAGAAGATTACTTGTATTCATGTAAATGCTACACTAAGTATTTATAGGCAATTAAAAATCATTTTTACTAAAATATGGAAATAAATTGAAACTTTGTCAAAGCCGTAGTTAATATAGAATACTGGAGGAAGGAACCGGATGAAGACTTAGTCAAAGATAATTCTAGGCTATTCTATTGTTTGGGGCTAAGTATTGGCTAGCTTTACCATTTACGTCTTCCTCTTGCGTGTTAAACATATTCCAAACAAGACAACTATCCACTCTTTAATGTTTTCTTTGTTAATGATAAGAAAATTCAAATCCCACTATTCTTCTGCCGTGTGATTGTACCAACAGGGGTAAGCCCTAAAACTTTACGATCAAATCCTCAAATTCTCATTAAAGACTTAAACATCTACCAGTTTTGCATATGCTGTTACTGTGTTAGTCCCCCCAAAATTCTGAAGAATCCTCGTATTTCTAATCATGGCTGCGAGCTTCGTCCAGCGTTCCTGGTCAACTACGGATTTAACACTTGCAATGCTGTACGTGCGTATATGTTTACGAATAATTGACTTGTTTCTTATCTGTTTTCGATATACATTAATAAGTATTTAATTGTCCAGTAAAACTCTTGTAAGTAGCATTCAACAGATGAGATTCTGTCCTTTTTCGGGAAGACGATTCTATTAAGTGACCATTGAAACTCAAAGATAGTAATCATAATATATTATGTAAAAATAAAATTATGCTATATCACAATCATATCGGAGGATTTTTGGTTCCTAAGAGAAGAAAAAAAAGGGGGGGATATGTCCTTAGAAAAGAAATAACTAGACCATATGTCGCAACAGAAAAGATAAAAAGAAGAGGATATATCCCAAGAGAGGACATAAAAAGAAGAGGATATATCAAAAAAACATACAAAGAAAGAGGACATGTCCTAAAAGAAAACATCGAAGTTTGGAAAGCGTACCCGATAGAAGATTTTTCCACTGTATGTTTCAAGATGATATTAACAACTGAGGGCTGTATTAATCAGGGGGATGTTCTCCGAGTTTTTCCCATAAACTTAGAATATAAACCTTAGACAACAGATGTAATTTGGTTGAAGGCAAAGATGTCTAACTACCCCACGTAAGCAGCATTAAAAATGGAAATTCCCAGGATAAACTTTTGTTGATCGGTTTAAATAACAACTATACAGCCCTAAGAGGATAACGACAAAAAAAGAAATAGCTAGAGGGTATGTCGCAACAGAAGAGATCAAAAGAAGAGGATGTATCCCAAGAGACGATATAAATTCAATAACAACTGGGAAACAAATTTTAGTTTGGGAATCTCTACAGCTCCTTCCTGCGTTTTCCATCTCCATCGCTACGAAAAAGTTTAAAAATTAACCAATCAAAAAATCAATCAATCATCCATTCAATTATCCAATTAACCAGCAAATTTACCAAGAAACGAATCAAACGATCAATAAAGTGACCAAACATAGCTTGGAAGGGGGTCTGGACCCCCACCTACAACTCTAAAGGCCAACCTCCACCTGGAAGAAATATTTTGGCATAAATTTCCGAAATTTCAAATCACCGCTTTCCACCAATAATGTAAAGAGAAACGGAACACTAATTTAGAGTTCTCTCGCTGAAACATTCATCACCTGAAACGCTACACAATGCCACTTCATTTCATCACTTGAAATGTTTCACAATGCCACTTCCTTCAAGAAAACACTCAAACGCCCACGTTCTTGAGAGAAAAACTTTTCTTAAGTTAGGTGAAACAGAATCGCAAATACAACTTTTAATTTGAAGTGGATACCACCGTGCACAAAATTTAATACAGACTATGGTTGACAAACTCCACCCGCAAATATCAACCCCCACCTTAGAGACCAACCCCCACCTGTAAATGGGATTCGAGCCAACCTCAACCTAGACAAAATTTTTGAAAATGCTGGACCCCCCATCTGCCTGGGGGGTACAATCTATGCCACACGATCACCAATCAACTTATTATCACTCAGTCAATCGACTAATCAATAACTGATTAACAATCCAAAGACTCAAAAAACACAGTCAGAGTCGTTTCCACTGGATAACACAGCAAACTGCACAACTTAAACTTGGCACCTTCCATTGAACTATAAATAAAAAGACTTCTTATTTATAGCTCAATGGAACCTTCTCAATTAAGCTCCTGAAGAAACTATTTGACTGCTAACATAACATGAAAAGATGTTATCTTATTGAAGTAGTTTTCCCCTCCATCTTCGCATTTGGAGCCGAACATTTTCATGAAAAGGAAAGCCCCGGATGTTTAACTTAACAAAAAAACCTCGTTACAATGAAGCCAACCTTATATCCGAACTTAAAAATAGAAATGTACTTCTTTCAAAAAAGTACGTGCATAATGAGTCTGCGAGTATAATTTATCCAGTTATTTTTTGCGCATTTAAAAAAATTCGCAACAAAATCATAATTTTGAACAGTTTTTTTGATACGGGAAGGAATTTCAAGTGAAAACTCAGGAAGATAAGTACGCATGAAAAAAACAGTGCAAGCAACAACCAGATCGGCAGTAAAGGACCATCTCAAAGTAACAGTTTTCAGTTTTTGGTAGCGGAGTTTCATTTAGATTTAGAGTTTAAGATTTTTTTATTTAGTGTCTTAAGCCTAGTTTGTGCTCACAAAAAGAATAAATTGTCAATGTTTTAGCACGAGATTTCGTCTACGTAAGAAACTTTTCTCCCATTGTATTTCTGAGCTATAAATTGTTTTTCATTCATTACCGTTGTAGATCAACTGACCAGAATCCCGGCGAAAAGCTTTTCGATCAGAATGAGTTGATTCGTGAATTGTGTTTACAAGTTCCGCAATACCAATAATATGCTCAAGCATTTCAACATGTGAAATATTGCAAACTGATGCAGATCCGATTAATATGAGCTACTGGAGACTGAAAGGTTCACGGCGAATACAAATTTGAGCAACATGGCGGCAGTACGCAAAAGCAAATCTAACAGACTGATTGCGATGTCGAATGAAAAGCTCAATGATGAAATGGAGGACCACGCGGAATCGAACCCTGTCCTCCATTGTTGCAACGCTGATGTGCTAGCCATTACACGACGGTCCCATAACATTGAGGTAGAGACATTTGGGTTGTCATTTGTTCTGATTGAGGTCACTACAAATCTCTGACGAAAGAGCAGCAAGCATAGCAAATCTCAGCCTAAGAAAAACATTAACAATGTAGTTGTAACTGTTCACAATTCTTTCAGCCGACTTGTAACTGTGGATGAAGGAATACAATGATGCTTGTACAATGCTCAGATCTCTCTAGGAGACAACTTCATTGGCGACAGTAGAGGGGGGCTGATATATTTTGAGCTACTCATGACTACTCGGAAATCCATGACTTGAATATTGCGTTGAGTAACGGATTCATTTTGCTCTGTCGACAAAAAGAATGTGTTTACAATTTACGCCTTTTTCAATAACACGAGTGGCAGAAAACGTGTCGCTCTCGTGACCGTTATCTTCTAGGGTCTTCTCGTTTCCTATAAATTCATCGTAATAGCTTTCTAATTTCACTCCATACGACTGCTGTGATCAGTGTATGGCGAAAACGTTTAGCAAAATGAAATCGTTACTCCACGCAATATTCAAGTTTTGTACCACAAACCAACTTTTCAAATCCATGACTGCAAATACATCAGGAGCTTAACCTATACAGGCTTTTGCTATCGCAAAATCTTCTTTAGACATTTGCAAAAGTCGAGATTAAGTTGTGCATAAATCTGTCTTGTCCTTCGCGCTCCTAAAGATTGCATTCCAAAGTATACTACTGCATATGCCCTGACACAAAAGCAGTTGCAACAAATCGCGCATGCACCACATCACACTTAACGTTACCAAATAAAGTTTTCGCTATTTCATACAATATCCTTGTTTTGCACCACAAACAAACTACTAAACGTCAACTCAGCAGTGTTTATAAAAACCCTGGATTCATAATTGTTAAGAGTATGGCTCACAATCTTATTACGGAGCCAGTAAAAGTTTTACAATTGTGTTTTAAGGCGAAAACGTCCCGAAAATCCATATTTTCTAAAGTTGATCACCAAGACGGGGAAGATCGTAAAAATGAAGAGGGAAGCACGGAGAAAGTGGGAAAAGAAGAAGAGGAAGATGGAGAAGTTGGAAGGAGAAAAGGAGAAACGAAAGAAAGAAAAAGGAGAAGAAGCAGACGACGAAAAAGGAAACAGGGAAGAGTAAGAAGATGAGGCTGGAAAAGATCGAAGAAAGGACGAGCAATAAAGCAAAAATAATAAAAAAACAAGACGATGAAAAGGATGAAGAAAGAAAGAAAGAAAGAAAGAAAGAAAGAAAGAAAGAAAAGAAAGAAAGAAAGAAAAGAAAGAAAGAAAGAAAGAAAGAAAGAAAGAAAGAAAGAAAGAAAGAAAGAAAGAAAGAAAGAAAGAAAGGGTTGGGTAAATGCATCAAGCGAGATTGACACTGCCACGAAATCTGACTGAACCGGTAAGAATATTGCTGGGGTGCTATTAAAATGAAAATAGGGATTTATTGGTTTTTATAAATGCATTCGTTGCACTTAGATATAAAACAAAGCAATGTGCATTAAGTACTAACAGGACTGTGCCAGGTAATACTCCTTACTTAGGCAGAGTCACATGGATGAATGAACCACGTTATCCATGTTTGTTTACCAATAAAATTGATGAGAGCTAGCATCTCAAATCACGGCCATTTTTTCACAGGAACTTTCCTACATTAATTTTATCTACTGGAATAGCACCTCATTAAATTTGCGACCTGAAATAATTTTAGGCATCTCAAATCACCGCCATCTTTTCACAGGAACTTTTCTACATTAATTTTATCTACGGGAACAGCACCTTGTGACCTAAAATGATTTTAAGGAGCGATCAGGACCTGACAGGTACCGTCAAATACGAATGCGTTTGGTGAATATTAGCCAAAGTATAAGTTACAGTTCCTCATATATCATCAGGCTATTGGCGAGGAGGTGGTTGTCGCTTCATGCACAAGATCCCTACTCCACAGCAGAATAATGACAGTAACTTCCAAGGTATTTTAGTTCATTTCATATCTAAGTGCCTTTGTGTAAACTAATGTAAATAGAATAATGAATAAAATGTAGACAAATTATAGATGATCAACAGAAAAACTACCACATTGACGTAGTCTTTTTTCAGCACTTTTTAGTTCTACTTTAGATATATTACAAGGTTAAACAAATTTAGGAAACAACATATGAAAGGTCTGTACTTAAACAATTTAAGCACTATGAGAAATAATTACGATGGTATGCTACAGCCGCGTAGCACACCATCGTGATCCTGTTTTCACAAAGCTTCTTACGTTTTATTATTGATGTTTGTAGGTTAAAGCCTAAGTTTATTTAGCTGTATAATATTTTCATTATTTCTTGCATGTACTTGGCAATTAATAGAAAATATTATAAAAATTTACCCAGTCAATTATTAAATTTATCTTAGGCCATTTTCATTAGACGTGTATTTCTATACTGCTCTTATGAAAACAGCTAGATTCTAATGTTTACGGGAGCAAATCTACTCCGTCAACACATCTAATCCTGCACACGGCATATGCAAACCTCACCGGTTTTCCGTAGGATCATAAAACAAGCAACTGCTCTTCAAGTTATATTACCAATAAAGTATTATCGTTTTCACTATTAAACCAGTTAACTTAAAGTGATCGTGTAAAACAGTTTAATTGGTTGAATTCTTTTGTATCATACCTGCCTAGAAGTCAAATTAAAGTGATATTTGCTATATTTGTTTCTTTACGATTGTCAAATAAATTAATTGATCAAAGGAGTAAATACAGAATGAAAAAGAGATCACAGAGTTTTGCAATTAATGTTGTTCAGCAATTGATACCTACCGTACTTCCAATTAAAGCATTGGAATACAAAACTATTTCCATCAACATTTTGAGTTTATTATGATTATTTTGTGTTTTCCATTAGCATGCTATAACACATGTTTACGACATGTAAACCATGCAGATTTGTAAATGCTCACTAGTTGTAGTCAGATGTCTCGTTTTACATCCTATGGTACCAGGACATGCGGTCCAGTGCTTTATTTATGGTTGTCACTTTTCCAATAGGGGCTGGAAACAAAAATTATCCGCTCCTCATCATCTTCATCTTCATCATCATCATCATCATCATCATCATCATCATCATCATCATCATCATCATCATTTTGTCATTATCAGAAGACCTCGCTTTTATCCTGAATTCAACACCTGCCAATCCTCTATAATTGTAATCATTTCTATCATCGTGTATTTTGATCTCTGATATCCTATGCATGATGACTGTGGTATTTTCATACAACGTTTTTCAATATATTTTCTCCACAGGTCAACTCAAGTGGATCCTATGCAAAGCTTTTGGGTTTCTCCTGATTACTACAAAAACGTTGTCGCCTTTTATCGTCAATGTGTCAAGAGGACTGAAACCGAGTGATCACGTCAAAATCACGAGTATTAACATATTTTTGATAATCTTTAAGGGATTGAGTTAATATAACATCTTTACGATAAAGCGATATTGTACGTTAAGTAAAGCATTGAAAATACGATACGTTTGTACTATTTTGTAGAGAGTGCTTTAAGTTTGACATGCCAAACCGTGATGCAACCGTATTATCGAGTGAAGAAAATAAACAGTGTATCATATGCACTTCTTGTTTTGAAGAGATACCTTATTGCTTTTATAAGCCTATTCTGGAATTCCCACGTTTCGTTTTATTCCTGTGGAGAACTTTAGAACCCATACTTAAAAGTCTTGTACCTAATAGTTTGAGGTAACGTTATCCCCGTTTGGAAATTTAGAGGTGGATATCTGCCACTGTATCACGGTTAGGCTTAAGAGAAACTACTCAAATGGCATGATTAACGTTTGACCAGTATAATAATTGAATTGAAGAAGACTTTGAATTGCTGTGACACCTAATTCAAGACTTTTCGAGAGTAGTTTTGCATGATAAAACTACGAGTTAGTTTTTCATAGAATTATTCTGTATACATTACTGTAACATAAAAGAATCGTCAGTTGTATAAAAGAGGGGTTATCTTTTATTGCATTGTAGTATACTAACTTTGCAATCCGTAAAGAGTACGGTGGATGTTACTAATAGATGTGTCACTGTACATATGGAGAGTTAATGCTAAAAGCTATATGTATTGGAGACGAAGATTATAGTATATGAAGCAAGGTAAAGCGGTTATGGCCTTCTTTTTGCATACTCAACTTCCTTTTAATCGTTAGTTTGGATGCTACTGCTTTCAGCAAGGCTGTGCAGCGTTTATAGATTTTGAGTTGAAATATTTTGATGTTATTAAAAAGCCACTTCATACGTAAACGTTATAGGCACGTATTGTGTCCCGTTGTTGAGAGAAGATTAAAAATACTATGGACTTCCAAAATTTGTCGCTTAAATAGCTCAAAATAATATATAGGAGCCAATGCATCATTGTTAAAATTCCTAAGCAATTTTTTGGACGTGGCGGGATTTTTCGACTTGTGACAGCAAGAAGACTGGACACTACTAATATTACCAGTCCTCCTTAGCCTTCGTGCAAACTATCCCAGTTAAAGTGAGTACTAGTCAGTAAATTCTGTCTACGCTCAGGCTAAGTTCTCCTCTTCTCTATTGTTCTTTTCAAAACTAACATTTCGAGTCCTCTCTTCTCGATGATTATTATATACATATCATCTATTGATCTAATGATATATATCATGATAGAAGCATCATACAATGGTACAGTCGTTAATTACTTAATAGATGACGTATCACCATCACCTTTTTACAAGAACGTTATTACAAATTCACTTACGTTTTGTGTAGTTATGAGACCGCGGTGATTTTCCGTGCAGTGCCGGGTAGAGTATGGGTGCAGTTGGCTCTCTTAGCGGCACATAATACGGTGATGCCTCGGATAATTTAATCACATATTCAAGAGATCGCTCTTGGGTTGCTTCCCTTTCCTCTGAATGATTAATTAAATGATTTATCCGCGTCTTAATCTTACTCCATTGCATATACAGACTGGTCATAACAAGCCACAATAACACTAGTAATGATATTAATCGGCCCTGTCGAACTAGCCTCCCTCTTGAAGACATTGCCAAAGTTTAGCCTCGTCTAAATCCTTCATCATTGACGGAATGCGTTCATATGCCATAATATGTTACGAACTGTCCAGTCTCTCACCATCATCATAGTAAGACCAATTACATTATAAATCCTTTGGTCTTGAAATAGTAATAATTTAAAGTTTTCAAAGACATTTCTTGAATCCTTATAAACGTACATCCGTTCCCCATCGTTTTTTCTCAGGTAAATATTTCAATAAGATTGGTTAGTCAAGCAGAAACACTAGGAACGCAGTATTTGCAGGTACTATAGAACATTTCACGCGGGTCGTGTCTCTTTTATCGCAGTCTTTGAGTCTTTGAACAGAAGTTCTTCACTGGTACCAGCTTTCAGTTTTCTTACAATAGTTCGAGAACCAAACGATATCTAATACAAGCCTGTCGAAGACATTTCAGATTTGACATTTGTCACTGTAGGTCATAGTCAACGTCACAGCACAAACACAAAAGTTACAAGTTCAAAACTAATTTGAGTTTAACCTACAGAAGCTTGCAATGGAATTCCTAATATTACACTTTTACCGTACATTACAATAGCTGAACTTAGTTCAGCCAATAGTCCTCCAATTTATATTACTTGTTGCCTAATAAAGAAGTGAACGATTATTCCCTTGTCGACCTTCCTCAGTTCATTAATGACTCCTTTTTATATTGATGTCTCGAAGCGAAACTCGCTAGCTAATGTATGCCAGGATTCGTTTCAGATTGCTTAACCAATCTTGCAAGTCCTGACAAAGTTTATACAACCTTTCCCAAATTTGCAAAATTATATACCATGTGCACATTATCTAAAGAAGTAAACACGACACCTTATCCCCGTTCATTACATTTTCTTAGAATTTCTACTCCAGGGTGGCAGAAAACCGGGGAACGCAGGTACGCCGTTCCCTCCAAGCGAGCTCACGTCAAGCGAAGTGCGACCTCAAGCCGTATAAGTCATACATCAAAGAATTGAAACTGAGTTATGCCTGTGAAAATATAAATATGTTGCCAGATCTTTCAACATTCATGTAGTATAAATTGTACAACAAACGTCGATCATCCTGTTTCATTTGATTAATTTTCAAAAGCGATCCCAAACCGGATATGCCAGCATATGTAAGTTGTCTGATTCGTCCTAGCAATACACACTTTTGAATCATGGTATCTTGAAGTATGATCTCTCTCTGATGTTCTACCAAAATCGTCTCTCTGCAGTAATACATATAACAATCTCACATTGGAGAAAGAATTGGTCACAAAATTGAAATAAAAGGGCTTCAGCGAGTGTGTGCAAATGGCGAAGAGGATACAGCTATCAACAATTTCTCCCGCCTCTTATACTCAAGCTTGTTCTGTGATGAGAAAAAAGTTTACAGGCAATTGCAATTACTATGGTAAGCCTGGCCATATGGAACATCAGTGCTTCAAGAAGAAAAAATTGCTGACAAATGGAAAGCCCGAGGCTAAATCAGAAGGACAGAAGGACATATCAGTCATTAATACAGTAGCTGGCATCCCCGAAAGCAATATGTGTTTTCTCACCAACACAAGTGGAGTGGATTTCCTCATGGATTCTGGTAGCACAATCAATTTGATCGATGGAAAGCACTTTGATGGAGTTGATTTTAAGTCTCGACCGTCAACCACCGTAAAGACATTTACGGGTGAGTTTATAGTGTATGGCCCACTGAAAGTGGGAATTAATTTTTATACCAACGAGGGTGAAGAGACACAGTTAATTACCAATAAAGTCTACGCTGGATTAAGATCACTGTAACAGAGAACGATTGTGCACCATTTTCCAATGCGCGCCATTTTCCAATTGTGCACCATTTTCCTATCCAGAAGTAGAAGAGAAGTTAATGGCACAAAGTACTGCTCTTCTCTTGTCCGCATTAAAAGTACGACGCTTTTAGCTGCGTGATTCTCGCCGTTTATGAGTAGCCATTCGCTTCATGGGGCAAAGAAAACGGTTCCAGTTGAAAGAGATAGTTATGTAGGTGAAGAAGGAGACTTGACATCATCAAATTGGACGCTTGGGAAACTTGTTAATGTTAATGTTAACTTGTTAATGTGCATATCAAGTGCTGTACATTTATCGAGTGGATAAAACTTTGATACTAGAAGAATGACTCACCAGTGATTGTTCCGTATCATTTCACCAAAGAAGAAAATGCATAATCTGCATGCTTAGCCCCCATTTATCAAATCCTGGTAATCACTTCGAACAGTGCCTGCACGGAATCTCTGAAGGATCATCCACTCTTTACGCTACACTGCAGGATACCAGAAGATTGTAATTACACCGAAGATTGTGGGACATCGGATGTGGAGCATCAGGGGCCATTTTGTTTTTGCCCAAATAGGGAAGTCAGCCAAGATATCGCAAGTAGCAAATTTTATTTAAGGAACATCATGGTTATATTTCCCTCCTCTTAAACTTCTACATTTACTAGATTTTAATACTTTTAACCTTTTACTACATTTTACTACTTTTAGCCTCGTATTACATTTTACTATACAATATTTAACCATTTTATACTAGATTTTATATTGTAGTTTTGAGATTATCGCTCTTTGTAGGCCTATATATATATTTTTTTTATTTCTTATACCCCTACTTGATATCTGCCTCATTATGGCACCATGTCGTGCTTCTACCCCAGCTGCACGTACTTTTAAACCTGGTTGGCATGCAGAGCATAACAAATGCAACTGGCTTGGCTACGTTATGCAGGTTCGTACGTTTGGTAGATAGGTTTAGCATAGTTTGGCAGGATATATATTGTACACAGCGATCATTGGGAAATATTGTCTCCATCTTTTTCATTCTGCTCTATCAGTGTATCAAATAAAACTATCCATTACAAAAGTTATAGAATTACGCTTTCTACAAATGTATAGAATTATAAAACATCTTTATTTGAAACAGATAATGTAAATACTAAGACATGTTAACTAGAATTGCAAACTAAATACTTCAACTTAGCGCTACATGATTACGTACACAAATCAATAAGTTGCAAAGTATCTATTGTAAAGTACACTGACAGTTGTTTGAAAACATTTTGTAACATGGAATTATTATCCAATAAAATTACACAGAACACAAAGTATGTTGAATGAGGCTTTTATCACACCTCTGAAAATACATGCATATTACATGACTCTTTACCCGGGTCTCATATTTTCATGAGAAAAATTTTTAAATATTATTTTCACACTTATACTTTTGATATGTTAGGTGGATTGATCTAAAGTCTTATGAAAACTGCTCAGTCCTACTTCTTTTCTTTCTACAACTTAAAAATCAAACGGAATAAAAGTTTTTTATTAAATTTTTTAAAATCAGCATCATTCAATAAAATGGTCATAATTTCTCCTTTACCCTAACCTCGAGTTTAGCTTGAATCCTTCAAAAAAGCCTCCTCTGAAGTCACTAACAGCTTCAGTAATATTACCCACAGTAACAAAACGACTTGGAAAATCTAACTTTTATATCTGCTTCAAAATAAAAGAAAATAAATTTTAGTTTTCTTAGAATTTTTGTCCAGCTGCAAATTACGGGATCTAAAGTGCAAGTGAAACCGAATTACTGTTATCATTTTCAATACTTTGTGTTGAGTGTTGTCGAACTTTAATGCAAATGTACCTTTGCAAGGTCGCTTTCATTTGGTAAACAATATCTAGACATATCTATATCCGTTTGTGCTTCAGACTATGCAAGGCGAGATTACAAATCACTTCCTAACTAGGGCTGTCCATAGCATAACATTCTACTATTCGAATAATTAGTGGAGATTTTTCCGATTAATCGATTAATCGGAGTAAATGGGCGTGGCACAGAATTGTTGTGAATGAAACAACTGATACTTACCTATTAATTTATTAAGGCTTTAAATTTCTTATTTTGTGTACTAGTGGCTCTTTGTAGTGTCACCAGACTACACCCCCCCCCCCTAATGCTACTCTTGGGACGGCATTGTGCACACCGACTTTGAGGCCCATAGTTCTCCTCTATATTATTTTAGTATACATTTCATAGTCGTCACCTTGAAGCTGTAGCTTCATTCCTTGCCACGTTATCCACAAGGGATCAAAAATGAGAAAAGGTGGTCAAATGGGATTTTCAACGAGTTTTATTATTATCTGTCTTCATTCCCTGACGATCTGTAACCAAACAAAAATATATTATTGTTGTGCTCGAAACCCTCTTAAAATGATCTCAAATTGCGATGTGTTTCCCTTCCAATTTCCATTTAAGATATGAGTGAAATTTCACTATCAGGAGCATCCTTTCCCACCCTTGCAACAAGATCCAGTTAGTTAAATAAGCTGTTTATCATCAGATGCATTTCTTCGCCTTGTATACGATTTACTTTTACTCTTCCGTGTCAACGTTTACTGGAATAAACTCGTTCTCCAATCACTGACTATAAACAAAGTGTTTTCCATCGATTTAAGTCTGTATAGAGCGCCCCTGTCGCAAGCCCCCCTTTACATTTAGAATCGGGTTACTAGTGTTCATGTATCGAACTAAAGAACACAGTTTCAAGGGACAAAACATTAAGTGTTCACAGTATGTAGACAAGACTGTTTCTAATCTGGCAGCAAGTGAACACAAAGGGCCATGGGAGGCATAAACGTGTTTGTGTAGACTCCGTCTATTAACATGTACTAGTAAAATTTCCACAGTCTATTAACAGTGGAAACTTGACTAGTTCATGGGGCCGAAATGAAAGAATGACAAAGACGCCTCGTCCGACATTCTTTTAAATATTACTTCTACCACTAAAGAAGGTAACAACCCACTACAATATGCGTGTCGGAACGGATAATAAACCCTATAGAACTACAGCTCCCACGGATTCCTTAAAAATCTACATGCATCCATAATTCAAATGTTCCAAGAGCTTTGATGTCCATTTTCCTCTGAAATTAAAAATTCATTGTTCTCACACTACTCAGTATTCAAAGTTCATTGTTTTGCTTCGTTCGGTCACGATTACCATTCACAAAGAACAGTTTGTTTCGGTACATGAACGGTCTTTAGTGTTGTGGAAAAGCGTTTAAGGATTCAAAAGCTGAATTCAAAATTAAAATCACACCGGGCTAGGCCAATTCGCAAATGGGCATACTAGATTTTAGATTGAGATAAGTTCAAAATAGTGAATTATTATGACAATAATCGTGAGTACGATAACTATGACAATGGCAAAGTGAGGGGAAGTTAATGATAACGATTACAATGATAGCGGTCGGAATAATTATGATGAGTAGGTCCATAATGGCGATGCTATTATGACGATGATGATGATGATTAACATAATAGTGGTAATGCTGGTAAGAATGATGATGATGATGACGATGATGATGACGATGATGCTGGTGATTATGATAATGATGATGATGACGAGGATGATAATTAATGGAGTGGGTCATGTTAGCATTGACCAGAATAATGGTGGTGTCATCACTGTTAACGACAAAAAAGAACATATCGGAAGTAGGGTAGGAAATTACAACACAAACGAGAGATCAATTTTGAAATTACTTCAACAAAGATAAAAGCAAAGAAAAAACAAATAGAGAAAATTCTTCGTTCCCACAAATTTCTTATACGCCAGTATTTATATTACCATTATTCTGTACAATTCTTAAACGATTCCCATGTGCTTCGCAAACACCTCTGGTGTTTCATACCAGTCCCCCTGATAAGCAGCACCTCCAGTCTATTCGTGTGCTGGATGATTTTATTGTACAAGACTATTTGTTGAAACTATCTCCTTCAAGAAACGGCGTAGTCTCATGAGGAGTAATTAACTCATCTTCAGACGCCATCTCATGATTGTCTACAACTTGTTGCCTATGTCGAAACAACCTATCCCTCATAAACATAATTATTGTAATGATAAAATTACAATTTTTAAGATATTAATTACTTTACAAAATTAAACAAAAATATTCAAGTCACTCTAAAGAATAAAATATAAAATATAAGTAACGAAAAACAAAGAAATTGTGCTCAATAAACCCCGACTGATAAAGTTGGGAGGGATAGCATTAAAAAGGTTCAGAAGACCTTGTTTCCATAATGGTCCCATAATGTTGTTACCGATTGTTTTGTACGGATTTTAGAGTTGTTGATAAGTTTAGTTTTCCTTCGTGGCACAAACGAAAGCTCGACGAAGTGCTCGCTGTTGCTTCAATAGAAAACTTCTGCATATAAACAACGATGAAATTCCTTATGACATCAAATTCAAATACCTTGTATACGAATGGTAATGCCATTCAGTAAACTTGACAGTACGTTAAGAAATCAACCATTTTTCGTCTCAACAGGCTGCTACAGAATTTCTTTCCTATGCTACAACGTCTTGTGTACCTGCTGTCTATATGCGAGTGCTCGATATTTCTTTGGCTGTCTGCAGTTTGTTTGACATCCTTACCGGAAACAAATAGCGAGATATGCTTAATACCAGAATGCTCTTCGGGTTTTCTTGTGTTTTGCACAACTACCAGTAGGAAAATGTTATAGTGAAACAAATTTGTTTGCATTCTTTGGGAGGCTTTGCTTAACTGCATTACACACTTAGCGTGTATATAAGTAAATATTGTATATTCTGGACCAATAATCTCTTGCCATTTAGTTTATTCCTAGTACTCTCTCTATTTTTGATATTAGCTGTCAGTTTATTGTAAGCGCAGTCAGTTGCAACCACATAGGTTGTTACAGGATTGACAATTGTTGCTGGGAATCTCTAATGCTTGGCCTTGGCGCATCTTGATATTATTGAAGCATTAGTTTGCCAGCATTAGCAACGGCCTCAATTGCTAATCATCATGGAGTGCTGTAACTAAAGGTTTTCACTTCTCTTTTCTAATCCTAGTGACAAATAAAATGTATCTTCTGGAAACGTTGTCATGAATTCACCGAAACAGACCCCATTCTTCAAGTAAGGGCCTTGTCTAGCTTGTGCCTCATGCAATAGCAACTATATATGCAATTTAGCCTTCCCTCTTTCGCGACAACAACAGGATAGATAGAAGATGGAGCGCTCGGTTCATTGGAATACAGATTTTTTGAAATATCGTTTACGTTTTGATATTAAAAGGAAAAAGAAAAAGAAATTGTATGGGTCACCGTTCAATGCATGTGGTTGTGTGCCATGTAATGCAAATGTTAAAGTAAAAACATGGTTGACTTACAAAACATTAGAATGTATCAGGGGCATAGGAATGAAAATAATCAACATTAAAAAGAGTTCTTTGCCATCTTACGTATTATCAGAGTAACTAGCCTTAAAACATTTTGCCATTATGAAGAAGTCATGGTCTTGCTCTTGGCTCATTCGGCCGCCTCCAATTACCTACCGGCTCCCCAATGCACAAGTTTTAGATAAAAAAGCGAACATTGGATGAATTGAACCCCTAATGACTACCAACTTCCATCTCTTTTGTAATTTCACTTGCTCCAAATGCGTATGGCCCATGAAAGGGTGATAATGGACCATTAGCTTGCAATTTAACGGCGCTGACCGGATTCGAACCTGGGACCTCATGATTACTAAACCAACGCCTTAACCATTGACCCATCGAGGCTCAATAAAAATATATATAAAGAAGTATAAAAAATCTTAGTCTTTCTTTTGACTCAAATCTGTGAACGCTCTAAATATTTATGTGTAGAGCACTGTATTTCTAGTGTCAGCGACGTTTTAGCGTTACACTACTGTATATATATATACATATGAGTCTTGATGGCTCAATGGTTGAGGCGTCCCACCCGGCATAGGTGCAGGGTATTTGACAATGTGTCCCCCCCTGGTATCGGTGATGCGAAGATCGATATGTTTAAAATGACGAGTGAGGTTACAAGTAGCATGCGTTTACATTTTTCATATGGTGCTAGAGAAACGAAGCCTCCACAGCACTCAGATCAAAAACTAACTGACCTCACTCTTCCCCAGTTCTGTTCTTAAGGTGCGTGCTGCAGAGGGATAAAGTTTAAAATGATGAGTGAGGTTACAAGTAGCATGCGTTTACATTTTTCCTACAGTGCTGGAGAAACGAAACCTCCACAGCACTCAGATCAAAAACTAACTGACGTCACTCTTCCCTAGTTCTGTTCTTAAGGTGCGTGCTGCAACGGATAAACTTTTCACAGCACATGGCGTTAAGCCCAGTCCCCTTAATAATCCATTGTAGCTCACCTTGAACCGATATATAAGCTTCTTGCGTAAAAGGTTGAATAACTACAGAGCCCGAACAAATGTCAAAAGTCAAGGACTTTATAAACATTCGCAGCACTTTATCGGTATTTTTGTGTTGATATGCACGCTCTTATAATTTGCTACCATGCCTAATACCTAAAAATATACGACATCCTAAGATTCCTGCATACAAATCGATTTCGCTTCAAGTCAGGCTTAGAATCTACTCCATATATTTGCTAGCATTGTCCTTAACAGGCAACAGTATTGAAGGTAATTGTTTTTAAAGAAAACATTCTGAAAGCAATTATTCTAGGAGCAATTGTCCGGAGGCGGGGGTCAGGGTGGGTAACCTAATGCCTTATGAGGTAGTACACAAGTATGATTAAACATAATGAATCGCACGTAACAAACTGTAGGGAAGAATTTTTTTTGCTCCAAAACATTGCCTAAATGCAAAGAGATAGTACCAAGTAGATTTAATTGAAGGTTGTTTATCGTCTTAAGGCCGATTGAAATGTAACACAGTTCCCAACATGCACCTACGTTCTGCGTTGTATGGTTTATACTACAGATCGTTTCCTCGCACCTGCACAAAGACTAAACTACATTCCATTTCAGAGTCTCAGAAGCTGCTCTACCCAAAACACGAAATTTCTCACTGTGCAGACGAAACAAAGTCGTGTTCTCTTTGATCATTTAGTTTTGGCGCTGGCGTTCCTTTCACGCAGTAATAATCATAGTCTTCCTTGCGATCCACTCTGCTATTTCCAAGCTGTTATCGAGACAATAAGTGAGGCTAAATCGGTCTTAAAGACCATTTCCAAACTTACAAATAAGACTCTTCTTTTTCAATTCTTGCTACGTAATGTACTTAGGTGACTTCACAGAACCGCTCTTTTGTTGGATTGTAAGTTTGTCGACTTTGACGTTATCGCTCTTTTTTGTACATGAATTGTTAAAACACAAGCCGGTAAAGCTAAAAGCTGCACCAACAACCTTCTGTGGTGGGTGATTGAATCTCTTCGACTCGGTCACAGAAATTTTTAACCTTGGATTTTAACAATGCTCATTATTCGTATCTGTGAAAAATCATGATAGAACCTCACCTGGTGGGTACAGTCTTAAAGTTTCCGAAATAACCATCTCAAGATAGGGCATTTTGCTTAAAGTGTTATGATCTGGCATCTGTTCACCCTCTTTCCAAAAGGAAGCGATCTCATCGTAGAGTTTTTCCTGCACACCTTGATGTTTGGCAAGGTGGTAGCAAATGATTGCCAACGTAGTGCTTGTCGTTTCATATCCAGCGACTATAAAAATGATAGCGTTGGCAATGACATCACTATCACTTAAAACACGCCCATGTTTATCGGGTTGATCTTGTGCGTTCAGCATATGTTGAAGGACATCCTGAAAGGTAAAGAGTATTAAGTATATAATTTATATATATAATTTCTTGTAGTATTATTATTATTCATATATATTATTTGTATAGATTTTATATTATTATATGTATTAATGTATAGTGTGTATACTGCTGTTTATACATATATTGCACATATATTATTATTTTTATACATATTTTTTATAAAGATAATCTTGTATAAATTGGCGAGTGTTCATATACATCCAATTACAAATTTGGACCATGACTTAATAGCCAAGTCGCGCAATATCGGACTTTAACTGACAAGAACTCCAGAACTCTCAACAAGGTGCGCTAAGTTGTCGCTGGTTAAGTTTACGAGAAAATCCAGGACTTGATAATGACTATTGTCCAAATCTGTGATTCAGTTGAATGGGTCGTTTGACAAAATACACCGTCTTTGAGAGAAAGAGGAAGGGGAGATGAGAAAAGCGTCGCAACAGAATTTGGTTTGTCATTCGTAAATGGGGAGGAGTCTGTCATTGACATTAGAGTTGCTAACGTCTGTTACATCCTACCCCGATCCTGACAGCATCCTGTTTGTATATAAAGACTGTTATCACTTTAACTGACAAGAACTCCAGAACTCTCAACAAGGTGCGCTAAGTTGTCGCTGGTTAAGTTTACGAGAAAATCGAGGACTTGATAATGACTATTGTCCAAATCTGTGATTCAGTTGAATGGGTCGTTTGACAAAATACACCGTCTTTGAGAGAAAGAGGAAGGGGAGATGAGAAAAGCGTCGCAACAGAATTTGGTTTGTCATTCGTAAATGGGGAGGAGTCTGTCATTGACATTAGAGTTGCTAACGTCTGTTACATCCTACCCCGATCCTGACAGCATCCTGTTTGTATATAAAGACTGTTATTACTGAATACATTATTAGGCGATTCTCGTTGGGTCAACAGAAGAAAAGTTATCATTTCTAAATATTTCGCATTGTGGCGATACCCTTGGTTTGTAACACACCACAGAGTTATATAGTGAACGGTGTATTTACGCTTTCTACAAATCTGATCAGAATACAATTAGCATAACCAGTTGCTTGATAGTTCTCTCCTACTTCATATATGAACTCTCAAGAATCAAATCTCTACAGCCTGTAGCATTTACTTCATGCTTCTTCTCATAGTTCATACTAATGACAATTACGTACTAGAGGAAGGAGATGAGGACGGAAGAAGCCTATTGATGAGGTGCCCTTCCAACTTCTCACTGATGTGAAAACATTACTGCTCTGTGGCTGTCTCGACAAGGTGAGGAAACGTGTCACAGAGAGAGGGATTACTGAGGCTGCTGATCATCTTATGTCTGCTCTAGAAATCATGAAAGACCAGAGAACAGATCGGCAGACTGCACTAAGTGACTTCTTCCCTAAAGTGGGGAATAAATATAAAGCTGAGTGCCCAAAGAAGGCGCGTAAATGATTCATAACGATTAGACAATATTCTTCAGCTTTCGCTGTATTTTATCACAATCATACTTAAAATCACAGTTCACAAAACACGTGAGATAAAGACTGCAAAATAAACAATAAGATACATTAAAACTAACAAGGCACATACTAAAAGAGGAAGAGGGGAGAAAACCTTTGTCTACCTTCAGAGAATAGTTATGTTTAGACAAATGAAGGCTATTTTAAGTAGAAACTCGAACTCCGAAGAGGCTGAGGAGGAAAAAGTAAAATAGGGAGCAAAGAACCGATGAGACCTGTTTCCAGCATATAAACGAAAACTAAATCATGAAGGGCAAGCAAAGTTTTTCAGTCGAAGGTAAAACTAACAAGATAATGCGACAAAAGTATTTGAAATTGACATCGTCTCCATTAGATACACTTCTGAGCAACAGTGACACTGCAATTGGTAGATTACGCTTGTGCTTAGTAATTTGGACATATCCTTTAAAGCTTTTTGAAAATGTTTCATGGCAGATAAATGTTGCAACTTTATTTACGTCGTTTATATTATCTGTAATTCATAATAAAAGAAGTGTAGCATCCGTGTTTCAAGATGGAACTGAATATTAACTTGTTCAACCGAAATCATAAATGTGCAAACCAGAGGATAACAACATGAACTTTCAGTTCCTTGAAATATCACAGGTAAAGAAAAGTCTTGGAAACAAACCTCATAATCAGCATTAAACGTTTCCGTGAGAGACTAATAACAGCAATCGTCCAGAGTGAACAAGGAAAAGCTTTTGCGAAGAATTTATCAGGTAGGAAGATTAGAGTGCGCAGTTCATAATAAATGAGTTTGTAATTGACACGTTTTCTGTCACTCTTGTAATTGAAAACATTAAGTTGCAAACGGAATCTCTTTGTCGACAGAGTGCAGGCTCTTTTGTTTTGATGAATGCGTCCTCCAGAGCGTGAAGGAGAAAGTAGAATGCGTTCTTTTCTAATACGCCAAATGAACTCTCTTGCTAATTGTCGGCATATTTCCATAATGTTGGTCGACTGTTCCTTCTCTCTCCGGAACTATTGACTCTATCTTGCTTTTACGACTTGACTAAATTTTAGATACCGTACTGAAATTGATTACGATTGATGGTACAAGTTGCACTGTTCTGTCTTGGAACCCTTTCTATACAATATACTTACTCGCTCATTAGCGACAAAACGCCGGCAACTTACAATACAACAAACGTCGTTAAGATTCACTAGTGCTGCAAGGCTTTACTACTGCTGCTTCTACTACTGCTGCTACTACTGCTGCTGCTGCTACTACTATTGCTGTTACTATTACTACTACTACTACTACTACTACTACTACTACTACTACTACTACCATTACGTTTACTATGGATACTCCTACAAGTTTAAATGCATCACTATTATTATTATGATGACTACTGCTTCTGCTATTGCTACTGCTGCCAGTGGTGGCACTATTGCAGCTATTGACGACTAGGACTTCGACTGGAAACTTACTCACGTGGAGTTCTCTTCTATGAACTTGTATGAAAATGCCCATCAAAAACAATGTCACAGCGGCCAATGTTATGACCACTGGTACCCGCTGTTAATTGAACGGCGTTACACGCCATGTCCGGCGCACATTTCGCGGTTGTAATGGCATGACTGAACTTTACATTACTGAACATATTTGTAGTTGTTTAGTGCTGCAGTAATTTGTGAACCCCAGGAAGGTACTACTAATAACTTCTAAAGGTAGTTCGTAATTTTTAAGGCATGCTCTACCTAAGGGATCGGCAAATTTTAAACATATCTTTCCAGAATTTGGAATTTTTCCATTTTTTGATGGGCAAGTCTTGTGTGCCATGACCTGCATGCATTCTATACCTGATGCCTTGTTGTCCATGACCTGATGCCTCGCGTGCTATGGCGTGCTGCCATTTTCCTGGTGGCTGGCTTGCCATGGCTTGATGCCTCACGATATGTAGCGTAGTACCTGTCCTGCGCGTGAACGCAAGGTTGCAGAGCCAGACTGTCCTTTTTCTGCTACTGTAGCCTTGTGTGACTTACTGCGAGCATTAACAGTTACGAAGCATAGACAAAGTTGCAAGTGTACGCATAGTTAAGGTCTTTGAAACTTGATAGTATTTTTAAGAACAGAACTATCACCACTACTGAAGTCCTCACTTTTCTTAACTGATTTTAATGAACTGAAATTTAATCCTTTGAAACGAGTGGGGGACACGTCCCCGCAATCCCTCCGTGGCACGGCTCTTGAATGTGTGATAGCATTACACCATTTTCAGATCAATGCGCATGATTGCTGGCCCCTAGAATTTCTTAACTTACTTATTGTAAGAAGAGGTTTTGATTGTGATGCCGGACCACGTATTGTTCATAAAGTAGGTACCTTGCTCAGTGCGGAATGGTACGCACTTCATTAATTGGGTTAGACTTATCCCACGGCCCCTTGTAGTTGTCACTGCAAAGTTCACTCTTTCTTTCCCACTCTAAAGGCGTTCCCCTATTTAACAATCTCAAAATAGGCATACCGCTAATTAGTTATCCCCATTCAGAGGTAGCAGCAGACTGCGCTTTTTGATCACTTAATTCACTCGTTGCACGCGACTTGTACATCACTTGTTGAGAGGCAGTCATGGGTTGAACACCAAGATAAGGACAGAAAGCAGTCTTTTTTTCAGTCTGTGCCCATATGATTCTAGCTAGCAGTAGCACAAGAATGTCGCCTTGCGATGGTTAATGAGATTAGAATGCTTTGGACTGAGCTAATCAAGTTGATTGGTGAGCAATAGTCCTTTATTTTTGAATTTGTTTAGGTAATTAAAATTAATCAGGTTTGATAACTCGTTGGAAAAGCACAAACATTTTTGTTACTTTCCGACGACTTTTGCTTTGGCATATTTCAATCAAATTTTAACCTTCACAGTGAAGCACTAGCATTCGCATGCAAGTAAACCTGCCTTTAACATGCAAGACGCTTGTCTTGCGACGGGATTTACTTGTACAGTATGTGAACCAGGCTTAAAGAAATAAAGGTAGACATTTTGACACAAAGGGCAGCTAATAGGGCATCATTACAATGGCTTCAGGAGATCAATGCTCAGAAAAGTAAACCATTGAGCTGCCAATCAAAACAAAAAAGCGCACCTAAATGATCAATCTTACAAATCCCTGGATCATGCGAGCCCAATCTAGGATGAGAACACTACTAGGGATGTTTATAAATTTTTTCGTTGAGATGTAAACAAACCTGCATAGCCTTGTCGCAGTCGCCTAGCCTCTAACGCCGATTACCTTTGTGAACCATTTTCAAATCAAAAACCAGATACGAGATTTCAACATGCAGGAGCAGTTCGCTATTTTTCACCATTTTTATAGTAAAGGAAATATAATAACTTCCTCTTACTCTTTTGTACGACCACAATCACTAGTTTTTGTGGCTTTGCTTTCTTATCTACTATCAGCGCATTGTCGTCCGCGTATCGCACGTTATTCTTGTTTACCCTACCTTACAAGCACAATATAAAATTTAACATTTTGTTACAAATATTCCTGCTCTCCCGTCGAGATAAGAGTAAACATGATTTTCTAGTGCCAAACAATGGTTTTCTGGTGTCAAGGTGAATAGGATTTTATTAACCGTGTATCTTATGTTATGAAATTTGTATTTTGTCTCTTCGATGGAAAGTCATGGTCCGACATAATCACAAGTACGGCTAGCATAAACAAAAAATTATTCGCAAGAAGTCTTTCACATCGGCAGAAAACCTCAACTGCACCTGCCATTCGAGAAACAGGGTCACTGTACATACGTTAATAATGGTTCCATTTATTCTTCAACGTTACATTGTTTGCTGAATAAACCAACCAGACTGTTTGACTCAAGCAATCCAAGGGAATGCTTATGGAAATAACAAACCATAGGTTGTCGGTGTAAAACAGAGGACGAAACAACCCTCAGCTTACAGAGTCTGAGATCTGTAGTTGGCTTCCGTAACAAGACACTGTTTTGACGCAGTGTCTACCCTATTGCGTAAGAACGTGTTCTCTATAAACAGTCTAGGTTGTTATTGATTACGAAATATTTTATTTTCCTTTGACGATGACGTTAAGTTGACTAATCAAGAACTCCATGAAAAAACAGCCTACTAATTTTGTCGATGAGAAAATGTAGAAATAAAGCAATTCTTCACACTAACTAGGGGTGGCACAGTAAAGCTGACGGTGGGAGACTCAGATTACAAACATCTGAACAGATCTTCATGTATAGTAGTACATACATTGCACGAACTAGCGAAAACATTGTGTACGTAAAAGCTTTTTTCGTCTGACACTCCTCAGAGTACTTACGTCAGAATGACCGAAATGAAATGTGTGAAAGAGTATACCCAACTGTAGTTTTGAAAGAGCCAATCAGAATCAGGACTGCCTGAATGGCTTGTACGACCAGTTAAGCGTGATGATCCAACTACTGTATGTGCTTGTGCCTCAACGTGGCCGTGAAGTTGAAAATATGATTGCGATGCACGTAGAAATAATCAATATTGTCTTTTACAAAGCGAACAAGTGGTGGCGAAGTTCAAATTATGTGTCATACCAAACTATTCAGTTTGCATAAAGGCGTATATGTGAAGGCTACAAATTCTCTTGCATCATTGGAGGCAATATCCAGGAAGACGATACTGGAGGCTCAGCTTACCATCAACTAATGAGCTTTATTAGTGATTAATCATGAGCTAATTAGCATCCTCCTAATGGTATGTTCTCTTTTACAATATGTCAGGTTTTTACTTCCTTCAATCAAGCTCGTATTTCCATTCCTTTTAATCACATTTATGTACTACATCTCAAAATAAAAGGAAAGTCAATTACGATACATGTGCAAAAAGAAACTTATTGCAAGACCAAATATGGCCCAAAGCGAAAAATTATTTCCTATTTGATACCGAAGTCAGGGGTATTGAGCTTCCAGAATAAGTTTAGGAAGTGAACTGAACTATGCTACAAATAGGGCACTTTACATTGGACGTCACTGGATGATATTCGTGCTTAGATATCGTGACATTACGATAATTCTGCTTTATTAACATAACAGTAGTTGTCCACTTTCGGCATGTCAGGTTACGAATGAAAAATTCTATAAGCGGTCTAATTACTACCCTATTTTCAGTTTAACGCTAAGAAGAGGTGATTATATTTTTGGGAAGGGATTCCATAAAATCTTTAAGAGGAGTTCAAATTATAACTATTATTACCTTTAAACAGCATAAGATTATCTTTTTAAAGTTGTTGATATATATTTGAAGACGTGTTCTTTAAACCATCTACAGAAAAAGGGTTCATATAGGGTCCTCTCTTGGGTATTTTATTCGCTATGCACAAGTTTCAAGCATAAACAAGAGTCAGTCATCGTAAAGTTTGCATCCACATGCTTAGATCAGATATGTAAGACATTGGGGGAGCCCAGGAAAGAATTTGTACGTGCACTTGCACTTTCGCAATTCGCAATACTAATGATTTTAATGCCACGTTCTGCTTGTAGTAAGAAAATAATTCGACTCGAGCAGAAGCTGCTTGCAACTGCTTCTTCAATTCTAATGAGGACTGTAGTTTAATTATCAACAAATTATTTTTTAGCAGCCTTGGAGTAGAGCCTACACCATCTCTTGTTGCTGTCATGACCTACATAAACTCGTCAGCTTGACTTGCTTTAAATCCTCTTTCAGATACCAAAGACGAATAGAAAGGTGCTATGCTTGTTTCTCAAACCATTTTGGTTATGATAGGTTAAGCGTACTATAATAACATTTTGCCGTTGCCTTTTCCATCCTCATCCTTGAGGGCCTGGAATATTGGGCCCATAAAATACCTTCCTTCAATAAAGTGTGCCGCTTGCCATCCTGATTCAGTTGTTCAGAACTTAGATACATTTCAAGGAAGTGTATCTAAGTGTACATTTCGTGGGTAGAAATTACCACTTCGCTGATTCACTTAAGGTCGACTCTGTCCGTCAGTCGTATCATAAAGTGAAGACGTGTGAAATAATGCTACAAAGCATGATGGGTAATGTTTTTAGGGGAACCTCCACAATCGGTCTTACAAAGGGGAATACCCAACAGTACCACAAACCAATTTTTAATTATTTTATCAATATCTGATTGTGACTCTCAGAAAGCCAGACCTTGTGTCGTGCTCCTCAGGAAACTACATAGAAAGCTGGCTTTTTAGCAGTTAAAGTTTGTCTGATTAAGAGGGCCATAGAGCTGCACCCCAGTTTCCCATACATGTCTTTGAACGAAGACATTGCTCTAAGTGTACTAGCCCAAAAGCTTGGGACAGTAAACTTGATATCTTTCTGTATATAGGTTTTGAAGTAAGTATAGATACAATTTAGTGTTAATATTTTGGCTACGAAAAGAACATATTGCATATTTTTGTCCC
This sequence comes from Alatinidae sp. Z8VKAUB7J3, assembly GCA_010016025.2. Taxonomy (NCBI): domain Eukaryota; kingdom Metazoa; phylum Cnidaria; class Cubozoa; order Carybdeida; family Alatinidae; species Alatinidae sp. Z8VKAUB7J3. The sequence continues at coordinate 46,549,267 of JAAAKM020073195.1, read as the reverse complement.
TTTTTTATTTGATATTCCACTCAAAGATTATGAGTTAAACAAAGGTAAGATTAATTGTAAAAGATCAGAGGTTATACAGGAGTCAAGATAGATGGATGTCACCTCATAAGTCACTATCATCATTGTGAGTTCTCCAATGCAGATATATTGGAGTTGGCACTTGCTTTAGTATACTAGAGCCACTTCTGTGAAACAAGCTGCCTAAACATCTTGCATTTAATCATTTCGTTTTTTACATGACCTTCCTCAGGATATGATTAATGGTGCACTCTTGCTTGTATTGCTGTCTTCCCTCGTAGTTAAATTGGCTTTCTAGTGAAGCCACAGCTCTCTGTTTAAAGTTCCCAACTTGCCCACCTTGAATCTCCATCTCACAGCACCATTCCTACTCTTCAGTGTCCTCATGCTAAAACCACATTTCTTCATCAACACTGCTGTCTGATAAAGTAACAGAGAATTTGAGTTTGGGAAGTTAGATCTCAGCTGTTATTGATAGTAAACAAAGCTTATGAATCAAGACTTGTAACATGAAACACTTCCTTGCTTATGTATAGTATATACATGAAATTGTAAGAATATATATTTATTGTCCCCTTCAAGCAATTCTCCATCTTACACTCTTCAGAGTACAATTATCAGAAATGAGAGAACTGTATTTTGAAAGAGGCAATCAGAATTTGGATGGCCTGTTATTTTTATTTTTGACCAACCAGCATCCCGTACAAGTTAAGGTAAGATTAAGTGGGCACTATAAGTCACTCAATTGTTGCTTAGCTAACAAAATTTGAAGCCAATAAAAAAGTAATATCCCAGTAGAAACCCCAGCTTTGTAGCATCTTGTGAGTTCAACTATGTTGAAAATGCCAAAATGTCCTATCCGTATCATAACCACTTAGAGTCTTTTGTTTTGGGGTCAAAGTTTGTGAGATTATTTCCTTTTGTGAAGTCTAATTGGTTCTTGAGCCCTTTCGATTCATTGGAGTAGAGAAAAATGTTGAAATGGTTTAGTAATTTTGGGGGGATGAATATAAGTGTAAGTGATCAGAGACAAATGGAGGGGGTGCCATAATGTTAGCAAATGTGAAAGTGTCCAAAGCTCTCGACTCTGATCATCATCATTAATTGTGCGGGAGGACCCCTCTTCTTTAGGAGTTTCCTCTACTCTTCTCTTTGCATCATGACACTTTGAGCTCCCCTCGTGATACAATGCAGATGGGACAATGGTACTTGACAAACGGCATAGAAACACCCTAGTAATATTTGGAACAAGTAAACGCAACCTGTTTAACTAGTAGGCGGTGTGCGATTGGTGTATATCAGTTGCAACAGAGATTACTGCTTTTTAACCGAAATCTATCCCTCCCTAATTGGCAGAATCAGACTGGAATTTTTAGGTGACATTTCGTGAAGGGTCTAATGGGAATTCAACCTTATCACCCGTTGCTTATTAAACCGGTTTCATTGTCTATGTTATTATTGGGATTAGTTTCATTTTTGTTTCCGAATGACATTCCCGCAAAGGTTTTAAAGATGATAACGTTCGTACCTCTTTCTAGTCAACTCACATATCATGGTCAAATTTAATCCAGATTATTTTTGGTACTTTGCATAAGGTGGTGCTTTGATGCAGTTTAATCAAAAGTCATGTTTATTAACATTGGCTTCTGTAAATTTAAGCGGAATTCTGAAATAAAGTGTAACATTATACGTTTGTTGGACTGAGGAGACAAGAAGTGATCCTCTGAGGGGTATACACAATTTGGAATTCTGTTTCAAGTAATATAGATAACCTGTTCAAATAAACACTTTATCAAACTGCATTATGTCTTATGTAGTAGTATAGAAGGTTTGTAATTATCAACACTGCTAGCAATATCAAAATTCTATACAACATACCCTTTCTTCGGCAATTAAGCAGGAATTTGCAGTATTTTTCTGTCACTAACCTAAATTTTGATCAAATTGTCAGCCGTACTTGTGCCTAAGGCCTTCACATTTGTTCGCACATTTTTAAAGGTATTTTGGTATAGAATAAGTACATATTTCTACATATTGAACTTGACAATTTAGGCTTACACTAATTGCCAATCTGCCCTATTTTGTTCCCCCCATCGGGCTTTTTGAAGCATCTCATTTAAGTCTGGATGCAATCGACAATACGGTGAATTTGAATTGATACCCAACAGTGCCGAAAGCCTAGCAGGTCCTGGAGTCAGAAACTGCTCACTTTGTCGCTTGTCTGGTGCCTTCTTTGTACTACCCACAGTACTTGTTAGTATAATCAAAAACCATCAATTGAGACTGTGGACACAGCCAACCCTCTGATATCCTGGTGGTACATGGGGAACTAACATAACTCAACTAACACTGTAAACATTATACTGAGGTTTACAAAGAAAGTTTAAATATCTGGTGAGATGGGCCAATGGTTATTCATTCTGTTTAATCTGGCCGAAATTTGCGAAGAAATGGGAGGTGTCTTAAAACCCTTTCTTCCCATTTCAAGTGAAATGAAATAAAGCGTGTGTTTTGATATAGTACGTAAACCTAGTCGGTGCCTTCCTTATCCTTTTTAGTGTTTATCAAACCACTGTCTGTTCTCCGCACATCAGTCTCGGTTTGGGGCTAAAATTAGCTTAAAGTGCAGAAGTTGATGATACTCAACCACGGGAAATTGAGATTTATTGCAATATAGCATTTGCCTCTTTTTCCTGCCTGTAGTACACGCTTTTTATAAGCAACTCCATTTTCGGGGTCAGGCCTCGAGTTGCTTAGCAATTTTCCAAAATCAGGCCTGGAGTTGCGGGCCTTGACTGGAATCAAATTTAATGAAATAATTTCTGCTAGTGGTAAAATGAAAATGAAATGGAAAAGTTATCAACAGAAAGCACACTCTAGTTTCAGAAATCTTTTCATCTCTTCACAAGCATCATCATAAAAATCTGTAATAATTGTTTTTCTTCCATCATCAAAGCTGATTTTCCAAAATAAATAAGCCGCTCTAATAAGCTTCGGGGTAAGAAGTTAAAAAATTAAGAATCGCTTCCCCGATTATTAGAGACCAAAGAGTAATGTATTTTCAATATACTAATCCAATCAGTCACTTCGGACTCGGGCACGTTCGACAACTTTAGTGTAAACGTCTATTTCCTAGTTTAAGTGTTTCTAGCGAATTTCATGTTATTGCATGACATATCTGATCTTAGCGGAAATGATGTATTTTTTATTACTGTCTGATCTTATGTGATATTAGGAACTAGTTTCCACCAATTTCAAAAAGAATATCTGAGCAAAAAAAAGATAATGATCAAATTATATAAAAACCAACAACAAAAGCAAAAGGCCGAAAATTCCATGACGATGTAACAGACCGAAAATATCGCGAAATTTCAAAAACTATTGGAACAGAGTAATTCGTCATAAGAATCCTCGGTAAAAGTCACAAAATGTCATAGCCATAAGTCAAGTCATTGAAAAAGATACAAAAAAGTATGTTGATTTAGGCCTTCCAGTGGTACAATTGCAAAAAATATACAGCAACTATGTATATATTTGACCCTCTACAATTAAATAGTGGCGAGATGTATAACGTAGTAGACTGATTGTTTTCCTGTTAAAAAGGACATGAGAACGTAATTCTAAGATGACTTGGCAAACTATCGTTGGCCAAAAATTTCTATGGGTGCCGACAAGGGGATGAGAAAGGGGGCATCCCCCTCGGAAAGGGCTGAACAAAAAGAATAATGATAAAAATAGTCAATATTTCCCCACTTAACAATGGTTTTAGTCCCTTTCGCCTTTAACAAATCCTGCGGATGCCTATGACGTAATGCTTTAAGAAATTACTATACCTTTCAAGTTCAAGTCGCCCATTTAGTAAAGCCCAGTGAATCTGGCATCGGTTGATAAGTGCCCTAATTGTATTGACCTTTTCAAAATGTCTCCAAGTCTTTACTCGAAAGTTCATAAAAGCGGTAAAGGTGGGCAACCTTAAAAAACCCGAACGTTTTGCGGGCCGTATGGATGGCTGCTCCTGACTTATCCCCTTTTTAATCATTGTGTGGAAAGGGTTGTTTCGTGTCGATATGCATATCTTGCTGTGAATGTGACGCAATGTCTGCCGTAATCAATTGGAATTTGAATAAAACTTAAAAAGTGGTCACGGAAAACATGGAGATTTGACAAATATTTTGGGGGGGGGGGCATGACACCCTCTGCCCCCCTGTTCTCAGGTCCCAGAACACTTATTCCGCACATGCACAAAGTCGGTAGAAATGTGAAAACAACTTGCAAAAACTATAATGAAAATCTATCTCTAGAGACTTACCATGTTCACAAATTGGTTCCTTGCTATTCCACATTCCTTCTCTGCAAATGAGTTCACTTTTCCCTTGTAGTCTGTATTAAATTAAACATTCTTAATGATAATGTGCAGTACGAAGGGTCTATTCTGCGCTGCCTCATAGAAAGGGGGTCGGAATAAATAGGGGGGGCAGGAAAATTTCCAACATTCTCTTAAAACATGGGGACGGGGCACCTTTCCATGTAGTGTGGCGATTCTTTGATTGTAATTTAAATCCGGGGGTAACGTAAAAAAATGAAACATTTTAAATGGTAATGTTCAGTAAGAAGGGTCTATTCTTCGGTGCCTATCAGTAGGGGGGGGTTGGAATAAATTGTGGGCAGCAAAATACTCAACAATTTATTATACGGGGTAAGGGGCTGGAATAATCAGGGACGTTTCTAACAATGCCAACAATGGGGGAGAAAATAAGACGCAGTATAGAAGATTGTGACACAGTTAAAATTTTTGAAATTTCGTAATTAGAAAATATATCCAGATTTATTCTGTAACAGTTGATGCATTAAAACCTCACACACTAGACCACGCTGTTACGCTCACACATAGTTCCCCAAAAGCGGATAATGTAGCCCAATCACGACAAAATTTCTTGTGAAGGGGACGATTTTATTGTGAGGGGGGACAATTCTACTTTCTGTTAAAATTAAGCGCGAGGGTAGGGTACCAAAAGGAAGCATTAAGACCGCTATGGTGGCAGGGAGGGGGGCAGAAACCACAACCCATTGGGAAACACTGACACCATCGCTTTCTTTTATATTTCTTGGCTCAATCCATGCAGGCGAAATCACAACAATACTTGTAATTAGGGGTTTGGATCTGATGATTTTTTCTTTTCTTATTTACACTAAAAGGTTAAAGATGAAAGAAGATCTTATTTTGTGAAACGCAAGGGATCCGAAGTGTAACCCACACTTTCACGATGTGTATTCCACCAAGAAAAAATATTTAAAAGCCTTCTGCGAACGAGGCCATTCTCAAGTTGGACACTTAGTGAATACAAATATCATGAGAAATGATATAGACATAATATCTATAAAACATACTCTATTAAGCTCAGGTATGATACAAGTGACTAAGGCATAATTTTCAAAATAATTTAAACCTAAGCAAAACTAAAAAATAGCGAAGAGGAAAAGACTGCGGTAGCGATATCTTCCTTAAAACAACAACTTTATACTGTCGCGGCTTGTCATCTATTAGATATTTTTTTGTCATCTATTAGATATTTTCCTACAAAAGTATACAAAATGCTCAAAAGACCTGTCAGTTGTAACTAATAGGTGTCTTGGGTTGGATTAAAGCCGGGATCCCCAAGCCCTAAATGCAAGAACACAGCCTCTCTTTCAAAAAGCTTGATTTTTATGTATTTGAATAGTCATCACATTTAGTTCTACACTGACCTTAATAGTATAGAACTCACATTGTGTGGTGGTAGTGAGAGGTGTCACAGGTGCGAGAGGTCCCTGGTTCGAATCAAGCCCTCCTCTTTCCTTTTCCCCTTCTTGGTCAAAAATTGAAAAGCTCGACATATTGGAGAAATTTTGATTTACCCTAATATATTGCCTATGAAAATATTGTCCGCACTTGTCTAGCGGTAGCGCCGCCGGCTATGATGCGAGAGGTACCCGGTTCGAATCTCGGGCGTTGCACCCTCATCAGAATGGCTCGTGCAAAGAACGAGTTGTTCAAACATTCAAGAATTATTTATGATAACTCGCAAACAAAGAGAGGGATCGAAGCAAAAATTTGTCGACCGCTGATTGGACAAACGTTAAGCCTACCAACAAGTTGGAGGCGCCAAAATTGTTAGAATAATTTCGGAGAAAACTCCTTTTGTCGGCGAAGTAAAGGATCCCGGGTTTTGATGAAAACCGCTTCTAAAACTTTCAGATGGAAAGCAGATTTAGCTTAAGCTAATATACGAAAACAAACATTCGTATAGGCCCGCAAACAGTCGTGCTGATGTAGTAAATGTGTACCGAAAGGACAACTGCAGTAAGATTATAGTAAAGCAGGGATATTAAAATATGAACAGAAGAGCTGCTTTTACTGATGAAAATGCAAAAGTCAAGGAAGAAATTGATAGTGTGGTTCAGCGTGGCAGCTTTATTGTAAAAGAGGAAAATAGTTAAAACAAACTTACAAAAACAAAAAAGAAAAACAGAAAATGGGTGTGGGAGATTAAGAACTTTTGGGAATAACAAATCTACGAAAAAAGGTCAAGAAGTCAAACGTAAACTCTCTTATAAACATGGGAATCGAGCTTTTCATATCAGGAGTACAAGGTACGATTTAGTAGTAATAAGGCAGTAATGAAGCAGTAAAATTGAATATCAGCTTGTGCACAGGACTAAGGGTACTTCAAGTACACGACTTTTACCATCTATTTGTACTCCATACTCTGGCTGCAAAGATTTAATAAATTTTCGCGCACCCTGTTTATTCTCTCTCCAAGTGGACTATTTTTCAATCCACGGATATTCCATTCCCCTTTATGCAATAATGAACATCAGAAGTAAGCTTTGCTGTCGTAAATTTTCACCGACCGCATTTGGATCACAGTCAGCAATGCAGCTTCCGCTGGTAATCGAGACGCATTGCATAATTTTGTGAAGCTAAGATGGACACGACCGAGGGGCAAATAACTGCCCAAAAAGTGTACGTGACTTTTTTCTTCAATGATTTTTTCTTTGACTTGACTTTTTTCTGACTTTTTGAATTTTTTTCTGACTTTTCCCAAATAGCGTACGTGACTTTTTTCAGTTATTTGCCCCTCGGACAAGAGCATTACAAGACTCTGCGCAGATCAGTATTTTAGTATACTGGAACCCAGTTAAATTATACAAAAAGCACAAAATTGAATGACCTCAGTTGCAGACTCAATTGAAGTTTTTTGTTAGGGTCTGCTAATCAGACAAGGAAAAGTCGTCCTGGATTTCACAGCCACAATGCTTGCACGTGATTTTGTTTACAACTTTGCTTCGCTGAAACCACTGAGAGGGGCCGGCACATGAAAAGATGATACCAATCGAGTGTGACGTGCTAGAGGGTGACAACATATACATCAATCGACTCTGTAACAGTCAAATGAGCCTTCCTTTGTTTAGCGACTCTTGATTAATGTAACGTTTGAGTGTACTTCAAAATAAAAAGGTGAATCCTGGACGACTTTTCCTGTTTGATTCGCACACAGAGGTTTGTTCCGGTCGGCAGCGCAGCCAAAAGATTAAGTTATAGGGGCATATCCTGTCACTCAGCCTAATATTTGGCTTTGCTTCAAACATACTGCGCTCGTGTATCAATGGAATTTGAAGAAAAATGGACAAGAAAAACTGCAATCCCAGTATATCATCAAGGCAGTATTCGTGCCCCTTGAGTTTTAGTAAAAAAGTTTTCCGTATCCCCTTTGTAAGATGACTTACAGAAGTAAAAAAAACTTGGTCCCTGATACAAAATTTATCTTAATAAATACAGTTATACACCGTGTCGAATATATACAAACATAATAATTCAAAATTCATCTTTATTGTCCAACCTTAAAAATTCTACTTACGGCCCTATGGTAGTTGTATTCACTACTGGTCACGATTATACGAGGTTCTATTTCTATGGGCAAGCTACACGCGTTTCATAACGTACATCCTCACCCTTTCCGGCCTTGGTTTGCATGTATAAAAGAGTTAAAAACACGTACACATAAACTTGTCTTTGCTGAATGCGGGGTTGTGCTGAGTTATTAGCGACCGGGGGAAGGTAAGGAGGATTCGGAGGGGGGGTGCAAGTAGGCTGGGTTCAAATTATTTTTTCACATTCTACTAAGCTGCCTTTGGTCATTCTGTGGAGGGGTGTTTCGTGTCGATGTGCATGTTTTGCTGTGAATGTGACATATTGTCTGTTGTAACCAATTTCAATTTTGATAAAGCTGAAAAGTGGTCATGGAAAAAATTGAGATTTGGTAAATCTTTGGGGGGGGGGCATGGCCCTCTCTACCCCCTGTTCCCCCGTCCCTGGTTATGTGCACCAGAGGGCAATGAATAAAACTCCATTTAATACTGACTTCCATCTCAATTTAAGCTTCCACTGTTGCATCCAGGCAGAGCCAGCTCTTTAAAAGTGGGGGAAGGGGGCTATTTCTAATGTTTGACGATGTTCACCTATTACAAGCGTGGTTCTAACGAATGGATATAAAGTACACAAGTTGAAATGGCTTGAGGATATTTTGATTAACGGAACTCTTCTCGAGTGTCCATTTTCCTATCAGATTTAGACGAGTTGAAACTGGATCCTTGAGACAAGTTGTCAACAAGTCCAAGTCCGGCACTGATTCGTGGAATCTAGATTGAAAACAAAGAGGTCCCGCATTCACCCCTGTGAAACAGAACCCTTCCATGTAGTAAGTACTCCTGGTAGAACGTACCAAACACCCGTAAATTTTCCTTGATTTTAATCACAGTGTGAGATGGAAGACGTCACCATTATTTAGAAATATGATGGGTTTCTAGAGCAACACCAAATCCATTTTATCAGTGGAAGCACATCTATTTTCTCTTGCCGTGGTCATGTTTATTCCTCTATCCTTGGTTGTGATCCTGAGGTCGTTCAGATGGCCGAGCGGATCCAATCTGATACGACAAGGGCAAAACGTAGTAATAGTAGAAGAAGTGCCAATAATAGTAATAGTAGCAGTAGCAATAGTATTGGTGGTGGTGGTTGTCGTGGTGGTTTAGATGGTAGTGCGAGTTGTACTAGGTGTTGCAGTAGTAACTGTAGTAGACAGTTAAGTTTACTATTATGAGCTAGACAGCAGAAGATGCGTGAGTTCTGTGAGTCATGCGGACGTGTTCGTTTTAGTCTCCATTTTTCTACTCTGATTGAGTTAACAACAAAAACATCAGATCTTTTTTTATTACTAAATATAAATCTCGATATTGAGAAACCTGCTATTGATCACAAGGGTTAATCAAAAAGGTATCAATTTAAATTTTAAAACTATTGACTTATAAATTTATAACAAGAGGAGAGAAACTAAACGAGCAAAGCTTGCTACATTCTCATGCCCCCGTATAAGATAAAGGCTAATTTTCCCTGTAGTCGAGGAGAATTAGCCTAATTTCGGGGTTAACTGGGAATAAATTCTGATGTTAGCATGTTTAGTACCGTTAGAACTGCAATTTCATGTAGATTAACATACTAGTTGCCTAAATGTATAGGATTTGGGCAAAGAAAATGGCACATAAAAGCGTAGACTGTGGTATAATCAGAGAGAATTCGCCAAATTTCAGAATCAACTAGAAATATATTCTAATGTTAGCATGTTTGGCACCGTTAAAATCACAATTTCATGTAGATCAACTTACTAAAACCTTAACTTATCAGATTTAGGCTAACAAAATGGCGCATGAAAAAGCTGACGGGGGTATCGTCAACCTGAACTAGCCAAATTCCGGTTTTAACTTAGATTAAACTCTAGTATTCAGATTTTAGAGGAGATAAGAGCCACTTAGTTTGAAAGTGAACATAACCCTCCGAATTATGTCATTGAAAATGTTGGCTAGGAATTAGAATGGCTTTCAGATAACTTAGGGGCATTCATGAAAGCTTTGATTAAAATATCCCTACAACAAGCTAGCATTGGCTAGTGCATCAGCGCTGCAGCCCGCCTAACAACTGTGATCGCACCATTGTTACTTGGTCTTGGTGTAGAACTTGACCATATACTTTATTCAAAGTGGCTGTTGACGGAGTTAGGGAGACTTGGCTTTAGCATCACTGTCGATGAAGTCACTCGATACAGACAGAGCATTACCAGGTCTGACAATGCAGGGAAGTAATGGAATGCAAGTATTCCTGGATCTTCTGCGCAATGATGTTGTAACAGTGTTGACCATAATGTTGGGACCTTGAGACCTTGAATGGGAAGAATACCTTTCACTCTATATGTATTGTGTGCTCAGTAACAGTCCTTGTCAGACGATTACAAACTGCTGTAGTGTCTGATGTAATAGTATGTCTTGCACTTATACATGACATACCAGATCTTGATTTGGCCCAAGCTATAAATGTTCTTCTTAAGTTATCGAACGAAAGATCCTACTTCCTTCACCACCGCCATAGAAGATCCCTCTATATAAGCATTGTTACTTGTCATTTCTTTCCCCTTATACGCATATTCTCCCAAAAGTGTGAAAATAAAGTCCATTTGAAGAAAGAGTAAGTAGAACTATATCTGGTTTTTTTTCATCACGAGTTGTGAGAGTATTTTACTCGATAACTTAAGAAGAACATTTCGTGGTATTGTTCCTTGATTTAAGGTGGAATATATAAAGCCTTGGGCTTCCTCGAAAAGTAAACTGGGTAGTATCCAGGTCTCACTACCTTCCTTGATGGGTTCTCTTTTATAGCTTGGGCCAAATCAAGATCTGGTATGTCATGTATAAGTGCAAGACCAAATATTGTTTGACCAGTGAAGCTAAACCATTTAGATCTATAGCCAGGGCATTGGAATATATCAACATGCTAGCTATTTTGAAGAAATCTGATCTCTCTGAGGAACGCAAAACAATTTTTTCCCTTGCTAAAGTAAACTTAAATTTACTCTACGATAATTAAACATGAACGATAAAAACGAATCCCTAACAAACACCAGTATGGAAGCCCAAATCCATGCGAGAAATAGTTACAGAGTACGTAATGCGATTTGCATGCCATTACTAGAGATCTAGGACTGAGCCGGTTAGCGATATTCTCCTGTTGGAGACGATGCGTGGAGCATTCAACGTTGACAGCTCTGTAAGAAAGTTTATGAAGCAAGCGCAAGATGATGGGAAACGAGTTGGATAGTCAGTATTAACAGTACGAACTGATGACGATGATAATGAGGAGGAGGAGTAGGAACACCCACACTAGCAGAATCATCCATATTACACTATTTAAAGGCCATGTTTATTTGTAAACAATAACAGCAAGCTTTAAAGCCATAACTTTGTAAGTATGCATTGTGTGATTGATACAAAATCGTTTTTATTTTTCTAAGAATCGTAACCCACTGCTGGATGATGGGAAGACCGAAAATGTTGTTTTAAAAAAAGGAATGCAAAAATATTCCAACAAGACGCAAAAAAGCCTTTACAACATGCAAATTAAGATTGCAAGCATGTAAATGTTCGAAGAAAATCATTTTTAGCGTTGTCATAACATAACGGTCCTGACTGGAAATTTTCAGGTCGGTAGTTGTGTCTACTTTTTCGTAGTCTTCTTTGACGTATGCCCTTTCCACGTCGCCCTTTGTTTAAATGCCATACATTAATAGTCAATATTGATATTTACTAGTGTATGTTTTCTTTCCCATTAGGCATTTGATATTTGCACCCTCCATATCCGATTCTTATGGAGCCACTATCTTCTCTGGTGTTATTGATCAATTGATCGACATCAAGAAGAAACCTGAAAAGTGGGAGACAGTGAAAGTACAACTTACCATTGTTGCATCAAGAATCGAATCTGTTGCCGAGACACTACACGATGACATGTAGTTCATAGATGGAAAATGGACGACTTAGTTTTTTCTTTTCTTTCTCCATTTTACATGTTACCTTTTAAACAATAAAGGTAATAGTGGATGCAGACTTCTACTGGATCTTGGTAAACCTGGATCTATAGGAATAGGTTCAGATAGAGAACTTAGAGTACTTCTCAAACAAGTTAGGACAGGCATCAGTAAATTCCTTTAGGACTTTGTATGACTTGAAATACATTTGTATTCTAATTGTGGCTTCTGGCGGACTTTTTTTGACTTGGAGCAGATTTTAGCCCATGTCAGAAAAACATTAGCACCTGATTATTTGATTATTCAGTACTTATTTAATGTGATAGTGGTTATCTTTGAACCTCTCCCCGCACATGCTTATTTTGCAAAATATCATGACGTCATCGCACCCTGTGATGAAATCCTCACTAACTATCTCAAAACTTTATCTTCTTTCTATATAATATTTTGACATTATTATCATTATTTTCTTTTTTATTGAATGTCTTGTGCCAATTCTAAGTTAGATTTAAGATGCAAGGCAGGTTGTAAATCATCGTCATAAAAATGATTCTAATAATCTTTCTCACTGTATTTTTTATTTAGGATCTTTGAAACTCTTACAGTGTTTCCTCACATATGATTTATAGGAGAAATTTAAACTCCGTTTTTGTCATTTTAAAGCCTTTTGATTCCTTAATTTCATGTAAGATCAGTACTTCTTCTTGTAGTCCATGGGGTTCCTCTTGATCTCGATGTTGGTTTTTCCTTCTTGATGCTCAATCTACGGCTTAAAATGATTATGGAAAGACTCGAGAGGCAAATAACTGAAAAAAGCCACGTAAGCTATTTTGGAAAAGTCAGAATAAAAGTCAAAAAGTCAGAAAAAAGTCAGAAAAGAAGTCGAAAAGTCAGAGAAAAGCCAATTAGTCAGAAAAAAGTCTGCAAAAAAGTCGGAGAAAGGTCAAAAAGTCAAAGGAAAAACACTAAAGAAAAAAGTCACGCACACTTTTTTCAGTTATTTGCCCCCCGGGGAAGACTTAGCATCATGTGCAGTTCCTTTAGCATGCTTATTGCAATTTCTCTTGTAAAGTGTAAGGTATTTGACTTTACGTTTGGCTTCCACAAATTGTGCTTTAGTTGTCATACTATTCGCAGTGGAAAATCATTTACGTTAAATCTTTCATGTCTACATTTAGATGACAATGTTATGCAGACTGTTCCAGTATAAAACTCTTGATTTTGTAGAACTCCATGGACATGGCAATCATTTTGTTTGAAACTGAATCCCCTCCATAAGAACTAAATTGCTATGCTGTCGATAAAACCATAACCCTACCCTACCCTTATCTTAGGGACAAACCGAACAATGAAGCAAAGCCAGTTGACAAAAGCACCCCAATCAACCAAACAATCCGTTCACAATATACCCTTCCTGTGACGACAGACACTGCGCGTCCTAATATCTATGTTCAACTCTCCGAACATAAATGCAGTATGTGGTACCCCTCCCCTATACGTTCAGGAACTCGTACTTTGTAAGGTTACAACTCACAAAGCTTCCTTTCGAAGTTAAATGATTATATTCTTGTCCCTCCACTAGATGTAGGTTGTCTTTCTCTGAATTTAACGTTCTAGGAACAGTGGTACATTGACAAAAATCTTATTGCTAGTTATTTTAGGGGATTTAAGCCATAACAGCTATAAATTTCTCGGGTTTTGGAAGTTCGGATACATTACCTGTGAATTGTGAAAGGTAAGATCCTATCATTGTCTTTTCGTAAGATGCTTACATGGTCGAAGAAATATGAACAAAAGCATATCCCTTTAAACGGTCCACTGTGCCGGATAACCATTTTCTTTTCAAGATGCGTAGCTCAAGAGTCCCGGCATGCCCCAAAACTCGTTAATTCGGACATCATAAATTCCACGTATTGCCGCTGCAGCAACGTTCTATCACAGATGACTCAATCTATTTTTGGCAGCACAAAATTTATATATATATATATATATATATATTATTCATAGAGAAAAACTTCATATTTGACGTTTCGAGATAATTCTTCCTCAGACTTTCTCTATGAATATTATATATATTTGATAAACTGGTAGCTGTAGCTCATCTACTGCTACTACTGCTACTACTACTACAACAACAACTACTACTACTATTATTATGTCATCACTATCAAACCAATAGCTACCATATATGTATACATGTAAATGTATATATAGATTGTAGTCAAAAGAAATACTAGGATATTTAAGCTACTTTAAATTTACGATAATGTGTATAGAGTTATTTTCGCTACAAACCTAAGTGTAGGAAAGAAGCTTACAGTGTTAAAGTAGATCCTGTACTCCCTAAAATGCCAAGCGTAAAGTCAAAGTTTTGTCATTCCCCTAATAACTAGCATGGATTTTTGTCCACATGCCAAGATCATTTGTGTTACCTTAAAACAGTTTAAGGATGAGTTCAGTTGCTTTATCACACCCAATGAGAAATATTTAGCAACCTTGCATTCGCTTACTGATCATAATGAGGTGAAATTAAAGGCCAATCCCAAGACTTGCCGCCAGCTGCCAGTCACTCTACGTTCACAACAAGCACGACTAACCGCCTTGTAAAATGGTAAATATTTAGACAAAATAAACATGGACTATTTCTCAATAATCGGAAAAAATACCACACCCACGTGAAGGCTATGTCCGCATGCATCATTGATGACACCAATTTTCCACATTTCCATCTTTCCCTTAATTGGAATTAGCTTCTGGACGATGACGCTGTCCGGAATACGGGTTTAAATTTCATTATAATCAGTTAAGTGGTAAAATCTATTAAGTTTCGTCAAGGTAATAAATAGAAATACAGCGTAAAGGTAAGGGAACTAAAACTGATGTCAGAAATGGGGGCGGAGCTGTATGGGTACATTAACTCTGCGTGGGCAAAAATTCCTTAGTTCTTTGAATACTCAAACTATAGGCTGGCAATCTAGGCTTACTCATCAAGTTTAAGTTCCCACTTGAACGTTTTAATATAAAGCGAAGCTTAGATTTTCTAGTATAGCAACGAAGTCGATCTACGAACCACAGGACTGAAGAATTTCAGCTGCTAACTTAAAGGTACTCAGATTATTTTACCTTCTTTGAGTTTGATATGCCTTTATTTGTAATTTTGTAACTCATTCTGAAATCTTTGCCTCTTAAGCAAATTCCGGTTAGGCGCCTTTCTCCTGTGATTACGCTCCCGGCCGGGGTGCGTTTGGCGCCCCGTAGCGTTACAGCCTAAGTTCTAAGGTAGCATATCTTATGCAATTTAAGTATCATCTTCGGTTCTACAATGGTATGAAACATCTAGTCTTCAATATTGCAGTTTACTACTAGATGGGTATTTGTGTAACGGAGCGCTCTGTCAACAAGCTGTTAGTCGTAAATATTTGTTTCACTTTTCAATTTTGATTTCAAATCAAGCTGTTATCTTTGTAGAACGTTGAAACCATACTGTTGATGAAAAGAAGTCAACAAATGTATTGTAGCATCAGTTCGCTCTATATTCATATATTTGTAACTTGAACAGTAAACTTTACGATGGTAATAGCTGTTAAAATTAGTTTTCGCTGAGTTTCCGACCACTATTCTTTTTTACAGGCGCATATTTAGAGTTGGTATAGATATAGTAACAAAAATTCCATTATGTTGTGAAAGACAAATTCAAAGTCGAATGTGATGTGTAAATGTGATGTGTAGATGTGATGTGTAGATGTGATGCGTAGATGTGATGTGTAGGTAGATGTGCGCCATCAATAGTGTTATTTTTATCTTAATGAGCTGCGCATTATAAATAACGTTACTGATACATAATGGCTGATGCATCTACAGTTCAAAGTCAACACAACACTTGCCAATCTGTAGTTTCAAGTGTGAAATGATTACCATCCTCTTTGGCTTTATAACTCATCGTCAGAACAATTATTGACGTGTCGATTGCCGTACCTCTAGCGAGTAAGTAATTATCTGAGAGATTACGACACGAGAGGGGACTAGTTATCGTTACTTGTGATCAACTGTTTAGATCTTAAACAACTAAAGACAATAACAATAGAATAAAATATTTATTTAAAACTCCTGTGGTTACGGCTTTTTGGCAAGGAATGGATGTAGTATCTGTTCTCACTGATGGCAGATGCTTTCCATAATCCGCGAGAAGCGGTCCTACTGGGCGGTTTAGCCTACCTCTTGGCTTGCTTCTCTGTCTCGTAGCCTAAATTGAGGGGTGTTGCCCTTGGACTCCCCAGCTGCCCTTTATTCATTAGTTAGCCTGTTTGGTGGTTTTTCTGTCTATTCAGGGTAGTTTCAATGTTGGACCCACTGCTCACCAGGGGTCTTTGATCTAGAGACTGCGGTAATAAAAACGATGCCAGCAACTTGTTTAACGCGCATTCATGTGGATATCAGTCGATATAAGTAATCCAAGCACACCATTTTAAGACCATAAACATGGGTAAATGGATATTTGTCAAAACTATTTTATTAAATTCAGCAGAGCATTCCCAGTATCTGTAGCTATCAAACATAATTTCGATTAACAAAATAGCATCAGAATTCCGTGTGATGATAATTTATGGAGGTATACAGTAGAGACCAGTTGCCTCGTCGTCGTGTGTGTCCTGTTAGCTCCATAATCCTCGTATGTGCAAATTTATCATTATTACCAACTCTGTGGAAGAAATAAACAAGAGGCTCTTTCCTCGCGCATACCTTACAATGTTACTTAGTTGCTAGATTCTTTGCGTCTCCCTTTTATGCCGCGTAACAATTTTTGGTTGTCTACGGACAACTTTCATCAGATGATATGAGAGGATAAAGCAAATTACGGTTTGCAAATTAATAAATATTCCCTGGATGTTTTCGTTTAACTGCACTGTGACATTATGAAAGATTGAGAATATTTTGCTCTCTGGGGATTGATTTAAGCCTCAATAGCCAATGAAGTTGCCTTGGAAGAATAAATATCCGGGCATCATGACCAAGTGTGAAGACTCGAGGGACACGCCAATAGGTCAATCGATTATGGCTTTCGGTGGAAAATTGTGCAAATAGGGATGGGATGGGGCTGCTCATCAGGGGTCTTTGATTGAGAGATTGCAAATAGGGATGGGAGGCGTGTAGTTAGTCAACTCTGCATTCTTGGTTCAGAATAGAAGAATCAGCTAACAATAACTTTTAATTTACAGAGCGAATCTGCAGTCGAATCCCGTTTACTAGGATCGTTGCAAATACACACAATGAACCATTCTCGATCGTATGCGGAGCCATTCCATGAGCATCGCTTAGAGCTATGTACTCAGCATTTGCTGTTGACAGACTTACAGATTTCTGTTTTCCACTGTACCAGCTAATTGCAGCTTCACTCAGTAGAAATACGTATCCTGATGATGAGACACATCATTAATATCTCTGGCAAAGTTAGCATCGGCAAAACCAATCAAAGTACTTGGTACACTTTTATAGTACAGGCCTTTAGACTTTGTACCCTTTAGGCATCGTAAAATTCTCTTGGCAGCGGTTAAATGTGTCTGTGTGGAGCAAGAATTATATCGTGAACAAACTCCCACTGAAAACTGGATATCTGGTCTTGTGGCCAAAGCTGCATATTGCAAGTTTCCTATCAGCGACTGCTATTCCATCTGATCAACTTTTTCAGAACCATCATCTTTACATAAAACCACATTGGGATCAGCAGGTGTTGTGACAGTTTTTGCATTCTGTAATCCAAATTTATGCAAGAGATTGTTTACATATGCTTCCTGTTGAAGATGTACTCCCTCTTCTGTCTGTGTCACTGCAATGCCTAAAATATAATGAAGCGATCCCATATCTACCATTTGGAATTCTTTCTCTAGATCAGCTTTAACACTCCGCATCTGTTCTTCATCTTTTGTCATAAGTACAAGATCATCTACATACACTGTAATCAAAGTTAAAGGATCTTGTTTAACAAATACGCAGTAATCACTTTCACAACGTTTGTACCCTAATTCCTCAAGGTAAGAAGTAAATCTTTGGTTCCAGCACCGTGGGCTCTGCTTTAAACCATATAGTGAGCGTCTAAGTCTGCACACTAGGTTTTCTTTACCTTCTTTAATGTAACCAGGGGGTTGTTGCATGTATATCTCTTCAGCAAGGTAACCATTTAAAAAGGCTGTGGTTACATCCATTTGGTGAATTAAGAGATTGTTCTGCACAGCATAGGCCAAGAGAGTGCGTAATGTGTTGAATCTTACTACTGGTGAAAATGTCTCAAAGTAGTCAATGCCATATGTTTGTGCATATCCCTTAGCAACTAATCTTGCTTTATGTCTCTCAACTGAGCCATCCTCACGGTACTTACGTTTAAAAATCCAGCGGCAGCCTATTGCCTGTCTACCTTCGGGTAACTTCACAAGTTCCCATGTCTTCATATCAGTAAGTGAATCAAATTCCTTATCTGCTGCCTTTTGCCAATTATCAGCATCTTCTCCCGATAAAGCTTCTTCGATTGTTTTGGGTTCACCTGAATGAGAAATACTGTAAAGGTAATGACATCTCTCTGGTTGAAGAATTGCAAGGTCAACATCTTCAAATTCTGTTGCTTCTAGCTCATTACCTTGGACCCAATCTCCAAAACGATTTGGTTCCTTTTTCTGTCTTGTTGATCGTCTTACTGGATGAGAAGTAGAAGGAGTAGCATCTGACTCTCTTTGATCAATATCATCAAGATTCTCTCTATGCTTTGAGTTAACAGACGTAGACTGAACTGGTGTCGGCACAGGGTCATAACCTGTTACTTTCTCAATCCCAAAATCACTTTCGTTAAAAATGACATCTCGACGAATTACTAACTTGTGTTTCTCTTCGTCAAATAATCTATAGCCAGTTGAATTTCTGATAATAACGATGACAATGAGTAGATCATCAATATTGCTCACCTTGCCTACCTCGGTGCCCTGTGTGCTGCACTAGTCGAGAGTAGACCTGCGTAGACTGCTGCAGACTTTCCTAAGCAAAGTTGTGAACGTGGGAAGGCTAGTAACGGGGAGGGGATCTGGCTACAAATCTGCCTTACTCACCTGAAATTTCGCGCACCATTTGCTATCGCTCCCACTATTTGTCGTCCCATTAATTTTGGCGCCGCTATTGTGCGTCTCTTCCCATTAAATTTTGCGCAGGCCAAATCAATATTTTTCTTCCTGTTTTTCTTTTAACAATTCTAGCATAATGCTATGATCTGAAAGTAGTCTGGGATCTACTTTGTGCCTCAAGCCAGTCACGTGACTTTACGTCATTTGGGGTATATAAGATGAGACACATGCGTTTTTAAATTAGAACCAAGAATGAACTAAGAAACACGAACTGAGAACCGAGAAAGAGTAAAGACGATTGTAATACATCGATTAGTTAGAATTATTAGTATTGTTATATGATTCGAGTTAAGTTAAATATACAAGAGTAAAGGAAACTCCGTATATTTCTTCGAGTTCAGTTGCGGCAGTTTCAACTTACAAATCATGCAATCTGCATGAGTCTTATTGAGTAAAAATAGACTATACATTCACGAGAAACTCTCCAGCACCGATTGAAATAGACAAAATGCTCAATAAACCCCAGGGTTTCACCTGACGGGAATGTGTTAACCCAGGGACACCACCCTTTCTGATTACCGTTTATTAAAGTCGGAGGGGGATTTGGGTGGTACCAACCACCATTGGATCTCAAAATCTGTACGGTCTTTCAAACTGAAACTGTAGCCACATGTTTAGATTCATGAGGAACCACAAAACATCAGCAAACACAAGTCTATCAAGGAGTAGGGAAATATCTTTTTGATGATAAAAATGGGTATGGTGAGGGAATGGAGGGAAGAAGGGGAAGAAAGGAGGGGGGCTAAAACATTTTTTGAGAGAAAAAGTCGGGGGTCACCACTTTTTTGAATATAACTTGAAAAGTTCTTAATCGAGGCATTTTCTAAAACAAACAAAAAGTAACTCCCATTAATTTTCACACACCCCCTATTGACCTATTTTTCGCTCCCATAAATTTTCGCACATATCTGCGCAAAAATTAATGGGACACAAAATTTAAGGTGAATAAGGTATTCTAAGGTTGACCATTAATATTGGCATACGTGAAGGTCTGCAGTATGAAATGTTTGGTCTATAAAGCACCGAAGTGGCTCTACAATATTTGGAAATTCAAAGACATAGAAGACATAGAACAGTTTCGTTTATCAACCAACAGGGAGAGGTAACTCGAGAGAGCAAACCACACACCGTGTTGAAATAGATATGTTTTTCCTGAGCACCTTCCTCTCACTGTTTTAAAAGGGTGCTCATTTTGTATCGAATGTAGGAGGTGTGCCAACTAGTACTTAACCGAATCGTGTCCGGTCTAAATTCTATGAAAGTCAAGTTCTTCTCTGTTTTTTCAATATATATTCCGATCAAATAACGTAGGCCTACACTTATTTTTTTTATAAGAAACTACCGTGTTGTAGATTCTATGACTTTGCACCCCAGGAAATATCACTCTACTGTTTTAACATTAACCACTCAGTGCTATGACAGATAATATGCTGTTGATTATAGCAGATATGGGAAGTTGCACCACCGCCAAGTGTCACCTTAAGAGGCAATCTTTTTATCATATTTATGTCTCTTTGCGTCTGTACTTATTAATATTATAAGTAATAAATGGCACAGTGGTCCAGTGGTACTGGACTTGAGTTCCAAATCAAGCAACCGAAGTTCGATTCGAGACAGTGGTGCCAAGGGTCACTCAAACTTCCATCCTTACGGGTTGGGTGAAATGAGTACCAGCTATGCTGGGAAAAGTGGTAAAAACTTGACTTGGGATAGGAGTGGCGCAGACCCCTACCACAGTAGCGGTAGAAGCTAAGGAAAGAGGAGCATTCGTGTTGCCTCCGACTGTGGTCGACCATGAATAATAATAAACAGGTAAAGTTGTACTTAACTTATTGTGCATATATGTACGTGTTACCCTTCAACAATAATTAGACGTTCACTACTACCAAACTCTCTGATTTTTAGTGTCAGATCTGCCGATGCCAGATAAGTCTGCAGATGAGCCAGATTCTGTTAATTGCAAAGAATTTTGGGAAGAGGTTAACAAGGGTATATTGCATCGAAGCTTCATACAAGGTAATGTGCAATGAGTCAATCAGTAAAACTTTTTAAGAGTTATGATATTGATGGGATTTCAGGGAGTTACAATTAGTAACTATTACAGCTTATAAAGAAGAGTACTGATAGCAGCAGCAGCAGTTCTATTAGTACAACTATGAAATAATTAAAAATATTAGTAACTAGTTGTCAACTTGTAGTATTATTAGCAGTATTCCTTTTTCAGTGGTTTGTAGTAGTAGTAGTAGTAGTAGAAGAAGTAGTAGTAGTAGTAGTAGTAGTAGTAGTAGTAGTAGTAGTAATAGTAGTAATTGTAGTAGTAGTAGTAGCAGCAGCAGACGTAATAGTGGTAGTAGGAATAATACTAGTCGTCGTAGTAGTAGTGTTAGTAGTAGTTATAGCAATATTCAGTGTTTAAAATGTCATGGTCATTTCCCGCTACGAGTGCTTTTATTGTGTTTACATCGTGGTTATTGTTCTTCTCTAGAAAAGAGAGTACAAGAGCATGATGTCAAACCATCATACAACTTTTGGGCGCCGTACATCGGGCCGTTCACAAGATGCTCTGACCGTGTATTTAACACCGAGCATCGAAAGTGCCATCACGAAGAGGATGTGGCAGACTATGGTTTTAAAAATTCGTCCATTGCAACTTTCGACGAAATTGCCGATTTGCTAGATGAAGGGAGTGTAAGTATTTTTTTGTGTCACTTGTGTTGGTAGCATGGTTCACATTCCAGGATACAAAATTGACAATTTTTGATTTCTAGAGGTGTTTTCAACATTTAAACATTTCTAGTTTTTGCTGATAATGGATGTCTAATTATTTAATTTTATTCGTTGCCTTTTGACTTTTCAAGGCTAAAGTCGTGAAAGACCTATGCCAGAAATTCGGTTTAAGTGGACAAGGTTCAAAGAAAGATAACGTAGTGGCATTGAAAAACTTATTATATGCTGCATATCAGCTTCAGTGTGCGACAGAAAAACAGCATCGTCCGCATACAGTAGCTCTTTAACTAAGACGTGATGTAGCTTAGTCTAGGCATTAAATCTTCTAAGATTAAAAACGTGACCTGTTGTTCGAAACCTTAACATAATCCCCTTATTACAATCTTGAAATGCGTGAGCAAGTAGAGCTGCAAAGAATATAGAGAAAAGAGTAGGTGCAAGAATATCACCTTGTTTGACACCATTATCAACTGGGATTTCATCAGACAGCTTTCCATTGAAGGAGACTCGAGCTGTCATGTCCCTGTGCAAGTCCTTGATTATTCTAATAAAAGTTGGAGGACACCCTACTTCCTATAAGATCAGCCAGAGAGCATCCCTGTTGACGGTGTCAAAAGCTTTGGTCAGATCCACAAACACTTGATACAGGGGCACCTGCTGCTCAATACATTTTCCCTGGATTTGCCGGGCTGAAAAAATAATATCCATAGTCCCTCTGCCAGACCTAAAGCCACACTGTGACTCTGAAACAGCATACGGACAAACATCTTCCAATAGCCTGTTTAATAGAATTCGTGAAGGAACTTTCCCAATAGCTTCCAACAGCGTGATCCCACGGTAGTGGCCACAGATATTCTTTGGTCCCTTTTCTTTAAACAAGGACACCAAAACACCATCAATCCAATCCTGTGGAACAGGAGAACCTGCCCAGATTTCTTTAACAAGGATAACATCAGCAATTTTTATACTTCCAATTTTAAGAAGTTCCACTGGAAGACCATCTAAACCAGGTGCCTTGCCACTGTTGACTTGTGTGGTGGCTAATTGCACCTCATCCAGGGTAGGCAAACGATCCATTCTGAATATGACATCGCATTGTGGGAGGCTCTCAATTGCAACAGCATCCACTGCTGAGGGATTATGAAGCACATCAGTAAAATGTTCCTGCCATCTTTCCAAAATATTTTCTGGGTCCTTAATGACAACAGAACCATCTTTCGACATCAGGGGACATATGATGGGAGGTAGGACCAAATACTTGGCGCAGCAGTCCATAAAATTCTTTCGAG
Organism: Alatinidae sp. Z8VKAUB7J3; assembly: GCA_010016025.2. NCBI lineage: Eukaryota > Metazoa > Cnidaria > Cubozoa > Carybdeida > Alatinidae > Alatinidae sp. Z8VKAUB7J3. Next base: position 46,526,179 of record JAAAKM020073195.1, on the reverse strand, counting down.
TTCTTTGTATCAAACGCCCTTTGGATCTGCTTTGTTATATTCCTCCACCGTTGGTTTTTCATACATACATACATATATACGTACATAAGTGCAGATATCCTATGTTATTCCTCAATTTGCGATTGAACTGGTACATATTATGCAAAGATCGAAAAGTCAATTACTACAACAAAGTCTCGGAATAGTTAAGTAGACGCAGCCAAAGATTAATCATAAGTATTTCTATCGCTACTTTGTCATTTCTCTGTGAATACTGGCTCCATTAGGCAAAGTATATCTGTTTCCTAACGCCTCGTATTCTTGCTCTTTTACCATTGCTGAACCGCAAGAAGTTGGCCCTGTCTAGTTTTATAGAACACTACCTCAATGACATCTATAGTACTTTACATATATATATACATGATGATCGCCTTGGCGTGAAACTTAGAGTTGTATCGAAATCCAGACTATTTCTTGTCTCTCAATTCAAAACCGCTCTGCAATCATTGCATTGAGCACTTTATCGTGTATGGATTTTTTCACTCAAATATTAATTAATAATGTATTTAAATACCAAAGTTTATAATTCTGGCATGCCCATCAAGTACTGGATAAATGCATATCCATTAATGTTCTTGTTATCAGCTGTAATTATACCTGGATAAATGTTACAATAAAACGAAATGTTGCTAAAATAGTTTCCTCATCAGAGTTTTGCGTATAATTTCTCAGTGTTGTACTGTATTCTTTAACTGTGTTTCATTTTATTTAGAATGATTGGTTAGCAGTAACCCTCTCATTTTTATAAACTTTTTATCATTTGACGACCAAAATAGGCTTTTCCTGATGCACCCAGTCAGCTATCAATTGCAAGTATTATAACCACAAAAGGTTTTGCAAATATTCTTAAGAAATGGAGATAATTATCAGTTTTTATGATGCGAGATATTTAACAGAGATGGTTTAGATGTTTACATTCAGATTTGCAAACAACTATCACACTGGAAATCTAGTGTACTCTGCAAGAATATCTTTTATATAGTTACTTACAATGAAAAATCTTCATCTACTTTGCAAGATAATGACAACTTTACCTACAAATGTATATATGAATAAATGTTAAGCGAAAAACATTTTCTTTTTGGAAGCATTGTACTAACTTAAACGCTCAAAATTTGGACTCGTGATAAAGAGACATATCTGACATTTTGTTTGAACTCCAGAACAAGGTTTTTGCCTTCTATCCGCAATTTTTCGGTGGTTGATAGGATTTAAATTATGTGCTTCTAATACTTGCCGCATAACAGAAAGTAATGCATCTATCTATCTATATGTTATTTGTTCAATAACCCTAAGCATAACTACATCGTAGTCGAGAATTCTAATCCGAACCGCTCATCCCAAGTAGTAACACTTCCTCCTGGAATGGTGTTGTTGCTATACAATAACAACCTAAGTAATCAAGTTTCATATGAAAAGGAAAAGGCGTGTGTCAATATCCCCTTAAATAATATTTTGGCTCCCTACCTAAAAATATGTAGTGCCATGGAGTCACAAAAGTTGATGATTTCCATGGTTTGATTCCTCATTGGCCTTTCAGCTGCAAAACCAAATTAGTACTTGTGCATAGACAGATACATGATTTGCGAAAGCTCATATTTGTGCATACTAAAATTTTTAAGAGCTCAATACAAACAAATACATTTGAGAGTTCGCCTTGATTCATTTAAGACATAATATCTCATTATGTGTGTGAGGTGAGACCATCGACAAAGTCATGAAAATATAAGTCAGTCAGGATAGGAAATTGTGCACTCCCAAATGCTTCCTTAGTGAAAACGAAAAAGATGAGCATGACAAGAGAAAGTACCCTTTCATAGACTATACCGATCTCGCAAAATCTTGATGACACAAGTTTATCTGGTTGCATTAAAAGTATCGTAAATCTGAGGAGCTTCGTAAAGGAACTAAATCCTTGATAGACAATAAAAAAATTGTCAATGAAGGGACATGATATCCACTAATCTATTGCAATGAAATGACAATATTTTAATCAAAATGGTTGTCTTTCCTGATGGATATGCATTTATCCAGTACTTGATGGGCATGCCAGAATTATAAACTTTGGTATTTAAATACATTATTAATTAAGGTAAAGTGTGAATTAAATAAAGAATTATCTACTGAATTTTGAGTTATAAAGGCAATTTTCGCGTCACTTCGACTTGCAAAGCGCAACAGCGCTACCTAAGTAAAGAGCGATGTGGGCACAATGTTTTTTTTTGGTTAGACCAGGGTAATTTGTATAGAAGGAGTTGTCAGGAAAAACCTCGAAAGGGACTCATTCCATTGGAAATCGAAGGGACTAGAGCCCATTTTCAAAGTCAAAAGTGATTGGAGGGCCCCCAGCCTTCCCCTCCCACGCCAGTCGTTTCCCCAAACTCATCCAATCGAAATTTTCAGATAGCTCTTTTTTTCAGCGTAGTTGCACGGTCCAGAAATTATGTTTTGATGAAGACAGCACACTCCCTCACAGCCCTCAGCGCAAGGGTTGTAAGTTATGCCCTGGGGCATATAAGATTATTATAAAGAGGGTGGGCGTATAAACGTCAGAGGGGGCTCGTTGGATTGTTAATCAGAAGTACTGCTGCTCTTTTTAAGACACAAGTGATAGGAGGGCAGCACCCCCTCCCCACGTTGTATTTTCCTGAAATACATCTGATGGATTTCTTAAGATCTCCAGTTGTTTAAAAACGGTCAAAAGTTTTTTAGTTGTTTTCAAAAGTAGAGTTGTGAGAAAGCGTTAAACTTTAGCGCAAAGAGCGAGGCGTTGAGGAGGAGACAACCCCTTTCATATACGGAATAATTTCTGTTCGTTTTAACTTTTAATGTCACTCCTTACTGTCAGTTACAAAACCTTTATTTTTTTAATAAATCCAAAAAGGAACGGTTTTTCAAGGAAAATGTATGTAAGCAGGATTTCAGCATAACACAAACGGGGCGTTGTCTTATGTTCTGTCTTACAGTGTCTTTTTGTTTTGCTCTTCAAACAGTTCTGTTTTCATACTCACTACAGCCATTAAGTCTGCTGGTATATTGGAGGACTTCAGTTGCAGCAGTTTGGGAATCAATCCAGGAGCAAAACCTTTTCCATGCTATCTTTTTGATTTTTGGCATATTCTTTAGGCTTTGCTATTGCTTGTTTATATTAAAGATGCGTGATAGGAAAGAGGTGTATCTGGAAAACCTTTCTGGCTTTGTTTTGTTTTGCCAGTTCATAATCTTTGTCCCACCATGTCTTGGGCAATTTCCTAAGATTAAACCTTTTCTTTTTACTACATCTTGGAAAAGCAGCTCCTGCAGCAGTAATATGATGATAATTTTTTGGCTTTTTCATTCATATTTGATAGGATATATACATCTGAGTAATCATCAGATGCAAGCACATCTTGGAAAAGTGACCAATTTGCTGTTTTGCTATTATACTTTAATTTGGGATTTGTGGCCGTTACTCTAAGAGTGGCCGTTAATGGTAAATTCTTTGTTTAATTTATATGTTTCGGATGAAAATAAAAAATGTCTATGTCTATAATCTTGAGAATAGTAAAAGCAAAAATCAACTTAAAAATCTTCAAACATTTAAAAAAATCAGTACGATTGGAGTTAATTTTGCATAACAGTAGAATTATAAATAGCATGCACAATTATGAAAAAGACCTTGTTTTGTCCATACTTATAATAGGCTTTTCATCCATCGCCCTTTCTATATTTACCTTATTTGCCCCCAGGGAATAGCGTGCAACCCTTGCCTTGAAGGCTCTGGGGGAGGTGGAGGGGTTATCATCCTCAAAAACATAATTTCCAGACCTTTCATTTACGTTGAGCAAAATGGCTATCTCAAAACTTTGATTGGATGTGTTTAGGATAATAATGGGTATGGGGGTTAGTTGCCCTTCAATCATTTTCAAATATTAAAAAGGGCACTAACCCTTCCGATTTCCAATCGAATGAGCCTTTTTCGAAGCTTCTACGACCAAAAATGGCCATCTCAAAATTTCTATCAGCCGCATTTCAGGAAAATACGAGGTGTGAGGAAGGATATCCTCCCTGCCATCTCTCTGAATCTAATAAAATGCACTAAAACTTCTGATCATCAATCCAATAAGCTCGCTCCAAAGTTTATACGATCACCCTTTCTATATAAACCTTACATGCCCCCAGGGCATAACTTACAACCCTTCTCCTGAGGGCTGCAGGGGGGCTGTCATCCTCAAATACATAATTTTGCAGACCTTTCAACTACGTTGAACAAATTGGCTATACAAAATTTTTATTGGATGTGTTTGGGGTAATGATGGGCGTGGGAGGGGTTTAGTTGTCTCCAATCACTTTTGACTACTAACAAAGCCACAAGCCCTTCCTATTTCCGATCAAATGAGCCTTTTTTGAAGTTCACATGACAACTCCTTTGATAACAAGTGTCCTGGTATAAAACAAACCAAAAAAATAAATAAACAATACATTGTGCCCACATCGCTCTTTGCTTAGGCAGCGCTATTGCGCTGCCTATGGCTGTCAAATAGGTCGAGATCTATTGACCAAGAAAATACACCTTATATTCTCTATTTGCGGCTTAACATATATAAGTACTCGTCGGACACTACCGAGACCATATGTGTAGCAAAATAGCTAAAATATAGAAGAACTCTAGATGTATAGATGAAATCACTGCAGAAATGCTTAAGTATTCAGTATGAAATTATGTGTCTGTGTAATCAGCCTTTTCCCTAAGATATAGAATATGACCAATACCAGAAATAGAATATCTGGATATCTATATATAAACCAGATATAGAGTATGGATGGCTCCACGTGAATAGACCAAGAGAATATTGGAAAAACTTTCCAGAATGGAAATACTATACTTTGCATTAGCTGAAAAGGTGTAACTCTTAAGCCAGTGCCATGCAACCTATTGGCTTCAACTATATTGTACCGGTTACGACATCCACTATATAAGTATATGCAAGAAGGGCAAAATGGTTTTAAAAACGTTTGATCATGCTCTGATTTGATTTTCTTATTGCGAATGCTTATTGAGTAATCAAATTTGTAGAACTAGCTGTATCTACTATTCATTGGCTTTAGAAAAGCATTTGAGTCGGTTGACCAAGAATAATTGTGAAGGGTTTTCAAGCATTAATAAAGCCTCTCAGATCAGTACAGGAAACTTACAGTACAGGAACAGATCAGTACAGGAAGCCTGCACTTCTCAAAGAAAATCCCCAGAAAATTGTGAAATTTGAATTGAGTGAGACTCAAACAAGCTCCAAAGACACAAAATAAACCTTCAGACCGAACATCGACCCGCCTGCCCAGGCGCTCTCGATGATCGCATCCTTGGAGACGAAGCCCGCAAAGCCGACCCATCCGCTCAAGGGGATGCCGACGCCGGTGATGGCAAGCGTGCCGATCATCATCGCCCAGAATGTATAGGGGATCTTCTTGCGCAGGTTGACGTAGTTCCGCATGTCCTGCTCGTGTTGCATCGCATGGATCACCGAACCGGCGCCAAGGAACAGCATCGCCTTGAAGAAGGCGTGGGTGAACAGGTGGAACATCGCCGCCAAGTACATGCCAACACCAGCCGCCACGAACATGTAGCCCAGCTGCGAGCAGGTCGAATAGGCGATCACCCGCTTGATGTCATTCTGCACCAGGCCCACGGTGGCGGCAAAAAAGGCGGTCGCCGCGCCGATCACGGTGATGAAGGTGGTGGCTTCGGGCGCGAACTCCATCAGCGGCGACATGCGGCAGACCAGGAACACGCCCGCAGTCACCATGGTGGCGGCGTGGATCAGTGCCGACACCGGGGTCGGGCCCTCCATCGCGTCCGGCAGCCAGGTGTGCAGCAAAAGCTGCGCCGACTTGCCCATCGCGCCCACGAACAGGAGGAACGCCAGGAGGTTCGCGGCATTCCACTCGGTCCACAGGAAGGAGACCTGGGTTTCCGCGAGCTCGGGTGCGGCGGCAAAGATGTCGGAGAGGTTGATGCTGTCGGTCAGGAAGAACAGCCCGAAGATCCCCAGCGCAAAGCCGAAGTCGCCAACCCGGTTCACGATGAACGCCTTGATCGCCGCGGCATTCGCGCTCGGCTTGCGGTAGTAGAAGCCGATCAGCAGGTAGGAGGCAACGCCCACGCCTTCCCAGCCGAAGAACATCTGCACCAGGTTGTCCGAGGTCACCAGCATCAGCATCGCGAAGGTGAAGAAGGACAGGTAGGCAAAGAAGCGCGGCTTGTAGCTCTCGCCCTCCTGCCACTGCGGATCATGGTCCATGTAGCCGAAGGAATAGAGGTGCACGAGCGAGGACACGGTAGTGATCACGATCAGCATGATCGCGGTCAGCCGGTCGAGCCGGATCGCCCAGTCGGTCGCCAGCGAGCCGCTTTCGATCCAGCGCAGGATCTGGATGGTCTCGGTGGTGCCGTCAAAGCTGAGGAAGACGATCCAGCTCAGCAGTGCGGACAGGAACAGAAGCGCCGTAGCGGTGACGATGGCGGCCTGCTCGCCGATGAATTTCCAGCCGAAGCCGCAGATGATCGCCCCCACGAGCGGGGCGAAGAGGAGGATGGTTTCCATGTCGGATCAGCCCTTCATCACGTTGACGTCTTCGACGGCGATGGTGCCGCGGTTGCGGAAGAAGCAGACCAGGATCGCAAGGCCGATGGCAGCCTCAGCGGCGGCCACGGTCAGCACGAACAGGGTGAAAACCTGCCCCACCAGGTCGCCCAGGAAGGAAGAGAAGGCGACCAGGTTGATGTTCACCGCCAGGAGCATAAGTTCGATGCTCATCAGCAGGATGATCACGTTCTTGCGGTTCAGGAAGAGCCCGAAAATGCCGATGACGAACATGGTCGCCGCGACGGTCAGATAATGTTCAAGTCCAATCATTGGAAAAATTAATAGGCAAAGAAAGAACGATACCGTTAACTTTCTTTGGACGTAATCTTCCTGTTGAGGGTTTAGTCTTATAAAAAGTAATCCTAATCATAAATTTGTCAGCTACCCAGAATATACAGTTAGCCGATTTTTTTCTTCTTTTTGCAAAATAACCACTTAGATTGAATTGAATGTTAAATAAAGTGTAACCATTTTTTTTAACTATTTTTGGATCTGATTGAATTTGTTACAGAACACTGCTATTACACACATATCCAGTCGTGTCAATTCAGGAAAATTTTGAGGAGGAAAAGCAAATACATTTTTTTGCAATCTAGAGGTGTAAATTTTTCTTATTTGCTTCAATCAAAATGCAAAATGATTTAAATGCAAGATGCAACGGTAACTTGTCATGAATTACGGATGTAAAGGCATAATAATGAGCTCGATTAGGGTATAAAGGCCTATGTCACAGTGAAATGACAAAATTAGTGATTTGAGCAGACTCAATAGGATTTGATAAAACCATTGCCAGATCCGCAGAGAAAAAATACAATCACTGATTTATCACATTACGACAAATGCAAGGGCGAATCAGGGTTCAACCCCCGCCTCAAATTCTTTTCTGTTTTTATAAGAAAAACAGAAACAATTTTTGAGAATTTTAAACATTTTAACATTTTTTTTCGTTGCGAAGGTTCATGCATCCCAGCTTTTACATAAGTGAGCAGAATTTCTTACGATTAGAAGTGAAAACAAAAAAAGTAATTGCTGCATTTCGTCAATTTCAGCTCAAATTTCAGAAAAAAATTGGGTGAGGATTAAATAATAAAAATAGCTTTATAATAATATAAGTAATTCGTAGTATTTTTTTTTGTTCCACTTATTTTCTTAATATCTTATAGACAAAATATTGTAGTCCAGAAGCGGCATTGTCTATGTTTATTTCTTGTATTGCAGCCTAAAGTTCTCAGAGTAATGGCTGTCAATGAAACACTAAAATACATAAAATTTATAAAAGCTATTTAAAGAAATAATATGACTGAATTTAATTGACTAAAATTCGAAATTATGAATACCTTTGAGAATTTTTGGCAGGAATAGTTGCCTATGATTTGATGCTACAATTTATCATTAGTTTGACCTATAATAAAACCTATTTGTTTCAAAGCGAATAAACGCTAATACTTATTTCGCATGCTGCAGTTTACATAGATAAAACAAGACTTTATGCTGTTTGAATAAATTGTTTCGACTAATCGTTCTCATCATTTTCCGTTTTGAAGTTAACAATTAGATTAAGTGGCTGCTAACTGTGTACAGGCACGCACAAAAGGAAATGCCCCCTCCCCAGTATCGATACTTTGGTAATTGTTCAAACAAGTTTTACAGATATCACTGGTTTTGCCGAGTTTGATCCCACCAAAAGCTTGGGTCCAACGGAAATTAATCTCTGTCGATGGACTTGATTGATTGACTACTTTCGCGCTTTCTCCAACTTAACCCTTTGATAAACCATGAAATTTCGAAGTATATTGAGACAATAGAACTGTTGCTTGACAATGATGAACCGACAGATAACTTGGTTCATATCCACAGCTGATGTTGTTTCCGGAATGTAATCTCGCTGATGAAAAACAAGGGCTACAGCATGTGTGGATTGCTTCAGCGAATCCGTTATCTCCCTCTGAGCAACAACAGTTGCAAACTGATTTGAGCAACAAACTCAAGCGTTCTGTAAAAATTAAATTTGATACAGACTCAAGCTTAATTGCTGGCCTTCAGATTCGAATCGGAAGCCGTGTCTTTGATAATACCGTACGAGGAAAACTAGACAACATGAGGACCCGCCTGGCAAAGGGGTAAACTATGCAGATTAAGGCAGAAGAGATTAGTTCAATTATTCAGGAAAAAATTAAAGACTTCGATCAGCGGGTCGATGTCCAGGAAATGGGGTATGTCATCCAAGTTGGCGACAACATCGCAAAGGTCTATGGTTTAGATGGAGCCATGTCCGGGGAGTTACTTGAATTTCCTGGCGGGTTATATGGAGTCGCCCTTAATCTAGAGGAAGATAGCGTTGGTGCGGTGTTGCTGGGAGAAGATCTGGGCATTCGTGAAGGAGATCCTGTTAAACGAACAGGGCGGATCGCCGAGGTTCCCGTGGGCGATGCCTTGGTTGGTCGGGTTGTTGATGCGATTGGGATGCCTATTGATGGAAAAGGACCGATCAATTCCTCTGAATCCAGGCTGATCGAAATCAAAGCCCCTGGGGTAGTGGATCGGCAATCGGTTGGCGAACCTCTGCAAACTGGCTTAAAAGCGATTGATGCCATGATTCCCGTAGGGCGAGGGCAGCGGGAATTGATCATTGGTGACCGCCAGACGGGCAAAACTGCTATTGCCGTCGATACCATCATTAACCAAAAGGGGTTGGACGTCTATTGTTTCTACGTTGCCGTCGGGCAAAAACGTTCGACCGTTGCACGGGTGGTGAAGACCCTGGAAGATCATGGGGCAATGGAGTATACGACGGTCATTTCGGCTACTGCCAGTGACTCTGCGTCCTTACAATTTTTTGCGCCGTATGCCGGTGTAACCATGGCAGAATATTTCCGTGACAATGGAAAACATGCACTCATTGTCTACGATGATTTGTCCAAACATGCCACTGCCTATCGTCAGCTTTCCCTTTTGCTTCGACGACCTCCTGGCCGGGAAGCCTATCCAGGTGATGTGTTTTTCTTGCATTCTCGGTTATTGGAGCGTGCGGCAAAAATGAGTGAAGCAAAAGGTTCGGGTAGTTTGACGGCCTTGCCAATCATCGAAACGCAAGCCGGTGACGTCTCTGCCTATATCCCCACCAAAGTGATTTCAATTACTGATGGGCAGATATTTTTGGCTGCCGACTTATTTTATTCAGGCAACAGACCAGCAATTAACGTCGGACTCTCGGTCTCCCGTGTCGGGGCATCGGCCCAAATTAAAACGATGAAACAAGTCGCCGGTACGTTGAGACTCGATTTGGCTCAATATCGAGAAATGGCAGCGTTTGCTCAGTTTGGTAGTGATTTAGATAAAGCCACTCAAGCTCAGTTAGCTCGAGGTGAACGGATGGTGGAATTGCTCAAACAAGAGCAATACAAACCGTTGCCTGTCGGTGACCAAGTATTGTCAATTTACGCTGGAGTCAATGGATTTCTTGACGATGTACCGGTCAAAAATAATTTGTCGAGAATTTCAAAAAAGAGCGTGAAAAACTTATGAAACTTATCCTTTTTTATTTCTTCAGCACTAGCAGGGTAATCAGAGAACTCATTTGAAAGCTAATGCTTTTTATCTGACAGCATCATCGAGAAGTGTCATATAGTACCAAAAATACGACTTCTTGTGTTATTTCTAGGCAGAAAAGGCCTGAAACTATTTCAGTTAAGTTTGCAAGGACAAGCAAAACATTTTTTGGCCTTGGGTAAAAAAATAAAAAATAAAAGTAGCGTTTCAAAACGTTATTTCATAACCATCAGTCCAGGCAGAAATCCATCCAGCAAGAAATCCACACTCTCTATAAAACAACATAATTAAATCCTAATTAATTTCTCCGACAAACTGAAATTGGTGTCACAAGGAAAAATAAAAAAGGACAAAACTAAACTTTCGCTCCCGCAACACAATTATGAAAAAAACGCATATTTTCTTTTCTTTTTCAAAGCTTCAACTAATGAAATAAAAAACCTACACTATACTTAAATTGTTCAAATGTTTAACACTATAATACATAAAATAAAAACAATACATTTTTCTGTAAGAGCGGGGGTGGATATTGATCAAGTCCATACTTACACTTCCCCACCAAATACGTCAAACAATACATTCATAAAAATGTAATAGATAATAGTTTCTTACGAGGTAATTTTTAAAGCAATTGTAAGTTTTGAACCAAATGATCCAAGAGGAACATCAAGGGTATGGGCCAAAATTGATCCAACTTCATCTTTTACTTGCTTTATAGTTAGATCTTTCGCATCCAATACCTTAAAGAAATGCAAATTAAAAGCTAAGAAATAAACAACGAAGAAAAAGAAATAAAGCACAAAGACATATACGAACGGCTGTGTCCATAAATATAGGGAATTTCTTTTCGATCGAATTCACAATTATTCTGTTTGAAATTATACATATTTTCCAAATTTCTAGCCATACGGACGGATTAAAGTTACCAAGTTGTGAAACCCAGTCTGCAAGTGAGTTAGGAGTGCAGTGATAGAAAAAGGCTGATAAATTTGGCGTCTACTAGGATTAGTATCTTATTTTGCTCTCTTGACCAAGAAATCTCTAGAAACTGTCACTCCATATGATATTTGGGCTTCCCTTTTGACGTCACCAGCCTAGGGCAATTGGGTACAGGTCAAGTATCTTGCAAGTCGCATGTCCCATGGGTGTAACACAAGATTGTTGGACGGAAAAGGAGTGTAAGGAAGTTAAAAATCTTAACTGAACTTTTCAAAAAAAGGTCTGAGTACTGGAAATCCCCAATTCGACTGGGCCATTTTCTCCGGAAGAAGTCGAGGTGACTTAGGATTACCGCGTTTGCCAGCCAAGTTACCATTCTGTATAATATAGTGAAGCCTAAAGAAATTCCAAAGACCTTCTTTTGTTACTCTCCAAACTGACAGGGTATTCTAGACGGCACCCAGCCACCCAAGAACAGAAAATATGAAGGAAGCCAAGGCGGGCGGGGAAGGAGGGGAGTGCAGGCAGCGAAGGATAAGGGCAACCCAGAGAGCGGGGGAGGTAGGCACGGGGCACACAATTTTTATAATCTACCTATATCCATCCTTTCGCCGACCCGCGGGTCATTCACGGCCAAGGGACCTGCGCACTGGAAATCCTCGAGGACGCGCCGGAGACAGATATCCTTCTGGTGGCCATCGGCGGCGGCGGCCTGATGAGCGGCACGGCGCTAAGCGCTCATTTTCTGAGACCCAAAATGGCAATTTTTGGCGCGGAACCAGAGATCGTCAACGACGCCTACCGTTCTTTTAAAACGGGAACATTAAAGACCAATACCCGAATAGATACGATCGCAGACGGTTTGCGCACTAACCTCAGTTCTAAAACATTTGAAATCATAAATAGAATGATAATAGATCTTGGGAGAATCATTGCAAAACCATTTAGAAGCCAAAGACACCCATTTTGGATTCCACATGCTGATTTTCAGAAGAAGAAGGAAGCAAGAAGAAAATAGCTTCAAAAATATAAAGAATGGAACATTTGAAGGTTAGGAGCTCACAGTTCTTAGCAGGTAAAAGAATTGATACAAAATGGTGTCACTCCAAAAATTTGTGGTTTTTGGGCAGGATAGGCACAAGCTTTGCCAAAATCATGTATTTTCTCTCAGGCTTCACCCCTCTCACTCTGTTTGGTTTTTCAGCAAGGGAATACTTACCCTCTTCAGTCACTTTATTGTGCTTTTCTTAATTGAATCTCATATGAGACAATTTTGATAGTCCAAATCCAACCTTTTCCATCTCTAGAAATGGAACATTAGCTGAATGCTACCCATTCCTAGATGCCATTAGACCCACTTTCTTGATGTTTTCTTGATGAACTCACAATTGCCATAAACTTACTTTATTTAGAGGCTAAACTTTCATTTTTTTGCACAATAATTATTGGTAGAGAACAACAATTTCTTCTCCCAACAGTCTTGTGATACAATATACCAATACCAGGTGCATCACATCCTTGCATACCCATTTTCCACAAGGCACATATAGGTTAAGAATGTGCCTTGTATCTTCAAGTGGGGTAAACATTTGTTGAAACAGGCAAAGCATGACAAGATTTTTTGCTGTACATAATTGACAGCAAAAGCACTTTCTTTAAATCTACAATGTAGATTTTTTGACTTGATTTCAATTTTGGGATATTTTGTTCTTATCCTTGTCTCACATGATAAACTAGATGTCTTTATTTCATGTAGTCTTTCTTTTCTGGATGTGGTGTAAATTTTTGTTTTACATTGTCATTTAAAAGAACACAAATGCCAAAGTCATTACTCTGAACTGAGGGTTATATTTTACACCTTCAGTGTTCTTTTGTATGACTCTTCTGAATTCTCAAATGATTTCATTGTCAAATGCCTTACAATGTTATCCAGTCAGTGGCATTTTTTGTCACAATAGAAGATAAAGTGCTAAACATATAATAATCACGGGTATAGTCATCCTAATACAAATTTATATTTAGACTAAAAAAAAAAAACAAAAAAAAAACAACTAAAACCTAAAACATATGACTTTTTGCAATCAAATTAAAAAAAATTGAATCAATAACAAATAGAAAGAATTATGAACTAAAAAAAATATATATGCACAATTATCAATGAACAAGTGTAGTATTAAAAACCCTGGCTAACAAGGGATCGCCGCGACGCGGAAGTCCATGGCGTGGTCGGCGGGGTCCGTCTGGCGGCGCCCCACGGTGAAGCGGCGCTGGCCCTCGCGGGTCTTCTCCCAGCCGAAGAGGCGGGGGCCGAAGCCGATGGAGAACGTCTCGGTGCGCGTGCCCGTCAGCTTGCAGGCGTAGAAGTGACCCCACTCGTGCACGAAGATCAGGAAGCTGATCCCGAGGATGGCCACGATGACCGAGCCGCCCGGGAGGGAGGCCGCCAGGGGCAGGCCGACGAGCAGCGACAGGCAGAGGGGCGCGAGGCGGCGGTTCATGCTGGGATCCGGCTCCGGGGGACGCCTGAGGTTCGCTGAAAGGGCGGGGCAGGGCCCGAAAAAGGTGGGGCGCCCGATTCCCGCCGCTACCCCCCGCATGAGCGGAACTGATGGGGCGTCCGCGGTCGTGGGCCCTACGATCGGGCCCCCGACGCGACGGAGGAATCGACGACATGGGCGGACTCAGCTACCGCGACGCCGGCGTGGACATCGACAAGAAGATGGCCGCGGTGGGGGGCATCGGCGCCCTGGTGCGCTCGACCTTCACACCGGGCGTCATGCACGACCTCGGCTCCTTCGGCGGCATGTTCACCGGCCGCTTCGAGGGGCTCGACGATCCGATCGTCGTCGCCACGAACGACGGCGTGGGCACCAAGGTCCGCACGGGCGTGCGCGCCGGTCGGGTGAAGGACCTCGGCAAGGACATCGTCAACCACTGCGTGGACGACATCCTGGTCCAGGGTGCGGAGCCGCTGTTCTTCCTCGACTACTTCGCGTCGAGCGTGCTGGAGCCGGCCGTGTTCGAGGAGGTCATCGCCGGCATCGCCGAGGCGTGCCGCGAGGCCGGCGCCGCCCTGCTCGGCGGCGAGACCGCCGAGATGCCCGGCGTGTACCAGCCGGGCGAGTTCGACATCGTCGGCTGCATCGTCGGCGTGGTGGATCGCGCGAAGGTCTGGCCCCAGGGCGTGAAGGCCGGCGACGCGCTCATCGGCGTCCGCTCCGACGGCCTGCACACGAACGGCTTCTCGCTGGTGAACCGCCTCATCGAGCGCGACGACCTCGACCTCACGGTCGATCCCGGCGGCCTCGGAGAGAGCCTCGGCGACGCGCTCCTGCGACCGCATCGCTCGTACCTGCCGGCGATCCGCCAGGTGCGCGAGCGCGTGGACATCCACGCCTTGGCGCACATCACCGGCGGCGGCCTGCAGGACAACCTGCCGCGCGTGCTGCCCGAGGGCGTCGGCGCCGAGGTGGACCGCACGGCCTGGACACCCAACCCGGTGTTCTCCTGGCTCGTCGGCACGGCCGGCATGGACCACGACGAGTCCTACCACGTGTTCAACATGGGCTGCGGGCTCGTGGTGGTCGTGGACGCGGCCGAAGCCGACGCCACCGTCGCGGCCCTGACGGACGCGGGCGAAGAGGCCTGGCCGATCGGACGCCTCGTCGAGGGGTCCGGCGTCACGTTCACGGGCTAGCGGTCAACGCTCGGGCAGGTTGGCCAGGGGCCAATTGCCGTGCAGCTCCGTCCCGGTCACCTAGTCCTGGTTCGTGCCAAGAACAAAGCTACCGATCAGATCCCCGGCATGGGCACCGGACTCGTCGCCGCGCGGGACCTCGCGGAGGAAGCCCCGCTGCTCTTCGTCCCGCGCGAAGCGTGGCTCACCCGCAAGACGAAGCACACCGAGCTCGGCGACCTGATCCACGCCGTGCCCGACGACCTGCTGGCGCACTCGATGTCGCGCGTGGCGCTCCTCGTGGCGCTCGAGCGGACGCACGACGGCGCGTGGTTCCGCCCCTACCTCGATGCGCTCGGCGACCCGACGGTACCGGGTGTCCTCACCCCGGAGGAGCGCGACGCCGCACAGGGACTCCCCATCGCGGAGTGGATCGACGAGCAGGCGCACGCGTTCGCGGAGGAGAGCTCCGGCCTTGCCGCATGGCTGGCCGAGACGCGCCCGGACCTCGCGGCGCGGGACCCGCTCACGCCCGAGCGCTGGGCCTGGGCCATCGGGCACGTCATGCAGCGCACGTTCAGCGTCGACGTCGAGGACGAAGAGGTCTGGGTGCTGGTCCCCGGCATGGACCTCTGCAACCACGCCGACGAGCCGAACGCGCGCTTCTTCGCGGAGGACGACGGCTGGTACCTCGAGTCGGCGCGGCCGCTGACGGCAGGCCAACAGGTCACCATCAGGTACGGCCGCGTGAAGACCTCGGCGGACCTGCTCCTCTACTACGGCTTCGTCACGCCGGACAACGCGAACGACCGGCTGCAGCTACGCCTCACGCTTGCGGACGACGATCCGGACGCCGCGCTCAAGCGCGAGACGCTCGCGCCGCTCGGCCTGACGGACACGACCCTCGTGGACCGCAGCGGGGTGATCCCGTCGGCGTTCCTGCATGCGGCCGTGCTGTGGGGTCTGGACCACGAGGCCTTCCACGCGGACGCACCGGACGTGACGCGTCCCGCGCGTGCCGTCGAGGCGCTCGGACGCATCCAGGCGGCGGTGTCGGGAACCCTCGCATCCTTCCCCACCACGATCGACGAGGACCGTGCCTTGCTTGCGCGCGGCGACCTCGACGGGTGGCTGCCCGCGCTGGTGACCTACCGCCTGCAGGCCAAGCGGGTGCACGAGGCGGTCAGGGATGCGATCACGCGGCGCATCGCGGCCATCGAGCGCGACGGGTGGACACCCGAAGACGTGGTGCCCGAGGATCCCGACGGCCGCCACGGCATCGCGCGCGTAACCGTGCCGATCGAGCCCTAGGCCGATGCATGCATGAAGCGGGCGAGGCCTATTCCACCACCCGCGCCCAGGCTGCGATCACGAAGAGCAGCAGGCATCCGGCGAGCACGAGGATGCGGTACGCGCGGCGGGCCACCGCCTTGGCCCCCTCGTTCTTGTAGGCGATGAAGTCCGCGCGCAACGTCAGTCGCGCGCGCGAGCCGCGCAGAGCCTCGGGGATCTCCTGCAGGCGGAGGCGGAACTCGTGCGCCCCCAGGAGTGCACGCCGAGGCCCGTGGAGCATCAGGAACGGGCCCGCCTCGTCGTACGGCGGCTCCTCCATTCGGCCCCAGTAGACACCCTCGGCCGCGTACAGGTACGTGGTGTCGCCCTCGTGCTGCGTGGTCTCGCCGTCGCTCGTGAGCGTCCACGGCGTGTTCCAGGAGCCCTTCGCAGGACCGAGAGGGGGTGAGTGGGAGCAGAGTTTTAGACTATGTTGGAGAGGAGTATCAAAAGTTATGCGACCAAGCTTTCTTTCGATCGAGCTATATTTCTGCTTTCGACTGGAAAGCTTTATTCTAATAGGCAAGGATGCAGGCCCTGGTTTGGCACCAAAGTTGGACCAAAATAAAAAGTGCTTAAGATGTACGACAGTCACCTGGTTCCTTTTTAAGTAGTGATATTATAAAGTAAGCCCGCAGCAAGAAAATCAATTTTTGAACCAAGACGGATATTTTATTTTTCATGCTTTCGAGGATTCTAAAGTTTCGAGGGATTGACAACTTTACTTTTCTCGCATACACTAAAAAGAAGTCAGGTCAAACTTTGAGACAAGGAAGGGACTTGTAAGTAGCAACTGGCTGTTATGCCTTGGTCAACGTTGCAAGGAGGGATTGGTGTCTTTTGCTGGTCGATGAGCCTATTATTTGCTTCCGATGTATTTAGTACGCAAAATTTGGTTTCTTGTCGGCAGCAGAGGGGGACGTACAAGTAGAAACAGGTTGTTAGAGCGCGGTCATCTTCTTGGCGAGGGGACTAAAAACTTCTTCAAATTAGTTTACCTTATATTTGAACAAAATTATAAGGAAAACAGAATTCAGAGATAGGCAAGAAAGGAAGAGTTGGTTGTTAGATGACGAACATTCTCAGGAACGGAGGGGCTGTGTACTTTCACTGATTGATGTACCTTTCTTTTATTTTTAGCAGAGTCTATCTATAGTTGTATGATTATGAAAATTGACAGATAGTTTTATAGTATAAACTAGGTTCAATAAGTTTATACTATAGGTTTTAAGCTCTTTCATGAGATTTATTATTTAAAAGGTTTTGAAAGGTGAACATTGAAGAAAGAATTCGGACTAAAAGTGTGAGACATTTTGAAGACTTGAAAGTAACATTCGTTTGTTAGACAATTTTTATCTTTGTCAATCAGGGGCTTACAGATATAGTGCACCTTATATTGGTTCCGGATATACTTTTTAGGCTAAGACAGATAATTTGTCTATATTTCTTTTGTTTCTAATGCATTTGAAGATAAAAGAATTTGGTCCTATCTATACCATCAAGTGATTGTCACATAAAATACTTTGTCAATAATTGAGAACCTTCGTCATTGCGTTCGTTTATTAGTTATCGTTATTGTGTAAGAAGACAATTTGCAAGGAGGCAACTTTTCTTACCATATACAAAATAGTATAACCGGATTTACTTACTAAGTCAAATGTATATGAAAATAAAGTCTGTGGATGCAAATACAAGAAGGTCAGATATATAAGGTTCTGACAATTGCTAGAGTTTTGCGATTTTTGAAGGATACAATTTTAATATTTCAAATAAAAAAAAAATAGTTTTTAGTCTTTTCTCTGAGGCAAAAAATGGTCATACATGAACTTTGGATGCTGGAAAGATTTTACCAATAGCGTTGAAAGATTAAACTCTTATACACGAATGAATTTTTGTATATTATTTGGGTGATCAAGGACTTCGCTCGCCTGAGGAAAGAACCTTGTGTCTTCTATTTATATTTTATATTTGATCACTTAATGCGTTAAAAATCTCCTTACTTTCAGCTAAAAAAAAATTAGTTTTTTTTTATTTAATAGTTATTAAACCTCACAATTATGCTGAATCAAACGGCTAACTCAACAGTCGGATTGGATGTCATTAGGGAAAAAAGGGTGTGTCAGAAGGCTATTTGCCCTCAAGGACACTAAAACCTTTAATTTCTGTTCAATTGAGCCCTCTCCAAATCTTCCAGAACAATTGATTCAACACAATCATCCATGGGAAAAGAAAAACAATTAAATCCGGAATCTTTCTTTTGGCAAAAATTTTAAAACTACATTTTTGTAGAAAGAAGCTTGAAACCTTTAAAGTAGGCTTTTCTGAAACACCGATGTTTTGAATGTCAGTTTTGAATGTCAGTAAATCTGATGGTTTGAATGTCAGTAAAATTGCTTGATTTTTTTAAGGGGAATGGGTCCTCTTTTTCTATAAGCAGACAAGTTTTCTCAGGGTCGTAGTTCACGATGTGTACCATAGGGCTCAGTGAATATTATATAGCCAATTTTTATGGCACTTGGTATTTACCAAGTGACATATAGCGATCGCAAATTCTGACGGTCTGTCTGTCTGTCTGTTTGTCGGTCCCGGTTTTGCTAGTTTTGGCACTTCCAGATAAGCTAGGACGATGAAATTTGGCAGGCGTATTAGGGACTAGAAGAGATTTAATTAGAAATAGTATCTTCCCCGATTAAGCCATCTTGGGGGGGGGGAGGAATGAGAGGAATGTTAATTCGGAAAAAGTAGGAAAAGTGAGGTATTTGTAACTTACGAACAGGTGATCACATCTTAATGAAATTTAATATTGAGAAGGATATTGTGTCTCATAGCTCTCATTTTAAATTTTCGACGGGATCATGTGACATTAGGGAAAGTTAAACCTGAAATCTTGGAAAACGCTTAGAATGGAGAGATCGGGATGAAACTTGTTGGGAAGAATAAACACAAGTCCTAGATACGTGATTGACATAACCAGAAAGGATTTACTCTCTTCGGGGGAGCTGAGGGGGGCTATTCGGAAAAATTAGAAAAAATGAGGTATTTCTAACTTACGAACGTGTGTTTAGATCTTAATGAAATTCGATATTTAGCAGGGCCTTGTGTCTCAGAGCTCTTGTTTTAAATCTCGAAGGGATCTGGTGACATTGGGGGGAGTTTGTGGGAGAAGCCGGAAATCTTGAAAAACGCTTAGTGTAGAGATCGGGATGAAACTTGGAGGGAAGAATAAACACATGTCCTAGATACGTTATTGACATAACTGGATCGGACCCTCTAATTTTGGGAAGGATGGGGAGTTAATAAAATTTAGAAAAAATGAGGTATTTTTAACTTACGGACGGGTGATCAGATCTTAATGAAAATTGTTATTTAGGAGGACCTCATGTCTCATAACTTTTGTTTAAATCCCAACCAGGTCCAGTAAGATTGTGGGGGGGGGATCCGAGTGGGAACCTTAAATTTTGGAAAACGCTGAGAGTGGAGGAGAGTCCTAGATTGCAATTTAAATTTCTATCGGTCTGTCTATCTGTCTGTCGGTCCCGGTTTTCCTAGTTTGGGCACTTCCAGATTAGCTAGGACAATGAAATTTGGCAGATGAAAGGATCTGATTGAACCTATTTCCAGGTTTTGATAAATAAGTTCCTGTTACAAGATACTACTCCCGATTACACATTCCACGAACGCGAAGGAGGGGAGTCGCGCCACGAGGCCGCGTGCATCGAAGAGCGCCCACGCTCCGAGCAGGCTCCCGATCATCAGCAGGATCCCCCCGAGCATCGTCTCCTTGCCCTGGCGCTCGAAGGAGCGCGGGAGGGGCAGCGGCTCGGCGGCGGGGTCCTCGGCATCCGACATGGCGTCAGGGTACCCGGGCCTTCACGCTGGGCTGGCACCCACACTCCGGCCCAGGGGACTATCCTCTGTGCATGCAATCCACGTGGACAGCATGGACGGGCGCCTGGGAGCGGACGCTCGCCGCGGTCGAGGCCAAGGGCGGCGAGATCCTCGAGCGCCAGATCGACCCGCCGGCGACCGCGTCCGAGGTCGCGGCGGTCGAGCAGGAGCTCGGTCGGCCCCTGCCGGACGCGTTCCGGCGGGTCCTGCTCGAGTGCTCGCGTGCCGTGTGCCTCGAGTGGGAGCTGCCCGACGACGTCCAGTGCGACGAGCTTTCGTCGATCGGGCGCGGAGAGCTCGCCTGGTCGCTGCCGTTCCTGCCCGAGCTCGAGGAGTTCCGGCGCGAGGGCGAGGGGGATCTCGCGGAGGGCATTGCGTCCCGCGCGCTGTGGGCCGACGGCCTCGCGTTCTCGATCGACGTGCAGTCGAAGGACCTCCTCGCGTTCGATGGTCGCCGCGGCCGCGAGGGCGCGGTCATCGTCCTCGATGCCTGGGGCACGGACGACGTCGACGGGAACGAGGTCGTGGCACGCGACTTCATCGACTACATCGATCGCATCACGGCGCTGGGCTTCGTGGATCCCGTCTCCTCGATCCTGCCCATGTTCATGTCCGTCCCGGGCGAGGGAATCGACCTCGCCTGCGAGGCCTCGGTGCGCTGGCGCACGTGGCTCGGGCTGGCGTAGCGAGTTACGCCGCCGCCCCTTCGGAGGATCCCCCATGTCGAATCTCGAGCGCGTCTTCGCCATGTCCTTTGCCAAGGTCTATCCGCTCTACGTCGACAAGGCGGAGAAGAAGGGCCGTACGAAGCAGGAGGTCAACAATGTCCTCTGCTGGCTCACGGGCTACAGCCCGCAGGGGCTGATGGGCCAGGTGAAGCGCGAGACGGACCTGCGTACGTTCTTCGCAGAGGCACCGAAGCTCCATCCGAAGGCGAAGAAGATCACCGGTGTCGTCTGCGGCGTGCGCGTCGAGGAGGTCGAGGACCCGCTGATGCGCAAGCTGCGCTCCATGGACAAGCTCGTGGACGAGCTGGCCAAGGGCTGGTCCATGGAGAAGATCCTCCGGACGTAGCTACGCGTCCGTGCCGAACGCCAGGATCCCCGGCTCCCACATGGCCGGCGCCTCGAAGCCGAGCAGGTTGATGATCGTGCTCGTCAGGTTGGCAAGCTGGAACTCGGTGTCCGGCTTCACGGTCACCGCGCCGTTCGTCTGGTTGTCGTAGTACAGGAACGGCACGGGATGCAGGCTGTGGCTCGTGCGCGAGGCGAAGCTCCCGTCCGCGCCTCGCATGGGCTCGCCGTCGGCTTAATATTTTTCTATGATTTATAATTTATTTGTTTTTGGTTTATTTATGATAGTTTTAATTAAATAATTGAGGTTTAAGTAAACAGTAGAATTAATAGGTAAGTAGTTACGTGGACTTTCGTACGACCGCAAACCGTCATAGGTTTTCTCTGGCGCTGAAGTATTGTTTAGTTTATTTATTTGTTTGTTAATGTGGATTAATAAACTTGTGAACTTAGCTATCATCTTTGTGTGTGTTGGAACTTGGTATGTTGGCCGTACTGGTTTCAGTGGTAATAATTCTAATCTGTGTAAAATTAAAAATTTTGATTTCAAAAACGAAAAAATAATTTATATATAATAATTATATCTCTTGATATTTTAAGAAATATTTAGCCTGATTTCTGATTTCTAATAAGGATAAGAAATTAAATATTAATTTAGCCGAAATTTTTGTAAACTATCCGTTAAATTCTTAGCAGAGTTACCACCTCTAGCACGAAAATGTTATTCTATCATTATTTCATCATATGTAACTATGGCCAGATAAAAGGTGATTGGAACGGTTGGGCCCCGTGCTGCCATCAAAATGAATTTTTTTTTAAATTGTGAAACATTCTTAATAATTCCAGTAAGTGTTGCTTCTGGAGAGAGGCTATTTTCCAGATAAAAACGAATAAAAGACTATCTAATATCAACAATGAATAGGAAAGATTATGTAGTTTGGCAATTATAACGATTGAAAGTGGAGACGCAAGGAAATTAGATTTTAGAACAGTTTTAGAAGAATTTATAGAATAAAAACCTAGAAATATGTAAATTAATATATTCGTATTCCGTGATGTAAATTCAAATGACATTTTCAGCAGTTTCATAATATCTAGGGGACAAAAACGAAAATTAACGTAAGCTCAAAATGAGGAATAAAAAGGACAAAATATGACACAAACGTTAGCTCAAAATGAACAAACTGGACCATCAAATAAGACAAGATAAAGGAAAGGACTTGGGAAATTTAAATGTACGGGTGAAAATGAACAACCTAGACCATCAAAAGTGACAAGATAAATCCGAGCAGCGAAGGCAAAGGGCATTGAAAAAATGTCTGAAACAATGATAAATGAAAATGAAGAACGAAGAAATATGAAGTTAAAAGATAAATGGTTGCTAGATTTACAAAGAATAAAAAAAATTGAAAAATAAAAAACTACATACATAATAATTTCTGTTTGTTTCGAATTTTGATGTTATTCCTTACTTTTAGTTAAAAAAAAAATTCTGTTCGTTTTCCAAATAATCAGGTAAATCTGGCTAACCCTACATAAAATATACTTCCTTCACGGGTATCTGTTCCGTGAAAATTTCCTCTAATGTAAAGCACACCCCCTCTCAAGTTCCCTCCAGAAAATTTTATCCTCGTTTTTCTCGATAACTCTGTTAATCTGTAGAATTCTGTTTAGATAAATGTGTAAATTCTGTAGAATTTTTTTCCCGGAAACGAAAACACGCGGAAAATGGCTCTTTGATGTTTCTTCTGGAACTTCTCCATATGGAAGATTGAGTTGGTAAAGACAATATAAGACAAATAAAAAAAAATCGCATAGGAATTCTGTCAACTTCCCCATTTTTTAGTTTTTATATATATACATATATATATATATATATATATATATATTTTCAGCAGACATATTGCAATTTTTTATATAATTATCAAAGAGTGGAGCATTACCACACTAGCTTGCAATTAAACGGCGCCGACCGGATTCGAACCACGACCTCATGATAACTAATACTATATATATATATACAATAGAATTTTAAAAAATGAAACAAAAGTTGCGTTAATATGATTTATTATACTATTATTTCTGTCGACAGTAAGCGTCGAGTCACTAGAGGAAATATATGGTTCTGAATTGATAAAACTACGATCAACTAAACTCACGTCCTGGCTTGTTGCACGAATTTGAATGTTCGTTTCGACATTTCTTTCATCTTTAATGTGTTTCACCGAATGTTGTGAACTTGTTAACTCATAATCCTAATAAGGCAGAGGTATCCCTACTCTCCAAAGGCCTTAAATGTTCTATTAATCCAAAAGAATTTGATTAGGCCAGTATAAAACAAGCTATTGAATGTTTTGCTCGTAAACTGCGTTTGAAATGGTTCTTCAGGGATGATAACTGCTTACCATCAACTACTAAATATAGGAAGAAATCCAACTTAAACACCAAGAACGTAGACGATTGAACTTTTCATAAGTAAATTAGAACAAGAACTTATGTCTATAAAGGTAGAAGGCCGCAACGTATACAATGTAGCAGAGGAAGATCTGAGAGCCCTACATGATTTAGTTAATGATAATACCATCGTCATTAAGGAAGCAGACAAAGGGATATTGGAAAACCAAAGAAAGCAGATTATACTTCAGTAGAATGTGTGAAGCTTGAAAGATTGAAGCTACGAATCTCAGTTAAACAAAACATATCATATAGAGGGGTCAAACCGGGGGAAGGGTCCTTTTCTTTCACATAATTTTTTAAAAATAGCTTGTTTGGAACGATTCATTGGAAAAAATTCATCCCCCCCTCTAGATTCTGAAGAATACTTTTTTTGCGTAATCTTAAAAAACCTAAATTATCCTTGCCTCCATCCGTCCAAGTTTTTCCGTGAACTTAGTTCCCCGAAAAAATTTCACCTTTTCGATTACGGCAGTCAGAGCACAGTAAAATACCATACAAACTGACAACAGTGTATTAGAAACTTTACTTCTAAATCTATCTTTATAACCTTTTCGCAAAAGAAATACCTTTGATCGTATAAATTAAGTTGTAAGATTCTTGAAAATTCGATTAAATAGTAGAAAATAATATTCCACTGGAAATTCTCTTTTAAACTGATATTGATTTTGAAAACATTAACTTATTTTCTCTGGAAACAATTGGCAATATTTTTTCCTTAAGTTAATTCACATACGAAAGAGAGTGACATTAAACCACAATGGAATAAAGAACTAGTAAAGCGAAACTCTAAAAAACATAATTTTGATACCAATATATACATCAAAAGAATCGGATTTTTATACTAATTTTAAATATATAAGTGTCATTAAGTTTAGTTGTACCTATCAAACGTTAAAAGCCTTATTTATGAAAAAAAGGGAAAAACAACCCCTAAAAGTAAAAAAACCTAATGAAAATCGCACAATTAGATTCAGCATATCAGTGATGATCAAAATAAGGAACTTCATTACGTGGTAGGTGACGTCACAAGACCTGTTCAAACTGGAGATAAGGATACCATGGTTATTCATTGTGTCGGTACGTAGTATCAAAGTAGGCAGAATAATGTTTCTTTTTATCCTGCTGTTACTCATTTTTCTTCCTCTTTGAAAGCAGTTTCGCCCTTTTATAAAAATCTCTTCGCTGTTGTTTGTAACCGTATTTCATTTTCGTTCTAGGATAGTTATCTTATTTGAAATGAGAGGTTCCTTCCACATGCTGAATAGCAAAGAATTTCCACACTCTCCCCCCCCCCCCCCCCCCCCCCCCGTTCCCCCTCTCACTTTGTTGT
>JAAAKM020073195.1:46402082-46501263 GCA_010016025.2 Alatinidae sp. Z8VKAUB7J3 | reverse complement strand
AAAGGGGGGCTCCTTCCAAGTGGGAAAAGGCAAAAAATTTCCCCCCCCCCCCCCCCCCCCCCAGTTATTTTTATTACCTCAAGTTATTGTCTACGAACCATTTACATTTTTACAGGAGGTGATAGGGATTACGCAAGTACTAGAATCGTCTTATGGCAACAAATGATTACAGGCTAAAGTACTGAGCTATTTCTTCCGTGTTATTTATGAACAGCGTACTGAACGTGAGACTTGCTCACTCTACGTATATTGACGGTGTAATATCTTTAGCTCCTAACAAAGTTGTAATTTATATATACCATTCTTGCATTCCTGCGCTTTTTATCTGTTAGAAACTCGTGTTAAACTTTTTGTTGGCGATTTTACGGCAATCATTTTTGTAGACTTTCTTTTGCATAAGCAGATGCTTAAATATTATGCAGTCATGCGCTGAGTGTAACTTGTAGAGATACGAAGTCAAGAAATGACACTTTTTTGCTTTAATAAATGGCAAATACTGTTTCAAAATACCGAGATTTTTGCAGTTAAATGATGCTTTTCCACTGACAACGCTAGCAGCTGGGATGATGATGTCCAGTAACCCGTGCAAAACCACTGTTTGTATATGTACCAAACAGGCCATTTAGATATAGGATTTACATTAAGCATTACAATAATCAATAAGAAATCCAATGACGTTTCTGCTTGTACTGTACAAAATTCTGCTTGGTCTTGCTAACTTATACGTCGCTTTATTCCATGGAGTAAATAGCACTATCTGTTTGAATCGCAGTTTCTAGTTTTTAATCATTTTCTTTGTGCTACCCATCATTCTTTTCTCTTTGCTGCACTATTTCTGAAGTGGATGTAAACGATCGTTTTCTTGACGCTTTTTGCACCTTGTGAGAAGTCGTCCCTTCTTCGTGATAGCTTTAGAGCTATGTGAACTTTGGCATTTATCCATCCCGATGTTAAATATGCGCTGGCCATGCTCCTCCTCTCTCATAAAATAATCTGTGTCCGAGTTTCCTGTTCGCGTTTTAGGATAGGATATTTCTTACTTGGAAGTTAACTTTACTTACATTTTGTGATGATGATGATGATGATGATGATGATGATGATGATGAGGATGAGGATGAAGAAAAAGAAGAAGAAGACAATGATGATGGTGGTGTGATTTTTGTGGTGCTAGTTGTGATAATAATTGTCATTATGGTAATGATGACTCTTAGAATAGGAGCAAATGTGGTAACAGTGTTACTATAGGATCAACATACTTTTCAAACTAGATATCCATTGCCTTGCTGCAGCCGCAGGAGCTATAAGCATTGAAATCATCAAGACTACGCCAACAGTATGCAGACCAATAACAACTGCCACTACTATTACAGATGTTAATAATGCACCAAGATATTTTGTTGGGAATCCTAAACTTTGCCCAAATGCACTATCAAATGTCGCAATTTTTAGCTCTTTGAAGAATATTATCAAAACTACAAAACATCCTGATGCCAAAATTCCTAGATTAATAACATCAGTTTCTATCAGAGATGCTGCTTGTCCAAAGAGAAATCTGTCCAATCCACCTTGACTAGCTCCTCCAATACTCTGCAAGTATGTAAGAAGAACAACTCCAAGTCCAAAGAAAACTGAAAGAGTTATTCCAAGTGCTGCATCTTGCTTAATTCTTGTTGTACTTGTAATTGCTAATGTAACAATTCCACCAAACCATGCAAACACTGCAGCACCCAACATTAAGAGCAGAGAATCTTTTGAACCAGCAAAGAGATATGCAAATCCAATACCGGGTAATGCAGCATGAGCTAAAGCATCTCCAAATAAGCTCTGTTTTCGCAGAACAGTAAAACATCCCAAAGCACCACTAGTTATTCCTAAAATAGCAGAACCAAGAGCAACATACCTAAGAGTATAATCAGTAAAAATTCCGACAAAGATAGTCAGTATTTCTTCTAAAACCATTTTGCATCTTTTATGTTATTGAATAGACATACGTTGTTTTTCTTGATACGCAATATCCAAATTTTCTTTTGTAAATACTTCTTTTATTGGTCCAGCAGATATCAAATTTCTATTTAGCATTACAACCCAGTCAAAGTACTTATCCACAGTTTGCAGATCATGATGAACCATCACAATTGTTTTTCCTTCTTTTTTTAGATCCTCAAGGATTGAGAGTATTGTATCTTCTGTAATTGCGTCAACTCCGTTTAATGGTTCATCCATAAGATAAATTTGAGGATCCTGGGCCAAAGCTCTTGCAAGAAATACTCTTTGTTGCTGACCTCCAGACAACTGACCAATTTGTCTATCTGCATAATCCTTTAACCCAACTTTTGCCAAACAGTCTCTTGCTTTTTCTCTTGTTTGAGAATTAGGACGACGTAACCATCCAAGTTTTCCATAAAGTCCCATCTCTACAACATCTAATGCATCAGTAGGGAAATCCCAATCAACAGTTCCACGTTGTGGAACATAAGCCACTTTGCTTCTTTGTTTTGAATATTGTTTTCCATAAATGCTTACTTTGCCTGCAGTAATTGGAACCAACCCCATTATTGCTTTTATCAGAGTAGATTTACCTGCACCATTTGGACCAACAATTGCAATTAATTGTCCTTCAGGTAAATTTAGATCTAAATTCCATAATGCAGGTTCAGTACGATAAGTAACAGAAAGATTTTTGATTTCAATTGGAAATATTTGTTCGTCATTCATGCTTCTTCGAACCGATTTTTGTTCCATCATTTCAATGCATTCACAATTGTCTCAACGTTGTGTGTAAAGGCTCCAACATAGGTTCCTTCACTAGTTCCCTTTTCACCTATAGCATCTGAGAATAATTTGCCCCCATCGAAAGTTACGGGCCTGAGAATATTTGCCCCATTTTAGAAAATAGGGGAAACGCCCCCTAAAAGTCATAAAATCTCGACGAAAATCAAGCCATCAGATTCAGCGTATCAGAGAACCCCGCTGTAGAAGTTTCAAACTACTATCTACAAAAATGTGGAGTTTCGCATTTTTGCCAGAAGACATCACGGATGCGTGTTTTTTTTCAGGGCTGATCGTATCGACTCAGTGATCCTAGAATGTCACAAGAGGGCTCATTCTAACGGAAATTAAAAGTTCTAGTGCCCTTTTTAGGTGACCAAAAAAACTGGAGGGGACCTAGGCCCCCTCCAACATTTTACTCCGATGTTTTCATAAAAACATTATTTCGTTTGGGGTTAAAACGTTATTTTACCACCATGTTTTCAAAAAATATATTTTGTTTATGGGTAAACCATCATTTAACCCTAATGTTAAAAAAAAATGTTTTGTTTAGATGTGAAGCGCGATAAAATGTCTTTTCATCGTAACAAGACTGGTTCGAAGAGCTTCCTTGAGAAATGCGACAGTTATGGGTCTAAAATTCATTATTGAAATTTTGAGCTTTTTTTTTTCATGTGTCAACTTATTTAGCAGACTCACTTTTCTTTGCCAGTTATATCAATGATTAAAGTTACACATTTAGAACGACAATAATAACTAGAATTCTTTTGCTTCGTAAATCCCTAAATTGTCTTTCAAATCAAAGATTAACAAAATGCATTTCACTATCGTAAGTCTTTTATCCTGTGGTGACCTAAAAATATCATTTTTATAGCGTCAACTCTCTCCTCCAAAGGCAGTCATGTGATGCAGTCTATAAGTTAATCGACGAAAACATGGCCAAAAAATAACCTGGGTATTTTCGAAGACCACATTGCCTTTCCATGATGTGCAAACAACATGTCAAATAGGGATTAATACTTTTATTAGACGGTGAAAAACAACGACAAAATTTTGGATATTTCGATGACATATACAGTGATTGTCATCAGCTGTCAGTATATCTCCTGGTGATAATCACTGTATATGTGATCGAAATATCCAAAATTTTTGTCATTATTTTTCACTGTCATATAAAAAGACTGATCCCTACTTGAACTGTCATTTCAGCTAAAAATTACCGCCTTTGACTTTCAGTCCATTCTCCCCCCACCCCGCGAAAAATGATCTGATCTATCTTCTAAGGATTCGATCTGTCTCTACATATGTGCCATATGATATAAACAAATCTTACCTTCAAAAGTAAAGAGCTCCTGTTTCTTCTGCCGCGTCCTTGTCTGTCTAGTTTTGGCTTCTTCTTCAATAGTACCAGAAATCGGCTGACTTTCTTCCCATTTCATACCCTCCGCTTTCGAAGTATTATCCTTTGACTCGTCAACATTCTTCTTCTGTATTTTTCGGGTTCTTATCCGTGTTGGTACGGCATCTTCAGACGGTTTATCAGGTTGACAGCTCTTTTCACCAATCAAATGCTCAAGATCCTCTAGAACAACCACAGCATTTGAAATTAAGGCCTCATGCATGGCTACTCTACTAGATTGAACCGTTTCCGTTCTAACTGAATTCGGAATAGCAGCTTGACATTGACATGCTGGACGTGCTCAGGCGCTACGGTGTCATCTGCGACTGGGGGACGGGTGATCTGCTGCCGCATTCCACCCGGGATTTTCGTGAGCAGATGAAAAAGCGCTGCCTGCCCAACTGGTCCTGAGCGGAGCACTCGGCAGGCGGCGGTGGGTACAGCATCGGGAAGTGCTCTTGCCGCGCCACTGCTTTAGCGGTCATTCGTCAGGCAATTCAAATGCCAGTAAGACGTTACCCGGAATGCCCGAAAACTTTGCATAGCCCGACAGAAAATACAGCATGCCGTTAACGGCGACCGGGCCCGATTGATCGATGGCGCCGCCGCGCCCGCGGGCGCACACGGGTGGGACCTCGCCAGACAGGACGGCCCGCCGATCCCCTATCTCGCCTATGAGCAATCGTCCTTTCTGGGCATGGTGGTGGCCAGCACTGTGGACGGTAAGCCACTGAACGCCGAGACGATCTATGTCGATGGTCTGGTGGAGACGATCAAGCGGCGTTTGCTGAAAGGCAGCGGCTTTGCTTGGATGCCGGAAACGGCGATCTCAGCCGAGCTTGCGGAGGGCTCTTTGGTGCCCGTTGGCGACGAGACCTGGCGAGCAAAACTGACGATCTCCGCGCTAGCAAATCCGGCGCTGTTCGACCCGGTCGCGCGCGATCTGTGGGAGCAATTGTGACCGGTTTCTAGGAGGTTTGCGCGAACGCGACGATGGCTGTGACCAACACATCCACCGTATCGATCGCGTGGGCGTTTGGCGCGATTGCCTCGGGGATCAGCGAAAATTCTGAACAGGCGATCAATTGCATCTCCGCCCCCGCCGCGGCAAGCTCGGTCGAGGCC
Organism: Alatinidae sp. Z8VKAUB7J3; assembly: GCA_010016025.2. Taxonomy (NCBI): domain Eukaryota; kingdom Metazoa; phylum Cnidaria; class Cubozoa; order Carybdeida; family Alatinidae; species Alatinidae sp. Z8VKAUB7J3. The sequence continues at coordinate 46,495,970 of JAAAKM020073195.1, read as the reverse complement.
GCAAGCATCGCCTCACGGGCAAGGGCGCAGGGGCCGTCGGACTTGATCGCCCGGATCGCGGCCAGCATGGCGTCGCTTTGCGCGGGCCAAATGGCGGAGAGGCCGCGCGCCTCCAAGGCCGTTTCAAACAGCCGTGTGCTTTGCACTGCCGGAGAGGCCAGCATGCCGACGCGCCCGCCTGTCCCAACCACTTGCGCAGCACGCTCAGCCGCTAGTTCAACCATGTTCAAAAGCGGAATGTCGACCGCGCCGGTGATCGCCTCGGCATAGTGGTGCGCCGTGTTGCATGGCATCGCCAAAGCGTCGGCACCTCCGGCCTGCAAGCGGCGGGCCATCGAGGCCAGTACGGGGCCTGGGTCCTCTCCTGTACCATCGATCAGATGGGCGATCCGCGAGGGCACCTGCGGGTTCATGTCGATCAGCAGCGGGATGTGGTCACTGTCGTCCTGCGCGGACACGGCCTCCATCAGCTTTCGCTGCAGGAGAATGGTAGCCTCAGGCCCCATGCCTCCCAGAATGCCGATCCTGCGCAGTGCCGTCATGGCTCAAAGGGTAACCCAGCGCGCCCGATGATCAAATGCAAAGTCATACCCGCCCAAGGCCGCAGCCCCGCCGGTGTGCAGGAACACCACCCGCTCGCCCTCGAAGGCCCCTTTGCGGGCCAGATCGATCAGACCGGCCCGTTCAAAATAGGCTAATAAGGCATATTTGACATAGTTTGCATACACTAGATGCGTACATTCCATGGTGCACAAAGTCCTCATCATCATCATCATCATCATAGTCATCATCATCATCATCATCATCATAATCATCATCATCATCATCATCATCATCATCAGTCAGGAGCGGCCCGGTTCTTTACTAGTCTCCTCTACCCTTCTCTTTCAGTGTGACTAGTTTTAGCTCGTCTAGTGTCTCAGTCTGAGCGTCTGTAAGCCGGAAGTTGTTACTAGTCTCCCTCGCCTTCTAGTGTCTCAGTCTGAGCGTCTGTAAGCCGAAAGTTGTTACTAGTCTCCCTCGCCTTCATTGTCCATGTTTTGGGTCCCAGAAGATCACAGTTTGGCCTAATTTGTTGCTTCAAAATACATGGCCGGCGATTGCTTCTACGACATTGCTTCCGATATCTTTGGCAGATTGCAGTATAAATCTTCGTTAGGCATATGGTCCGTCCAACTTACATTTAAAGCGTGTCGTAGAAGTTTTGTAGAAGTCCCATCTACGACTTTTTCCATGGATTTTAAACCAAATAATTATATTAAATACCGTTATAGTAAGACGTCTATCTTTCATAAAAGAGCATAAGACGAAAAAGGAGGGCTAGGACCATCACTCCTCTAGCCAGTCCTAGCCTCACTGAAATTGTCGTCCTACTTTATCCCTGATCTAATTGTTTATCGTTACTTCATATGGAGATTTTCCATCGGTATTTATTTATCACTCCTTTACCTGTAGAGCGGAACGGACTGCTTTCCTTAAGCGTTAAACCACTGATTTTTTCATGCTTTCTTCTAACCTTTCCGCCAACACCCCCACCCCCCTTTCATGACTAAATCACACCTTATTGGACGAAGAGTGGGAATATGGTGTATTGCTACCTCCTCCGATCCAACTATCTCTTGTTTCAAAAAAGGTCACTGACTTGTTACTGCACTTACAGGAATCTACGTGGCTTTGATTTATTGATCAACGAGAGGAGAGGCAGCGTTCGTGGTCTTCGCAGACTAGAGTGCCCTTTGTATTTGGGTTACTTACGTTTTTCTCGCTTATCTCTGACAATTTAGTTGCTCGTTATTGCAAACGGAATTCTTTCAGAAGTAAAGGGCTGTTATCCAATACTCAAGGGTTAAATCCGTATGGTCTATTTCTTTCTCTTCTAACAACTCCGCCCCATCGTTTCATGTCTTGGGTCACACTTGATTAAACAAAACTTGGGGATGCATTGTCCTGCTGTACTACCGAGATGAGGAAATGTTTTGCTACGTTTTATTCAAATAAGCTATTGCAATGTACAACTACTTTGCCGAGGGCACTGTAAGGTAGTTTGATCAATGGTTCTTGCTTATACCCAATTCTATTCATTACTGCTGGTCAGCGACAGTAGGAAAGTCATAAATTTGAAAAGTGAGGGGGTCCAGAGATATCGGTAGCAGTAAACACGCAACAAAAGGAACGACCTTTCATCTTCTGAAAGACTTCTTCAGGTCTTCAGGTACTGTAGGTCTCTGAGTTCACTTTAGCCTATTTCCAGTAACAATCTGTAGTTGACCAGAAGAAGTCTTCCAGAAGGCGAAAAAGTTGTCAGGTATTTTTTAAATGTGTCATCAGGAATCCTACAACCTGGATTAAGCAACAAAAGGGGGCTAAAGAGAGAGGAAAAATTAGAAAAAAAAAGGTATTTATAACTTACGAGTGGGTGATCGGATCTTAATGAATTTTGTTATTTAGAAGGACATCATGACTTAGAGCTCTTATTTTAAATCCTGATCGGTATTAATCCTTTTATTTTTCTTTTAAATCAATCTATTGATTCATAGAATTTTTTTAGAGCTCATACCGTATGATCTCTTGGCTCTTAGCTCTTCTTGCCTTGTCCCAAGTGCCATATGAGCTCTTAGCTCTTGTTGATTTTCATTTGCTATTGATAAGGAGTGGTCTTTAGTTACCTTTCAAAATCATGAATGGTTTGACTGAAAAAAAATGAAAACTAAAGGCCACTGGTATAGTCTATCTATAGGATAAAATATCTTGTAAATCTTCTCTACAAATATATGACAAGTGTTGTATGATGACTTCAAAAAACTAAATTGTTTTGGAGCACATATTGGTTAATGTTATTCCCCCTTTTCTCATTATTATTGTTATTGTCTCATTAATAGCACCTAAGAACAAGATTCATTTTACTGTAAAACAATCTTTTGGTCACCACAGGTTTTTTCTAGCTTATTGTAAACTTTAAGTCAGTTTAACTATTGACTTTATAGGTTCATTCTATAGATGAATGTGCCAGCTTCTTCCTATCCCCATTTAAATTATTTGAGTTCTTAATTCAATTGCAAAGATACCATTACTAAATTGAATGATTTAATCATTCAATATATATTATTTTGACTATCTTATTTATAGTGATTAAGATAGTGTAACTATCTTGTTTATACTGTAGATCGGCGAAACTTTTAATTAAGACAATACACATGGCAACACTGACTAACACATGCATCTGCCTTAAAATTTTCATAATTTAAAAAAAATCTATATTAGAAAATCAATGTTTTCAGATATAGAAATCAGTGTTGCTGTTCTTATTATAAATTGCTGCTCTGGGATACTTTCGGTCGTATTTTGACTCCCCTCCTCGTATATTTGGGAGAAGGGGGCTTCGGCCTCAACTCACAACTCAACACAAGGCTGTTCCTTACAGCAAAATATTCCTTCAGACTTCGGCAACCCCTTCTAATAAATACCAGATTAGTATTTTGGACTAACCAGATTAGTTTTCCGGAAAGATTGTCTTAGGCTACTGCGCTAAAACATTAAATGAAAACATACATTGAAAAATAAACTCGAATAAACTAAATACAATTCGTAAAAAGAATGTTTCACAGGCATAAATTTGAACCAAATTGCCAGTTTAAACAGTACTAGTTTCTCTCCGTACTAGTTTCTCTAGTTTCAACAATCTAATTCAATAGCTGAATTTATTTCAAATTAATCAAACTACACTAGTAAGACATGATATTATGTAAAAATATATATATGTAAAAATGTTTTGTAATGAAAAAAAAATATTCGAAGCAGATGAATCAGGTCGTAAAATGTTGCGCAATAGATGTTCGTGGGCGGAGAAAATCGTTTCTATAAAATAGAAAAATAGAAAATCGTCCATAAAATAGAAAAATAGAAAATCGTCTCTATAAAATAGAAAAATAGAAAATCGTCTCTATAAAATAGAAAAATAGAAATGGGCAAACTTTTCAATCACAATTGACCATGTAAAAATTAACTAACAAATCAAAACAAGAAACTGTTCACTGTGGAATATGTAGTCATCCATCAAAACAACTTTACAAGCTGCTATTGCTTTGTCTTTTGCACTTATAACCACAAATTCATTCGGGATAAAAAATTAATGGGTGACATTCATTGTAATGGTTCAACATGTGGTGTTTCAAGTCAGTGGTATCATTTTCAGGCACCAAATTTCATCAAATGATTGGTACACTTGTTCTGCTTGGAAAAAATGGTTTTCTGCCGTAAGAATAAAGATATTCTCAAGCATGTAGTATCTGTTCTTAGAATTTCTGCTTGTGGCTTTAAGTTTGTTTGAGTAGTGACTGGAATCTAGAGCACAAAATCCACACAGGTTACCATTTATGTCATGCAAGAGTATGTGGTATCCAATGTGACCTCTTGATCTTACCCTTCCATCAATTACAAGCTTATTGCAAACTTTGCACTTGTGCTTCTTTGCCTCACTGCTGCTATCAGAAGGAATGGGTGACTGAGCCAAAACAAAGTCAACCCCAACATCGAGCTGGAAACTTTTTTCAAAGCAAAAATTTGACATTTCAACTCGAGGGTTTCACCAGAAATACATTTTCACCCAAACCTGTTTCAGCAATTCTTTTTAGGGAACCATTCCAAAAAAGCATGTCATTGTGATCTTCAAGGCGCAAAACTTGTACTTCAAAGTTGCGGGTTTTTGATTAAAGCTCCTCTGCATTGATTGATTTTTTTGTCTGATTAGCAAGATTACGTTTGCAACCTCTGTTTTGTCTCCAACATGCACTATTAAATGATCACAGATATAGATATAGCGAGTAAAAGAGGTATACATATACATATTAAAATCCATACCACTTGAGGTCTCTAGAGGATAAGCACAGCCGGAGATCATACATTTGCATATTTTGGTGGGTGGGTACTCTCCTATCCTGTTTTTTAGCCACAATCCCAACTTTTTTCACTGAAAGGTAAGAGGCACAATTAACTCTTAAAATCCCTGTCACTTGATGTGTCTACACAGCCAGGGATAGAGTACTAAAGTGATGATGCCACCAAAAACTTTTTTCTTGGAATCACAATTGTAACTACATCATACTGTTAACCTTGCCACCACATACCTGTATACAAAATATCACTTTCAAATGTCATATCATCTGTGAGAAACGGTTGTTGTAATATGAAAAAGGCCTAGCCTTTAGAAAACTCTGTTAATTTTGCTCAGTTCATAAAATTATGAACTGGGTTCATTTAATGAGGTTTTGATTTATAGTTTGAACGGGCGTATCTCAACGTTTACTCAAGGTATGGTTCTTAAATGGCTCAACTGGTTATCTATGTCTACAAAAAGAAAGTGATTAGTTCAAAATATTATCAAATTTCATATATTCATTAAATTGTGACTTCACACTGTTACATCACCAAAACCTCACCTTTGATCAGCCAGACTGATAGAACCAAACTGAACTCCAATCTCTCAAATTGGCAAAATATTTATGCTTGGGATGAATATTGCATTCTTATTTACTTCAAAGGGACTGTCATCACTTAATTAATTTTCGGTTTTTAACGTCATCTTTACATAGTTTATTAAAACAAATTTTATGCACAATATAGTTGAAATGGGATAACTACAGAAATAACAAAATGCTAACCTGTCTCATGATAGGAAGGATATATATAAAAAAAAAATTGGATAATGATAAAGATAAAGAAAAGAGTATACGAAAAAGGGAAGATAGAGGGAACGAGAGACAGAGGCAGACAGAGAAAGAGTTTCTTGAGAAGCCTGAGAGAGCAACTGGCAAACAAATGGAGAAACGATATTAGATCAAACGGCATCTTACATCTAACGAGAGAGCGGGACAGTGGGAACATCATGATCACCAACGTCGTCAGACAGGGCACTTTGAAGAATAAGAAGGAGGAGGAGGAGAAGAAGGAGAAGAAGAAGGAAAAGAAAGAGTAAATAGAAAGACAAGAAGATTTAAGTCTACTTTTGGAACATTACCATTTAACGTGAAGTTATTGTTGAATTGCAAAGCGGGGCTTAGTAATTTAATTCAATGGTCCTACATGAAACCCAATAATTCAAAGTTCTTTATGGGCTCTCTGTGCACCCTTCCACCATTCTTTGGTAAACTTATTACAAACTACAAAATAAGTGAAGGAATGCGATAGCTTACAACTAGCAAGGGAGAAAGTAATAGAGCTTGTGTTTGCTTTTGAAAAGCGGTGTGTGTGTGTGTGTGCAACGTGGAATTAGGTAAGCTTTCTACGAGACTAAACTCGAGATTTCAAAATGTTTATGGGAAAGGGGGCTTGTAATATCATAAGCTCGGTAAATAGCATGCTGAAAAATATTGTTTAGATAGTAACAGTTCTTTAGCTGTAGATGGAATTCTTTAATGTTTATGTGTCTACGAAGTTAACATATTGTCTGACCTAAATGTGCTTCTGTGCAACAATGACACTTAAATTAGATGAACACGTAGTACCAGAGTAACAGAGTGGCAACATAGGAGTTTCCTAAGCTTAAAAATTCAGATAGGCGAAATGTTTGAGAGTGAGACGAAGTAAATGAAAGGTGAATAGTCTACCGACAAATTGGTAAAACAATGGGTAAAACGCCAAATGAGGAAACTTCACTGAGAACTTTTTGTCTGAAAGACTTTTTCAGGTCACTTACAAATTTTTACTGAAAACTGGTTAAAGGCGAGACAAAGCTAATATTGTACTGAGGACTGGCAGAACAATTGAATATATGATGTCCTGTACGACGCATGAGTAAGTAAAACTCTATCAATGATAACAGAAAGCAAATATGATGATTAGAAGCAAAGAATACTTAGCGAACCCAAGAGAATTTGGTAAACGTTTACAGAGAAAGTGTTACGACGCTTCAAGAACGCTTTGTTAAAAGACGCATACGTAGGGCGGACATCATATATACGGTTACAGGGATACAATTTTTATCTCGATTATTATCAACCGAAAAACCATCAATACTAGTTAATATACCCATAAAAAGAGGTTAGGAATACCAAGTAGCTTTAAAAAGCTCTGTGATCGCGAAATAAGAAAGGGTACTTTATTATCATCTAAACTCGACTGGAAACTGAATGTTCTGTTGCTGTAAGACGTGGTAATCCAAAATGGTTCTTACATCCTTCAAAGAAGCCCCAGTTAATGAGGAATACGTTTTATAATAAGAACCTTTACAATGAGCCTCCTTTGCAGACTTGCCAAAGTATTGCAGGATTCCCCTACAAACTACATAGCATCCGAGCCGGAACTATTAACCTTTTTCATTCACGAATCCACGATCCTTAACTGTATAGCCACTACAGAAGTAGTCAAGAGAAGAGTTCAAATGCAAATCATCGCCAAATTGGAATGGGTTGAGGAAGCAGTCTTACAATTTTGTACACAACACTCACAAGAAAGCTTGGGTGATATTCTAGCGTTATAAATCTGGGGGTGATCATGTGGGTACATCAAACAATTGCATAAACTGTGGAATAGAGTGGACACAAGTACGAGTACTTCACACAGGGCCCTGTTGGAAGGGACTGGACCAACTAAGGGTCGAGCTGAAATATTGGCGAACTTGTTTTCCATTCACATCACGTCTTATTTTGAAGCTCCATTTCGCAATTTTCCCCATCCTGTCACTAGAAAACAGCGTAGTTTATAAATAATATTGGCGTCATCCACAAAAAATGCGTTCCATATGATTCAAAGTAACCGTTTTTAAATTTACCAAGGACTCGAAAGGCACTCTTATAAGGAACAATTTCAATAGGATCGGGCAGCTGTTCCGCATTTTATCAAACAGTAACGTTGCGAATACCTTACCTCTCTGAATGCAACAGATACCAGTGTTTTCATAACATGGATCACAGGCTCCGGTTGAAAGTTGGCCTAACAAGGAAATTAAATTTTCATTAACAATCGCAAGATGGGGACTACGTAAGCTGGATGGATATAGAACAGTTTTGTAAGGCGTGATGCTAGATTGAATAATATACTCAAAAACACTAGATTGAATAACATACTCCAAAACAATCTACAAACTCTAAATAATACGATTTTAGAAATTGTACACTGCTGCCACACCAGACGTGGTATAGTCAGTACAGTTTTACCAAGGACGTCAAGACAGTTTAGACCTGTTCAAAAAATCAACTATTTATATTTTCATGCACCACCGTACTTTCTCCCATGCTCCTTTATCTGAAAAAGTCGAAAATCACAACCACTTTATATAGGATGTACGGAAGAAATGCGGCAATAAAGTTGAAGATATTCGCTTAAATCTTGCGGGAGGGCCAATTTCAAGGACTTTTGAAAGCGTAATTTGCGGTATAATTTATTATCAAAGATAAAGCAACAAAGTCGGTACAAAATAAAAGAGCAGGGTCTATTTTACACATGTAACAGTTTGAATTGAAAAATTTTATCCTTGGCTTTTAAAACATTATAAAAAATTAACAAAAAGCTTGACCTTCCCGCTAACCTGAAGGCTAGGAGTCAGTCAGCCGTATCAATCGTTAAAAAAGCCTTAGTCTATTAGGAATGACGCAAAATTGCTAATAAATGTCAGTGTCTCTTAATTAAGTACGTTTCATTAGAATTAAGGACAGTTTCATTAGAATGCTGTCCTTAATAAGGATAGTTTTATTATGTCCTTAATTAAGGACAGTTTCATTAGAATGCTGAAAGGTTTAATGGCATATATTTTTAGATATGAATGTGTTGCTCTTAAGTTGGTTTTTCTTACTTGTTTTCATTAAGGATCTTTGCTCCTCGACTTCTTGTCAAATTTGATAATTTGTCTTTCGTTCAGTCCATGAAGTGCGAAGCATTCTTCTGTAAAACCAAAGTTCTGTTGCTCCAAGATGTTTCTCCATTAATTTGGAAAAAAGTCCAGGAGTCACAGCCATAAATTAATATTGGAATGACGTAGCATTGAAAAAATTATTTTCCTAGTTTCTACAGAAGTTGATCGGTATTTTAGAATTTTGCCCATTTGTTTAAATCTTTCTTTTGCAATACCTACTCTTCTTCTAATTTCTGCATCACATCTTCTATCCTCTCAGATTACACTACCCAAGTTCTTAAAGTGTTTAACTTGTTTGATGGAGTTGGTCCCTATGGTAATGTTTATTGCAGGAACTGCCTTTTGATTGATAACAACCATACACTCTGTCTTATTGATTTTGACGGTGAGACCCTTTGCCTCGCTAGCTGTTACTACCCTATTTAGCAAGTATTGCAACTTTTTGTCACTGTCATAGCATTCTACAATCAATACAGCAATTTTGCTAGCAATCTTTCTGAATTAGTCGTTGCAGAAATCATTTCGTAAAACGTAATATTTACTTTTAATTCTAAATTTTTGCAATTTTTTTAAAAAGCAACTGAAAAAATATATTTTCAAGATAAGTAACCTAATTTAGGGAATTAAAACGAACAGATGTTTGCCTCGCAAAAGGGATGAAACACATAGGGATCAAATTTGAATTATTTTTAACTTTGAAAAAGTGAGTGATGTCTTTTCCTAAATTTTTACAACGTTTGTACATGTGGTAAAAGGGCCAAATATATCTATCATATTTCATGCGTTTTGGATCACCTGTTTTGAATGCATTAAAGGTTTTTGTGCGTTAATCGCTGACCCCTTTTCACAAAAATACCTGCCTTGGGATAGCGTTTGAGTTTATGTTAGCAAATGTAAATTTGGTATTTTGTTGACATCACGGCCTGTAATTTTTACATCAGTTACATTGTTTGCTTTTTTGTTTTGTTTATTTATTTTTTACTGTCTTTTTAATATATTGTTGAATCACTGAAACTAAACCAAAGAAAGGTAAACAAATGCTAGGCACCAAATCTCTTAACCTTATTTCCCCACCCCTGCCAAGCAGAATCCATCATGTATGAAATACCCAATAAATTGGTAAGTTCGATAGAATTAGGTCTTTTAACGTATAGTTTTCTTTTTCTGAATTATTCAATATAAAAAGCTTATGTTTAACCTATCAATGTTTCTTTGTATCTAAGATTCGTTAACAAATATAGCAAGAGGGAAGAACACATGACAGTCCAGTGTCAGTTATGACGGTTCACCACACAAAGCTGTCGAAGGTAATAAAAATGGTTTTTATTATTCAGGTAGCTGCATGCACACTACGTATATACTTGATCCATGGTGGCGTGTTGATCTTGAATTCTCAATATATATACAAGCTGTCGAGGTGACGAATAGAGCAGATTGTTGCTGGACATCAACAAATCCTTTCAATATTTTGGTTGGAAACTCAGAAAATCATGATAGCATTGAAAACTGTAGGTAGGTTATGCTCGCTGTTCCTCCTCCAGAAAATTGTGTATTTGCTGAAAATATAAATAGAGATAACAGTAAGAGGGCGCAAACGGTACATATTCTACGAGGGACATTGACCGGATTACATCGAAACGTACGTGCATATACAGGATGTGTTACCCTTTGAAAGTTCAAGCGGACGTGCTTTACGAAATAATCAATTTTCATTGACGTATTCGTGCACCTCGCCTGTAAATATATCCCTTAACGAAGAAGGCGGGAGATCTGAGACCGAAATAAGAGGAAAAAATAAAAAAGACATGAGAGAGAAAAAAAGGAAGAAGATGGACTGAGATTAAAAACAAAATTGATGAATAGAAACGATGGACTGAAAAGATGGACGTAGATGATGAACACGTTGATGGACATGGACGATGGACACGGATGATGGACACGAATGATGGACACGAATGGTGTACAAGGATGATGGACACGGATGATGAAGATGGATGATGGACACGGATGATGGACACGAATGACGGACACGGATGATGGACGGAGATAATTAATGGAAATGATTAGACGGAGACGATAGACCGAGACGATGGACTTAGATGATGGATTGAGATGATAGATTGAGATGATGGACTAAGGTGATGGACACAGATAATTGACACAGGTGATGGACACAGATAATGGACACAGATGATGGACACGGATGATGGGCTGAGACGGTGGACACAGATGACGGACACAGATGATGGACACAGATGGTGGACACAGATGACGGACACAGATGGTGGACACAGATGATGGACGGAGATGATGGACACTGATGATGGATACTAATGATGGACACAGATGATGGACACAGATGATTGACACAAATGATGGACACAGATGATGGATGGACATAATGGACTTAGATGATGGACACAGGTAATGGATACAGTTGCTGGACACAGATGGCGAAGAGAGGTAACCAGAAAAGATAAGGGAGAGACGAGACAAAGAGAAGAGAGGCAGGTGACAATGAGATGTGGTTTTCATTTTTTTTTGCCATTTCCTTAATTTCTAAACAAACACATAGACACGACACCCCGTTAGTTAACATGTTGACGATGTGTTATTCAACTGTGGACTCACGTTAAGATAGTAATGAAGCTCTAAAACCCTATTCTTCCCGAAACGTTATTTTACTTCTAAAAACCCGTTTAGACTACACAATTATTTAGATAATCGTGACGACGATAGTTTCCCGCAATTGTTGCTATAAATATATTTAACATACATACGAATACTCGGATAATTTTACTTCGAAAGAGTTACTTAGCAAAAGGCAGATACTCTGATAATCGCATTTGAAACTCCTAAGCAATATTACCATTGTCAAGTTCTGGGTTGATGCATCCTATCCCTATATTCGCCTTTCTTGCCTTTTAGAGTATATTGGTTTTCGTTCCCTTCCCCCGGTAATATCTCAGGAAGTACTAAAGTAATGCATGCGGAACTTGATTAGAAACATTGAACAGTCTTTAGTCTACAATATTATGATTGTATATTCAGGAAGATTGTTTTCTTTCTTATATTTTTGTATCCAGACTTTAAGCTGGTGTTCTAACAACAAAATCTTAACGTGCTCAGCCCATTTTCCGATCACGTACATTCAGCAACACCAACTCATTCAATATTGTGACGTCATTAGGATATCAACAAAACATAATCCACAGAGAATGTCTCGCCCCTATGAAGATGTCACGGCACGTTGACTCCGCATTTTCAGGTTTTGGGAATTACAAGTATGGGAAAGATAATATGACAAGAATCAAGTTTTCTTAATTTCCGAGCCGTATATATCATTAGGATAAGGCTGTATTGCTCTTTGATTACCCTCCTGACCCTTCGGATTTCTAAAAGTAAAACCCTCAATATTAGTCAATAATACTTCAGCAAATATTGTATCAGGATGACGCGCATTGACTCACAACAAAAATCGATCTCATTTGTACAAATTACTCGAAGCGACTGACTACCCTTTCAATATCTGTCGATAATGAAGGATGTTTTGGTAACAAATCTCATGTTAACAGCCGAGTCTGAAGGTGTCGACTGCCGGCTTTTTCCGAGGGTGGGTTTGTTATTTAGATGATCATTATGATTATTATCATCATTAACCACAACTCATCATCAGAATTGTGCTATTGATTTAGCAATAACACTACAGACTCAGTCGAATATATCTGTCTTGTTCAGTATAAAATATCTGTGTTACTCTATAGATCTGTAAAAACACGTACAAACTGGGTCCCACTGTGTATTTGAAGAATCCTGCAGGGGATTACAGGCTTAAATTTGATGGGAACCGTGAGATTCGGTGGGCGGGGGGGTTGGGAGATGGTCTTAACTTTCGAAGATGTACCAGAGATCAATTGACTCTGACCGATTTTGTAAGACAAGCACCAGAGTTAAAAATATTGTGTCCATGGTAACAAAATATGCCCTTGCTTGGTAGAGCAAATAAAATTTGAAAAAACATATAGGTGACGGGGGGGAGGGGGGCAATAGGATAAACCACTTCACGTAAATATACATCTATGAGTTAAAAAGTGCTGTCTCTGAACTGTGCACGGATTCGCGTGGAAAACAATGCAACGCAACCCTCAGGATTGCAAGAACGAGGAGAAACCGGTAAAACTTTTTGGACGTGGAGGAATCATGGCCAACTTTCCTCTTTGCAGAGCTAAAATCACAAATCCAATTAAGAGGCATAATGAAAAAAGACATTATTTGTACTACTAAAGACAAAAATGGTCGTAATCGATGTTGAAAAAAATGAAACAACAACTTATTCTTCGACAGCAGTCTCCAGTTAAACCTTACTCAATCTAAACATTTCCGCATTTCAAATAATTCATGATCCCAAGCCATAGACTTTAGGCTACCCTGTGCCAAAGCATGATCTTTCTATTCCTTTTATAACCATTTAAAATTTGTAAATGCTTAAAATTTGATCAAGAAGCTTATTTCTTGTTCAATCATTGTCGATCAATGAGATTTTATTCATAGATCATGGTAATAGCCCCGTTCTTTATAAAGATGGCTGAGTACTTCAAAATTATAAATACCTTTATTCTATTTTTGTAACATGTATGACAGACATATTGCAGTGAAAACAGTTACGTTACCAAAATAGCAAGATTTCTATAGGCCTGATGTTCATGCCCTTGTGTTTTTATTTTTGAAGGATTCAAGACACCTAAGAAGAAATGATAAAGCTGTGTTTAAACGCTAAGAGTTTACAGTCATATGGGTCCGTTAACACTACATAACAAAGAGCAAACCACAATCCCTACATTTTAAACATGCGCCCCTGCACTGAAACGCTAACCATTTGACTAGGTCTTAGCTATGTTACATCAACACTCAACAACTACTGTGGACTGGTGAACAGTTATTGATTCATGAGATTTTACTAAAGGTTTTTCATTATGATCAAGTGTTAAATTTAGGCACTAAAGGCACAAAAACTAAATGTTGCGAGGCATACAAGAACTGTTCCTATTCACCTTGCACCATTCAAGAGGATTCGACAACCTATTAGTTCTTGGTTACAGACGATGGTTCGAACCAACTAACCAAGCAAAAAAAAAAGTGAGTTACCCTCTGCAAGGAAAATAGCCAATGCCATTGCAAGTTTCCCTCTTTGCTCCTCAGTGAATCCTTTGAGGAATACGAGAACCTTCAAAAGCAGACAAGAAATGTGGTAAGTACCATTATCGGTATACAGCCATTGTGGAAAAACTGAAAACAATCATAAAAATATGGTACATTAACTCCAAAGAAGGGAAATAGTTATGGGATTCTAGACACATATTTTCTCTTAAGTTTAGCAGAAGTGTAATGTATAAAGTTGTAACACCAAACTTTGTTTGTCAGCCATTGTTAACCAGGATTCTAAAAGTATGGCTTGTCCTTCACTTTAATAGCAATTTAAACGATAAATATCAAATTATCATGAAATACTTTTTACTGGCTGGTTTGGAAAATAGTAAAAGCAATTAATGCTAATACAGAACATGGAAAGATCTCTTCAATCTGGCTGATAATGCATAGCATTTAATTTCTTTACTCACGTCCTCTCATGTTTCTTTTCGTCTGTTTTTACTCCGATTCCCAAAGGTGTAAACCAGGTAGCACTCAAAACTAACCTTTATCTACGTTGGCACGGGCAACCTCCTCAATCACAGTTAAAGGTACTTCCGAAATGCTGGACAATATCTTACGGTCAGTAAAGCGCAGCGAATAGTAAAACTTCGTACTTTTATTGTACGTGTAAACAAATGTAACTGAAGGAATAACACAATCTTATGAACGTAAGTGGAACCAAAACACCGCGATCAATAACGGAAACCCACTGTTCAATTACCATTGCTTCTTTGCACAGTTACTAATGATTCCATGGTCAGTTTGGACTATTAATAGACTTCGAAATTCTAGTTAATACTATTAGCTTGTCTCTTACATACCTCGCTAATTTTAAATGAAAATAGGGTTAACTTCAAGAGCCTCTATTGATATTTCATCATTTCAAAGAGCGTTTATTCTTACTTACATATAAATATTGCGTTCAATTACAGCGATTCAGTAATTATAAGACACGCAACAGAACCCTCCTACCTTCTTGATTTCTTCATTTAGAGATTTCTCTAAGTATTTGAATTGTCGTATAAGTCTCAAGAACAGATCCACTATTGCTCGCATGCTCATAATATCATACTTGGTTCGAAATATGCAGACGGTTCCTGCAAATTTGGGACCATCATCCAAAATAGCACCACCAGGGGCTTTTACATTTACTTACTTACTTACTTTATACATTTGTGAACGACAATAAGTCCTATGCTGAAGCAAAATAAATGAAACAAAACTTTAACTGTTGTCCAAATGGGGCAAAAATGCGTTTTTGACGTCTGGCCTGACTTTATTATACAACATCAAGAGACACGTTGAGACTGGCTCCTCGAGGGTAAAAGAGGTTTATGGAATATGTCAACACTCTTAGCAACACTCTTAGTTAACTGCTTGGCACCAAGTTGTTCGGTTAAAGCATCTGTGATTAAACTCTACAATTACTTGTCTGGCATAGAATTTAATCTTTCGAAGTCGACGTTTTAAAAATATAGTGATTTTATATCCATTGATGTGGTCTCGTAAAGTGATTCTACATCAAGAGATGGCAACACCTTCCTCATCTGGACCGAAGCGGGTGAAAGGGGAAGTATTAATAATCTCTCCTGATAAATTTATGATTTAACTCAATTGTAATAATGAAGCCTTGCTACTTACTTGCCCTGACCATTCTGTGACCCATTCTGTGCGTACTGTATTAGCGTATGCCTGTAAAGCAAACAAAGGCATGGGTAAGAATCAGATGAGTCCTTCAAAGGCATAAGAAAATAATTGACAATCCAGAAGAGGAAGCTAGGGAAGAGGCATCATTGTGATACTTTATGTAATTAAATGCGTTACCATTTCGGG
The DNA here is from genome assembly GCA_010016025.2 of Alatinidae sp. Z8VKAUB7J3. Taxonomy (NCBI): domain Eukaryota; kingdom Metazoa; phylum Cnidaria; class Cubozoa; order Carybdeida; family Alatinidae; species Alatinidae sp. Z8VKAUB7J3. The sequence continues at coordinate 46,480,102 of JAAAKM020073195.1, read as the reverse complement.
ATGTATATTTTCCTTTCAACTAAAAGCATGAAACTTGCCTTACCTCAAGTGATCTTTCGATGATATCTCTGATACTAACTAACATAGTATCTTGGACCTTGAAAACGAAAAAAAAAATATCAGCCATCATAAACAAATTTCACTTACATGGGCATTGCATCACTACAATGTGTTGGAGAACAGGCAAAAATACAAAACGTATTTCACACACATGACTAGAAGAATACGTTAGAGATATGGCTACTTTGAAAGCCCGCTGAGCTCCGTCTGTACCACATTATCTACGAAATTACTATTGCATGACCACGGTGTCAGCCCTTCTGATATTTCACCGAGAATTATATGCAAATTCTTATATTTTGCAGAAGTTTCGATCGAGTTCTATCAAAGTTGTTTCACCTTCACTTCTGCCCTAAATTCCAACAATCAAACGCATTGCTGGGCGCAGTTAATGGTCAAAGAATCATTCTCGAATGGTTACGTGACAGTAAAATGCCATCACTTCTTATCTTGATTACAAACATTTGCCACAGTGAGTTTACCTGCAGAAGCCATTTCTCTACAGCACCCCGAGCGGCTGATGTAGATATCGTTTCACTTAAAGACACCTGTACGAGAAAAGTGATTGTAAGTTTTAATTTATTATAAAACACAATTCAATGTAGTTAACAAGAATGGGGATAAGGTATGAGAGTACTATGACGTATGATTGAACCAGGACACTGTCACCAATTAAACATAGGATTGTTTCAAACCTCGTATCACCACAGAACATCATTTAAAAGTAATATATTTGACGAGAAACACTAAATTTATCACAGGTCTTGCTGCTCAATAGCTCAAGTGGTTAAAAAGACGTCAAACATATTTTTCGTAGGCAATAGCTACTGTAAAACTTTCACACATAATATGCATACATACATACATACATACATACATACATACATACATACATACATACATACATACTTATATACATACATACATGTTATATCCTAATATGCACGCTAGTCATAAAAAGGTGGATCTACGGTTAACGAAGATTATCTATGGATCGCTAGAACTTGATACTGTAAATAAAAAAAGGAAGAAGGAGGCAGCCAGCTAGAATTATTTAACGTAGAGGGTATAACCTTACGCATTACAGATTTTTACAAGAGGGGCTGGGTCAAAATCGCCGACTTTTTATTACGTATATTATGAATGTGCCGGGTTTCCATTCTAGAAAATGCAATATTTCTCTTGACTAGTATCACTTTCCTAGTAGGTCAACTGACCTTTTCACTGAAGTTAGGAAGCGGAGGTGAAAGGCTCAAAGCCATTAGTTACCCCATCAGTTAAATTACTGGAACAGATGATCATACTTCGTCCATCTGCTGATTTTTTGTATCTTGCATTGCAAAACAAGAGGCTTTTCCATGTTTCAAACAGTCAAAGGATGTGTAGCAAACGAAATACATCTGACGACGTCCGACATGCTCTTTATATTTTTCCATATGCTCATTTTACTGATGTTCATTTTAAATTATTAAAGCTCGGTCTCCTATCAGTCAATGAAACCGTATCTCAGGGGGAAATGTAAAACGTTGTAAATGTTACAAGACCGTTTTTTCAAATTATCAAAAACTATTTACAGGTCAAAGATTCTCAAGTTTTCTTTTCTTTTGGAGTTGAACGAGAAAAGTTCTTAGGGGTGAAATCTGATTTTAATTTTCCTATCCAGTGAAAGAGCTCTCCGCTTAAAGCTTTTTGCCGTGTAAAAAATTTACAAATCGTATCAATGCGGAAGAAGCTGACTTTTGAAAAGAATACTAGAGAGGTCGAAAATATGTCGATCTCTGATGGTGACTTTTTTTCTGTTTCTCTAGTGTTCTTTTCAAAACTGATATGTCAAATCCTCTCTTCTCGTTGAAGCTCACTTTTCTTTTGATTCACGTTTCACTTAGAGATAACTGACATACGGACAGGTGCGAAATTAGTAATCGAGTTTTACACTATAGGTACTTGCTTACATGTTGTACTACCAGACGAAAAACACCGTTCTCTCAGTGCAGTGTCTCGATCAGAGACCTCTAACAGGCAGTGCACCAGATATGAAAACCATTCTAAAAAGACAGTAAAACCACCAAACAGGCTCAATAAAACATTTGCACCCTACGTAAGGCATAAAATAAGGATACTAATGGTATAGAACAGAATAGAATGGAAAAATATAATTTCGATATATGATTCCCATAAATTTAGTCTGAAAAGAGTTTCAGTGTATTTACTTTGACATAAAGGTTTATATACGATAATGCGAATCGATTTCCCAAAGGATTTTAATTAAATTAATCAAGCAGACCACTTCACTCGCCACAGTCATATTTCAGGTTTCATACATACAATATAGTTGTGAAATAGTTTGTTAGTGGTACAAAACAAGAATATTGCACGAAACATTGTGTACTTAAAAGCTTTTTTCGTCTGACACTCCTCAGAGTACTAACGTCAGAATGACCGAAATGGAATACGACGGTAGCCACCAATGATAACGCTTGTATGTAATTGTTAGTACGCAGTTGATAATTCACAGACGATGTCTGCTTGTGAGGTGTTGCCTGAACTTGTCGCCACATAATTCTGCAAATCAGACTAGTACTTGATCAGTTATGATATCTAAAACAAGGTTAAGGCATCCTCATGTGATGACAAAGTTGAAGAAATGTTTTGTAGCGTACCTTTTTGCTTCCTTTCTGAACCTTTCTTGGTGATGCTATTTAACGTGTATAATTGTAGGTCAGTTATAGCTTCTTTCCCAAACTACCATTTTAGAACAAAATCTGCTGATGTACCCTTGGCACTTGATCTCAAGACCCTTGCTTCGCACATTACTGTTTATAAGGTAAATAAACATTTAGTTATAGTATGTTCTCTAGTGATAATTTGTAGATGAGAATCGGATACAAGCCTCTAGAATTTTTGAATCATCTGTAATGAAAAAGGAGAGCACAAGAAATGGATGAATTATTATTATTATTTCCTTACGAGTCAGGCGTCGCTGTTAGTGATGCTGTGGTAAGGTTTATGTCAGATTGACTGGGATTAAAGAGGAATAAGGGTTCTTAAAATTTTGTTAATAATTTTACCAAATTCTGCTTGCTATTTGTGATAGTGATTCTGCGAGACCTTGCGTTTTTCATATCAAAGCAATACTTTGTTGAAGTCTCAGTTCTGGCACTGCGTATCTTTAAAGTACGTGATATTCGCTGTGTATGATCAACAGCATAGGGAGTGCTGCACTGTATTTGGCTTGATCAGCACTTATTTCAAATCCTTGGTATTTGTAGGTATGCTAATAACGTCAATCAGTGATTAGCAAACCAACTTTCTATTTTACATGTAAAAAAACATTTCATTTGAGAATGATATTATATGTGCGCCTATCATTTGGCTAAGAAGTTGTTCTCCTTTAGTGCATTGGGGATATGACCTAAATAGAGATTTGTTATGTAACAAATTCTGGGTTTGTGACGGCAAACAGAAATCTTTGAGAGTTTGGTATAACAAAGTTAAGTAATATTAATTCATTCATAAATCGATGATAGGCATTTTAGATCGTGATATTAGTTACAGTTACTGTGAGTGATTTTGATTCCTTTTCATTCGTTGCGCGATTATTTATCACCATAGGAAATGTTTAACATGGTGGATCAGAATAGCAATGGTAAGATACAAGCGGACGAAATCATGCTTTTATTAACAGCTGCAACGGGTAAAGAGATAGGAATGGATCAAAGAATTGTAAGGCACATTGTTCGCCAAATAGAGAAAGATGAAAATGGTGAGCTTCTGTTTCCATTACCTTGTCTAGCATATGTATCGACTACTGTACGTTTGTTCTGCTAGAGTCATCCGTGTAATACAAGCATTACCTCCCATCGTCGTACCTCGTTAGCCTCGACAGTAGCAGCATCTCTATGTATAATCCTGCTCCCCCTCTTCCTTTCTAATGTAGATCGTTTGAAAGTGTAGCAATACTTTGCATTATAGGGGAATCTTGCTTCTCCGTGTTTTGCACTTGTAGCACAGGCTGAAACAAGATGTGTATTAGCTTCCAAAGATCTCACATGAGTTGATAATTTCACACTAAAAAAAAAAAAAAAAATAATAAAAATAATAATAATAACGATAAACAGGGGCTTTCCAAATTACATTGGCTCTTCATCTTCCTTAATGAATATAGGTAGATATGTGCAAACAATAAAATAACAGCGACAAAACAAGGCGACCGAAAGATACTTATCAAACAAGTAGGTTCTCGATGACAGTGGTCCGCAATCTTGGTTCCGCAAAGGATATGAAGGGGCCCACAACCTATTAAGGATTAGACTTCGTTAAAGCTGCCAGGCTATGGTGCAAAAAGGATCGGTAAAAGACGCAATTGAACATTGCTGAGGTAAAATCTCTTGTAAATGCATGCAAGACACGCATTTTGCATGACAGTTATAGCAAAACTTATAAAAGTTCTCGGCAGAACTTTCTCACCTCTTTATCCACATTTGGCTGTCTCACCGAATCGATTCGTCGATCGAAAGTAACAATCGCTTTTCCTATCTTTTGCGCCTGCGAATTGCTATCCGCCACCTGTAAAAATTGTTTAGAGAATAAAGTGAGATGAGCCAACAGAAGTAACGCCGGTATAAATGCAATACGATGAAATGTAACCTGGGATTCGAAAAAGGATTTAAAAATATGTACGTCATACTAAAAAATAAATGGCAATGAAATCTTTGGTATTTGGCACTTACCGAATTTAGTCGAAGTTCCCACCTCTTCAGTAAACCCGCCCTTTATAAGTGTATTAAAAAGCACCATCTCTCTTGGTTTCACGCGTACGGGAAAAGACGTTGTATTCAATTGTCGAATTTTCATTTATACAAATCAAGTTTTAACAAGGTTGTTTTATGCACGGAACCGTAAATTTTAGAAGCACAAAACGATTTACTATAAATAATGTTTGACACTAAGCCTTACAGTTGTAACTGTAAATTTTGTTGATATTTGTTTTATTTCACGATTTTTATACTTTGAAAAATAATCTTGCCCTCTTAGTATCCCGGTATCTCTAATACCTTGATACACAAAATTAACATGTACACGAATTAACGCGGCTTTTATTAACATTAAACAAATTAACGCTTTTTAGAGTAAAAATTCCTTTTGACTAACATTAATTAACCTTTTATCAGCATGTAATTAGCGCTACGTTGAAATGAACGTTTCAAAAATTAACGTCAGGATCTAATTAACGCGAATTTAATTAACGCTTTTTAATTTTGTGTATTAGGGTAATCCCAAACATCTTTTTAGTATTGAAATGCACATTCTGACTTCGAATTGTTTGAGTGAAGGAAATATTTTCAATACCGTTTCTACCGTTTCTCTCAGCGTAATGCTTCCATATGGAGGACGATTTTCTTTTGTGTCCATCCACGCGCTGGAAAAGATGCTTACGTGTCTAACCTACATACCCTGCATCGCACAGGTCACATTTGAATTTATACACAGCGCATTGTTGGTTGATAAAAGAGGGCTTGGGTTCCTTATTCTTCAAATGTATAAATGCTGGCTAATGTATTCATGTGCTCAGTCGAGAAAGCACTCCAAACGCATAACAAGTTGCCCCTTTTTTATCATAGGTACGTAGACGACACCATCACTATTATGCCTGATCCCGTGTGTAGGGAAACTGTGGAAATGGTAGGCCTAAAGGACAGACAGAGCATGTTATGTACGATAACAAATTGAGACTGTTGTAACTGGTGCAAGGGAGAGACATTATTTGAGTAACCAGCTTGACAAATTTAGTTTGAAACTCCCTTCTGGAACCATGGAGGTTCAGTGTAGGCCTATATACAGGATCAGTATTTTACACCTGTCACTGTACATGTACGTACTGTAGTGAACATTTTACAACATAGGAGCCCCGCACGTTATGGATGTAAAGCGTGCTCTTTGCTTCCCTGTACTGGTTGCAGACGCTCATATAGACGTTAGAATGGTCTTCTTCACATTTAATTGTTAATAAACTATTTCAGTGGACATTTCACTCAAAAGTGCTCTACGTATCAGTAAATATCTACATTTCTAGATATTACTTCTAAATGGTAGTTAATTTGGTAGCTTAGGCTATTCACAGGGAGAAATGAAGTATTGTCTCCCAGATTATAAAGAAATTGAAATACCTCGTATGATATCACTTACATACGATATTACAGTCCAGGGATTAGAAATCTAGTTAACTTTGCAAATGCCAAAGCAATTAAAATTTCTTGTGTGTACTTGTTAATGGACAGTACTAATATTTACATAAGAGTTAGGTTGATACATTTTAGGATGCAAAGATACTGTTGCACAAGCACTTAGCAAAACTGCAAGCATGTTTTTTTGTTTATATATATACATTTTTTACATTGATTTTATAGGCCTGGTTTGTTTATTTTAATGAAGACATGTAGGTAAAGTGCTAGTCTCTTTTTCTCCCCATTTTTTCAAATGTTAGATAATTGAGTATTAAGGTTTACAGTTGATGGCATCTGCTTTTCTAACATCAGTTGAAAGGCAAACTACAACAAAGCCATCATGTGTTCCATTTTTTTCACTAAATCTACAACCAGGGTATGGTAATTAGTGCACAGTAACGACTCTTACCAATATCAATGTTTCTTTTGTATGTGCATACAAGTTAGTCTTGTATATATTGTACATATACATTTTATATTTGAGGTGCACACTTTCTTACAATTTGACGTGGTGTAAAGCTTGGCTTCTTACTGTTATCAATTGTTTAGCAAGAATATTGAGCTCCAAACTTTACATATTTCACTGAATACAGGTACTTTAATAGCCCTAACCTAAAGTATTCAACCACAAGACATAAATGCAAATGAAGCTGCATCTACCCATGTCCAAGATGTGCCATTGTAATTTTTAAGGTGCTTTCGTTATTTTTCCCACTCTCCATGCATGTTATGATACCAAAGTTGTATAATTATTGATAAACATTTATAAAATACAAAACTGAAAAGTGCTTGCTGTAGTGTCTTGCATTAAAGACTTTTTGTTGCATTTACAAATTCCAGGGCTTAGAACTTGTTTAAGAAGTGGTTACACTTGAATGCTGCAACCTACTTCCACGACTAACTCTGACGTTAAAGTAATTGACATAACATAACTATGAAGTATCATGGCTGCCTAAATACATTTTTAGCAACATTATCAGTGTATATAACATGTGTCTAAGCCACATGTACAAGAGAGTATATTCTAGGTTAAGAGATTAAATAACATGATTTTCAAACCCAGATATGGGCAGCACACCCATGATAAATGCCCACCATCCGCTACTGACTAAGTCAATGTTCCGAATTCACTCCCTGATTTCCTTAAGAAAATATGCAAAGAGCACACACATTTTCAAGCAAACAAAATCTACAAGCTGCTTAATGTCTGCTTAATGCTAACAGCAAATGTGACATAATGAAACAGATATATATGCAGTACATAAACTCAGTGGGACCAGAATGCAAAGATACACATTATCTCAAAATGTGATAGATGACGGAGTCCATTTTACAAATACTGTCACATACCAGTAGGTTTACAAGGTAATGAAGAACTTTGTAACAAGTTCCATGTTGGCTACACTAATACAGTCTTTACACATAGGTTTAACAATTGCATAGGTTATATCAAAATGTTGGTCATAATGGATTCTTTGTTAACATGATCATTAAATAAATAGACAAGTTATATAGCGGTAATCAGCACAGAGAGTTGCTTGGCAGTTTGAATTGACAGTTTTGCACTGACGGGTCTTAACAGTAGAGAAGTATGATCAGTTAATAAGGTTACTCATCAGACATACTAGTTTGATTCTGGTAGCCTTGTTTTGATTTTGGTAGTCTGATTTTTCATTGCGAATTCTTCCTGCCATCTCTGCTGCCACCTCTTTAACTTTTCCTTTCTACAATAGCCCTCTTGGTATTTATAAATAGATAGATATTAGCAATATTTATAAACTTCATCCAACATTTAGATAAGATTATCCCTGACTAGAAGGAACCTCAATGGAATTAAAAAGCCTAACGTAAAGTTATTGAAGGCATTTTGGAACTTGGCAACTCAGCCATGGAAAGGAATTTCCTTCAGATCGTTATTGTGAACAGAACAGTAGTATTGCCCCTCAGGTATTGCATTGTCTGAAAGTCACTAAATATAGCAGTTCTATGTACAAAGGCATTCAACTTGATGACAGAAATTGTTTCAGCTTGGGTTCATCCTGATGTAAAATACAGTCTTGATAGCTTCACATAGTCATAGATAAAGCTATCATACGACAAAACAAACATTTACACAAAAACCCGACGTGGTAATCTTCGCATCTGCTTGTTGGTTCCTCATCCCTCCACTTTTTATTAGTGGTCACTCCCCTGGTTTGTTGTACTTTACCTTCAACTAAAATAAGAATCCATCTATTTAGGCCTAAGGAATCAGATGTCGCCGGTCGATTGGAAGTATTGGCTAGTGAATACCTCACGCTACGCATCACTTCAAAAACAATTATCCAGTGTTCTCTAATGCCATCCACAGCCTCGAGACTTTGGGCTAACAAATTTGTTCAAATTGAACGACATTGAAATTTAATGTACATAGTGCGCGTGACAACAAGCGCAGTATACCGGCATATATGAATATATACGCTTAGCTATATTTATACTTAAAGAAAGCATCCGACAGAGCTGGCTGTGAGTGGAATCTAGTTCAACAGAAGGATTCAGGTAAATATGTTCAAAACCGAGAAATACGGTATAGCAGAGAGAACTATTGACGCAATCATCGTTGACAATGATCCCGGCCTACGTAGCGTGAATCTGTCCTCTTGGATATCCCTTCTTGGATATTCCCTCTTGGATATCCCTTCTTGGATATTCCCTCTTGGATATCCCTTCTTGCATATTCCTTCTTGGATATCCATTCCTAGATATCCCTTCTTAGATATCCCCTTTTGGATATCCCGTCTTGATATCATTTCTTGGATAATCCTTGCTGGTTCATAAATGTTCCTACTCCAGCCCGTATTGAATCCATCAATCCTGACTCCCGAGCGTAACGTATTTTGTAGACCCCAAATGACGGCCCCTGCTTATGAAATACCAACTGCAGTAAATGGTCCAAACATGCTTATTACTGCAGTTGGTATTTCCTTGCAAGTGACTCGATATGCTATAATAATGCTTCGAAAAAAACCTCCCGTGATATTATTTGACATTCGGTAAAAAAGGAGGGGCGTTTATTTTAGGAACTTTTCAGCTGTAAACATTTTGGTACCTATAATTTTATAGAGAAGACAACTTGTTCTTTCGATTTTACCGATACATGGTACATAATGGATTCACGCAACACAACACCCAATGTCCGTCTGTATAGACACTGAAACTAACACTGGCATGCTAAAGCAACCATATCAGAACAAAGCCAAGTTGTACGCTTTGGATTATGCAGCACAGAGGACGTAGCTCTAAGGAAGAAAAAGGCTTTAACAAAGTTACACATCAAAGAACGTAAGAAAATTGTCATTGAACCCACCAGATTCCACTGCTGCATCGCCATTTTCGAAGTATTCTGGTGCCGTCAGCTGTACCTACATAGCAAGAACATGAGGTTGTACCACTGTTAGGAGGTAACCTGTAGATTACACACCTTTGGATACTTTATACACTAATAAAAACATTATACCTCATCCATAAAGTAGAGGTATTCCTATCACTTAGAACAATATTGACATAATACTACTGACAAGCAAATGAAATGGCTGGTATCTTTTAAGAAATTCTTACACTAAATAAAGGTAAGAGGGTGTGGCGCCAAGTTTAAATGGTACACCGCAAACGGATTGATCACCTACATGCATTACCAGTTGGCATGATAGCAAATTTTAAGTGAGCAATTTCCCTCTCCAATTTATACAATGTCATATTTGTACACTCTGCAAACAATTCAACCTTTTAATAAATTGATACACAACGCGCAAACAAGTAACGGAAGAAAGTGCACTCTAATGCTTAGCTGATCAGCAAGATTCCACAATCTAAGTGAAGTAAGCAGAGGCTCTCTCTTTTAACTGGTATATTTTTAACAAAATGTGCAATCCAAAACTATACATGAAATCATTGTCACTTACCACATAAGTAAAGAGATTCTTGTATGGCAGTCTTGACAGAAGTACCAGTGACTGAAACAAAGCAACAAAGCAGTGTAATTTCATTAAATTAGCAAGCACGTTATGGCTCACTAGCAAAATGTAATATTACATCAGAGCCAGAATGAGGCATCATTATAGTCAGTCCCTTACCAAATAATAAGTGTAAATAAGCCCCTCTCTAAAGAAACAGTCCATTCTGAGGAAAATCTGCTCAATCAGCACCCTTTGTTACAATTGCCCCTCTTGCATAACCACTCCCCTGCAGGGTACATTCAACTGAATTTGGGCTGAAGTTGCCCAAGAAGTTGCAGAATTTATAGACATTTAACTTGGCATATTTTCGATGGAGTCCAGTTTTTAATGTATTTCGGCCGTTTTGCTGACCAGAAATGGGTTATGTCAAATGAAACACTTCCTCCAATTAGTCACTCCAGTAGACCTCTCAGTTTTGGCCTAGTCAATCCATTAGGTCACACTTAATGGTTCTTCTCATTAGTCCAACCTACCAAACTTAGTGCAACTAATGACTCTGACTTATTGCACTGACTGTTTAGTCTGAATAAATTGCCAAACTACTGAAAAATGGGTCTAAGTAATTGATGCAATAGATTGTTTAGTCCAGCTGATTCATAGGACGTATCAGACTTCAAAAAACACAAATTACATAGATCAGTCAAACTGCTAATACCAACTAATTAGTCTGACCAGTAAGACAAACTAATATGACCAATCAATTAGTCCAACAAATCAGTCTGACTAATAAGTCTGACGAGTGAGTCCCACTGGTTAGTCTGACTAATCAGCCCAACTAATTAAACCAACTAATTAAACCAACTAATTAGACTGCCTAATTAGACTGACTAATCTATCCAACTGGTCAGTCAGACCAATAGTTGTTCTAATCAGACTGGCTAAGTCACCGACTAATTAGTCCAACTGATTAGTACGACTAATTAGACTGACAAATTAGACCGACTAATTGCTGTGACTAATCAGTGCCACCAAGTAGAATCACCGATTAGATTAATCCATCCAGCTAATCAGTCAGATAGATGACTCAGATTAGTCAGTGAAACTGATTAGTTGGTCTAATTAGTTGGACTAGTTAGTCTAATTAGTCGAACTAATTGGTCAGTCTAATTAGTCGGTCTGATTAGTCCGACTAATTAGACCAACTGATTAGAACGACCAATTAGACTGACCCTGACTGACTTATCAGACTGATTAATTAAACTGACTAGTCTGCCTAATTTGTACAAACTGATCGGTCTGCCTTGTCAATAAGACTGATCAGTCCAACTGTTTATTCCAATGAAATTGTCCGTCCAATTAGTCACCCCAGTTAATCAGTCATATCAGTTATTTAAGTTCTGAATTTTTTTCTTATAGATCCGTTCACATTGATCTAGTAATTGTTAACGTTTCAGTTTCCGGAGAAAAAGTGTCACAGAACAAGAAGGAGGTATGCCAAAGAAAGCTATTATAGTCTAAATTGTCCCCAGGACCTTAAAGTAGTATTGCAACACATTCTATATTACGTACTGATATCGTTTTGCAGTTTTGTATAGTAGCTAACCACCTGGGTTTTTTTTCAACAGGCCTAATATCAGAACAGCGAGGTGATGTGACTGTGATCTTTGCCACTTTTTTCTGCAATGTTTAATATTGTTTTCCCCTCAAGTATGCATGGCTTTTACCGAGTAAAAACGGTATATCAAAAAATTATTGATTTACTGAGTGAGTAACTATAGGACTAAGTTATCAATTGAATTACCAAGTAAGTAACTGTTGGACTTAGTTATTGAGTGAGTGAGTGAGTGAGTGAGTGAGTGAGTGAGTGAGTGAGTGAGTGAGTGAGTGAGTGAGTGAGTGAGTGATGATGATGATGATGATGATGATGATGATGATGATGATGATGACGATAATGATAATGAAGTGATGGCAGTGAAGATGATAAGCCGATGGCATGGACAACGATGGTATGATGATGTCAATGATGATGACGATGACGATGATGATGATGATGATGATGATGATGATGATGACGATGATGATAATGACGATGATGATAGTGATGACGATGATGACGATGATAATGAGATTATGGCAGTGACGATGATGAGCCGATGGCGTGGACAACGATGGTATGATGACCATGATGATGACAATGACGATGATGATAATGAAATGATGGCAGTGAAGATGATGAGCCGAAGGCATGGACAATGATGGTATGATGATGACAATGATGATGACGATGATGATGATGACGATGATGATGACGATGATGATGACAATGGTAATGATAACGGCTACGATAATCATGGTGGTAATGACGATACCAACGACGACAATAGTGAAAAATGAACCATAACTTCATCTACTCTACTTACTTGATGTCTTTTCAGCATATCTAAACCTAATAGCATATCCATTGGCTGTTCCTCAAGTACTGAAAACGATGAGGGTAGAAAGTCATTTTCGATTTGTATTTGGCACATATGGACTCGTCCTATGATTTTTTGTGTCCCAACGCCAACAGCCGTTCCAGAAAACCGTTGATCGATCAGGTGAGTGATATGGCATCTTTCTGCACATCTGGCACTCATGATGGTCATCTGTGCTCCTAAACACCAATTAAATGAGTAGAAAAAATATTTATAGTACAAGATCAGAGGCGGTGAAATGACATTTGTTCCTTTACGGAAAAAGGGGTTAGGGTATAACACGAAAAAATCCGCTGTTCTAAACAAAACACTATAGTGGTTACGCCATTAAACAGCAAAAATCACTGTCTCTGCTTTGGATCCATCTTCCACTAAGGCATCGCTTTTACTCAATTAGCGAAATGATGGTTATAAACTTACGTAAAATTGTGAGCCTCAAGCAAATGGATTTGCTGTAATAGAGACTGAAGCATACCAATGAGTACCTGTAATATTGAAGATAGGGTAATTCCGATCCTAAAGTTAATTGGCCAAAGCCTCCTATCTACCCTTCCATCACTACTCTGCAGATTGAAGGCATAACTTGGATTAAGAATTATGAACAGTTTGAGTCGTAAGGTTTAAAATGTTAGGTCAAATACTATAACAATTTCAGAGGTTATGCATCGTTCTATTTCATGTATTACTTCTTTATCTAACTATTTTAAAAACGCAAATGCATGAAAAAAAAGTATTAAAATTGACAACACATCACTTGCGTACTGGTAAGTGACTTAAAGTGTGAAAAATACTGATGCTATAAATATTGATCCTATAGTTCTTTTATCTATTGGCAAGAGTATTACTAGAGATAAAATTTGTAACAAGATCGGAAGTTATTTCTCCAGAAAACAATATCAATCTGATTCAAAGACACAGGCATCGATTTCGACTTGATCCGATCTGAAGTTGCATTTTTATTTTTCCAGGAAACAATATCGATCTGATTCAAAGACACAGGCATCGATTTCGACTTGATCCGATCCGAAGTTGATGGTTAGCACTAGTGCTATCAGCGGAAACCCTGAGGATGTTACTGTACTTACCACGCTTTGTACTTATCTTGTACTTGTCACCTTGTTTATTTCCATAAGTTACAGATACATATAAATCAATAAAGAGAGCCGCAGTGGTCCAGTCGATTCTTCACTTGCCTTCATTGCTAGAGGATACTTGTTCAATTCACTAAAGAGCCATCGATGACGTCAGGAAGGGCATCCAGTCTAGTGGATTTTTCACTTGCCTTTATTGCTAGAGGATACTTGTTTAATTCCCTAAAGAGCCATTGATGGCGTCAGGAAGGGCAACCAGTCTAGTGGATTCTTCACTTGCCTTTATTGCAAGAGGATACTTGTTCAATTCACTAAAGAGCCATCGATGACGTCAGGAAGGGCATCCAGTCTAGTGATTTTTTTTCACTTGCCTTTATTGCCAGAGGATACTTGTTTAATTCCCTAAAGAGCCATTGATGGCGTCAGGAAGGGCAACCAGTCTAGTGGATTCTTCACTTGCCTTTATTGCAAGAGGATACTTGTTCAATTCACTAAAGAGCCATCGATGACGTCAGGAAGGGCATCCAGTCTAGTGAATTTTTTTTCACTTGCCTTTATTGCCTGAGCCATCGATGACGTCAAGAAGGGCATCCAGTCTAGTGAATTTTTCACTTGCCTTTATTGCCTGAGGATACTTGTTTGATTCCCTAAAGAGCCATTGATGACGTCAGGAAGGGCACCCGGTCCAGTGGATTCTTCACTTGCCTTTATTGCCAGAGGATACAGTTTTGATTTCCTCAAGAGCCAATGGTGACTGTGAAACTAGTTAACGGCTCTGTCTTTTCGGCTGCCACACCACGTTTGGCGCTTTTTGCGTTTCACTTTTTAAACAGTGTTAAATCCCCAACTATCGGGATAAACTTTATAGACTGTTGACATCTATATTGAAGAACCTTGAAGCCGCTGAAGGTATAGAAATGGGGACGAAATTCACAAGTAAAACAAATACAAATTCCTGTTTACGGTAAATGTAGAACAATGAACTTTGGAGCATAGTTGTGTCTACGTTGCAACAATGGCACATCGTGGATAAATATTGAACGATAGCTAAACTACTTTTAAGGAATATTTTCTGCAAAGATTGGCATGCTACATATGTAACTGCTATTCACAGGAACAGAATGGTACTTCAATTTAGGTGGTAAATAACTCGTCAGTAGAACAACAGGATTCAAACTAAGAAACTGTAAAAATTTTAACTCTGTTTGTAAGATTTTATTAAAGTTATGTAACATAAGTTGGGGTTCACTATTCAGGTTTTTATCATAATGGGTGTATTTTTATGCCAGATAATAAAATAAAGAAATTAAAGAAGGCTATTAAATATGTATTACTTCAAAGTCAAGCAGCATTACCCAACAATTACAAGTAGGATGCAGCAATAACGTTAGTCATGTGGATAATGATATAATGACATAGAAAGTAGTCATGAAATAGTGTGTATATCTAGGAGAACCTAGTGCTAGGACATACCTTGTTGAGGCCTACTGCTCTACTGACTACACCAAGGCTAAAAGCCAAGCGACAAATAACTGGAGATGAACTATTGTTTCTTTAACTACTAAAATTTTTCATGGAAATCGTGAGCTTGATGGATACAACATACACTCTGACATGGTATAAATTGAATATCTTAAGCTGTGTAGAACAAGCTTGCTTGCTTGACGGCTAAGTTTCAACCTCTTTGCTCTGTGCTGCACTGGTGAAGACAAAAGGTGAAACATTAATGTCTACAGGTTGAGAGAATTTTCACTCCTTTACATAAGTTAATTTGAGCACTCTCTGTTTAAGACAATACTACTGCTACATGTTTTTTATGAGAATAATGCTTAGAAGCATTAACAAGCTCACATAGCTGAAAAAATAAGCATGCGCTAAGCATATTCCCCAGCCTGATTTTCTGAGCAGTGACGTTCTAGTGATTATGCCAAAATGGTGGACGTATGATTCAAATTCACATGCACTGTTTTGATTGTTGAGAGTGGGGAGAGTCCTATGTATAGTTCGACCATTGGATTACTTTTAACGTGTATGCTTATAAGTGTTATGCTTATAAAACAAGTCCAAGACTTATAAATGCGACATGCTAAAAAATCTTGAAATGAACAATGGCCTAAGCATATGATAAACATATTTTGAACCTGAAATGGAGCCTTGCTTAAGCGTACCTGAGCCTGTCTCAGAAAAATCATATGCTTATAAAAAAACACCATGTACTTGCATTATGGCCGGTGAAATTACAGCAGTGGGTCTTTTATGAGGGGAGGGGAATTCCCATACAAAGAATGACACAAAAAAGTGACAACCAGTTCTAACAACCTTGACAAGCAAGAATGTTGGTAAGAATCCTACAGACATCATGAATTATCAGAGATTAAATATCAGCTGGTGCCAATCTGCATGAAGGACCCCATCAGTAGTAGCCCTGTATCAGAAATGTTAGTTTGATAATATATACTATAGGCCTATTCACTTCACTTGCTTAAAATTTACCTCTGGGTCTGCTGGAACAGATTCATCAATGTACCAGTCTGATTCCCAATTCCAAAACCCTGATGGTAATTTAAATGATGATTGAGGTAAGTGCTCTTTGCCATTTTTGCTACTCCAGGCCCAGCGATCAGTCCCAAGGAGCTGCAATAACAAGAATTAACAAGAAAACGAACAAAGCATGTGAATGCACAAAAATCACTGTTAACAGGCTCCATCAATGCTTGGCAGTAATCTGCCCAATCCTATCTCACTCACTGATAAGCTGAGGTAGGGATGGGTTTCCTTGTTAAATGATTTGTAGTTCTCTCCTTAAAAAGCAGAAATAAAAAATAAATCCTTTATCATACATCCAAATATTGGAATGTCATACTCCTACTCTGTATGAACCCCATCTCACTCACAGATAAGCTGTGATAAGGATGGCTTTTCTAATTAAAGGATCCAAAGTTTCAATTTTAAAAAGCAGAAGTAAAGCAAAAAATCCTTTATCATTTATACATCCAAATACAGGGGTGTCATATTTCTACTGTGTATTCCTAAGTATATAGAGATATATTCTATTGGGCGATTCCACGGTGAAGTGGGCATTTTTGGGAGAAAATGAAAATTGTTCATTGCACAAAATATAATTATAATGTTATTCAAAAGATAAAAATGTTGCGCAATATTCAAAAATTTCAAAAATTTTGTAAAAAGGCCTTAAAACATACTTTTTTAATTACATTTTGACTTTTTAGTTTTTAGGATTTTTAGTATCTCTAAAGTATTTTTACATGTATATGTTGTATTTAGGCAAGATATTTTAGATTTTGAGAAAATTATTTACCAAAATGTATGAGATTTGAAACGACCGAAACGGTTGCTCACTTATAATCAACCGGTTTTTAGTTATTTTGAGCATTATGACTGAAAAATATCCTCCAAACATCAAAAATATAACTCTTAGTTCACTGTTGGTACAATATTCATCTAAAAATGTGATTTTCTCATAAATTTTTTACATATATTGTTATATAAGATTCTCCAGCAAACTTCACTTTATTGCACAACAAATTTTTTCATTTTTTCGGAATTTCAAAAAATTTTGCATTTTTAGCTTCAAATTTTGATACTACGAAATCGTCAGTACAAATTCAGGAAAGAAAACCTAAGTTTAAAGATATAATAATCATGTTATGAAAGATAAGTAACAAAACAGAAAGGCAAAAAACTCCACTATATGTCAACAAAACGCCAATATCGCAAAATTTCAAGAAAATCTTAAAAAAAATTATTTATCATAAGACTTCCTAGTAGATTTTAATAAAAGCCACCAAATTTCGTGTCAATCAGGCCAGGCTTTAAAAAGATATGAGCTGATATGTGTAGCCGCGGGCCTTCTAGCCCCTCCCCCCTCCCCTATGTAACATAGGGTTAACCAAATGTTACCTTAGAAGTATATCAAAATATTGAAGATAAGAGGCGTAATGGATGTAATTGACATGCATGGTAGAAATTTCAGGGGCTACGACTTCGCATTACGCGACAATTCATCACCCGACCATTCATCCCTTCAACAATTCATCATGCGACAATACATCACAAAGACAAATCATCATGCGACTATTCATTGCCTGACTTTATTTGTTAATGCCACAAGATTACAACATAGTCTACTTGCAGACCATATACTGCACTGCTTTAAATATGTTAAAATGTCAGTTTCACCTAACATAACTGTCGTAAAAGACGGGAAAACGACACTGAGAGCCGACCATAGAGTAACAAGTGTAGATAAGACAGCCCAATGCCGCTCGCTGTGCCTCCCACTGGGTCAAACGAAAGTTGATCAGTAATTGTTGGCGGGAGAGAATAGCGTGAACAAACAGCATGCTTGGGGGTATTCCTGGATAAATTGAAAAAAGTGTGCTTACTACCAAAATGACCATTTTACTCAATAACACATTGGTGTCATCTTCAGGTTATGAATAGTCGCATGATGAATTGTCGCGTGATAAATTGTCGCGTGATGAAAAGTCAGGCGACCGAAATTTCCATAAGAAGAAACCCAAAGACCATGAAAACTAATATCAAAACCACATATTGCGATACAATGAGTAACTGTTAAGCTGCAACCCCTTATTGTATTCGATTAATTTCGTTACTGAAGCCATCATAAATTCGGTCTCCAGACTTATGTAAAATTTTGATAAGCACATAGAGCGGGCGCTGGAAACTAACGGCACGCAAGTAAGTTATTAATTGCCAGTGACCACGGTCATAAGTTTCATCATTCTCCGGAAACAATCCTAACAATAGCATCCATTCAATTTTATATCATATTTTGTTTCATCGATACGAAAATGTCAGAGGTGGGTAAATTCAACTGAAAGTGGCATTGTATAGTCTAAATTCTAGCTCGGACAAGCTAAGCCATTTTTTTAAAGTCGTGAAAACAGTTAGTTCATTAAAGCCAAAAGACACAATTTTCTTGTAGTTCTGAAGTTATATCTCACGGAAGGCATTTTCAAGGAACTTTCAAGGCATATACCCATGGACATACGGACAAGAGTCACCCCACAGTCATCCCATAGGGCCGACATTTTTATTTCCGATGCATTATGATATACTAAAGTGAAAATATATATGCCGATCAGAATGACAGGGGGCGGAATACGCTAGTGAATTCTCTTAGGGGAGCGGCACCCGCCCTTGCCCCCCCCCTCAGCTTCGTGACTGTTTGGGAGACAGGATTGTAGATATATCAAAGAAATCATTTTTATGACATATATAAGCTGAAATCTACTTGGGAGCCCACCACTTCTTCGTCCCCCCCCCTCCCTTCGTAATTTAGTGAAAAATATTTGTCAGGATAAATTGAGTCATCCCTAAAAGTTTCCTTTCCCTCCTGTCTTCGTTGCAAAATCCTTCTCTCGTTTCTTGGGACTTGAT
Organism: Alatinidae sp. Z8VKAUB7J3; assembly: GCA_010016025.2. NCBI lineage: Eukaryota > Metazoa > Cnidaria > Cubozoa > Carybdeida > Alatinidae > Alatinidae sp. Z8VKAUB7J3. The sequence goes on along the minus strand of JAAAKM020073195.1, from coordinate 46,460,894 downwards.
GAAGGTCTGTTTGACGTAGTGTAATTTATCAATGACGTCATGACATCTGCTTCCTAGAAAACGCTGTGGCCCAGGCCACTGCTCTTGCTCCCAGAAAACTTCCCTGTTGCTGATATTTAAAAGTCAGCTATTAAATGAATAGACAATTTGGTTTGTTTCGTAAAAGAAAAATCCGACTAGCTTGAGTGAAATCATCTTTTCCTAGAAAACTTGCCTTCCGATCAAATCCTGCTGCAGATTTGATATCCAACAAATACTTATTTCATCGAAGAGGGGATCTGAAATGCCAGTTTTGAAAAGATAAACCATAGACGGGCTGGATGACAGTTCTTCCCTGGCCAAGTCACATGGTGCTAAGAGGCTAGTCTCTTCTCGCTCTTCGTCCTTTCAGCAAAGAAGGGACGTACAGTAGTATCTGTTCTCATTGAGGACAGATTCTTTCCATAATTCGCAAGAGGCTGTCCCACTGGGAGGTTGAGCCTGTAGTCAGGGTCATTGGAGGATGACATGGAATGAAAAGCTCAATGGTGAAAACGTAGGACCACGAGGAATCAGTGTTGTAACGTGATGTGCTATCATTACACCATGGTCCCTGCCATTGAGCCATAGAAATTTGGGGTGTCATTCTTTTCAATTGACGTCACTACACATCTTTGCATTTCAGAGAAAGTTGTTCTACCTATTGCTATTCTTCTTTTCACCTCTTCACATCTACCATCTTCGATGATCATTTGTCCAAGGTAGATAAATATTAATACTTGTTCTATATTTGTGACATCTATGTCAATGTTGATGGTAGATCTGGTGATATGTAGCAGTTGATGTATCTCTGAGTTACACATAAAACTTCATCATCATCATCATCATCATCATCATCATCATCCTCATCCTCATCCTCATCCTCATCCTCATCCTCATCCTCATCTACGCAGTAAGCCGCAAAGGCAGATCAATGTGACCGACGCGCTTCGATTATTCAGCTAATATCGAGCAGTCATTTCTTCAAAGAGAATATCTGAGAGGAGGAAATAAGCAAAAAGCCGCACCTGAAAATGCAATGCTTGTATCCTCTTGTATGTCACGATAACTACATTACAATGTATGACGATACAATTTCTGCATTCAACTTTTATGTACCTCTAAACTCTATTCGATCACGACAATTTCTTCTCGTATAACTCTTTGCATGCTAACCATGTGCAATGTCCACCACCCTGTGTAAAATTTGTCTCAAGATGTAACAGGTAGCTCCAAATTGATGTGCTCTCAGTCACCTACGCGCAGTGCTCAGAACGAGATTAATAGATAATTACAATCGGCTGCAAGTAACTACTGTCGTTACTGAAATCAAGCACTAGCATTAAAATCTGCCAAAATTCTGCTGCCGAGACGTAGTTATCTTCAACTATGTTCACTACCTCAACTCTATTACATATTAATTAAGTGTCTTTATATTGCCATGTTTTCTCATTCGAGGATGTTGATATCTACAAACGGAGTCCAAACTTCCCAGGTAAATATATTACAGCTTTGATCATTTAATTTTAAATGAAATCCATGGAAAGTAGGTTCCATTATTAATGAATCAGTGAAGCTCCCCCTCTTTGAAATAGGGAATCAACTGTTTCCTTCATTCTTAATATACAGGTTAAGTCTCTAAGACGCCACTATTAACATAGAACATGTGCCAATCTTTTGATCTATAAAGTGGATATGCTTGCGTAGATATGAATTCGTTCCATCTGATAAACTTAAGTGGTGCACGTACAATGTTCTGTCCAGATTTGTGTTACAAATCCAGATTTGTGTTACTTCCTGTCATACTTCAACAGATTTTCCTATCCATATACTATCCATCCTATCCTATCCTATCCATATTCTGTTAAAAATGCAGTGCGATGTTGTGATATTATATGTCAAGCTTTCTAACCTGTTTTGTCCGTTTGTAGAGAGGTTCACCTCTTCCTGTCTAACAGATTGCTCAATTCTTATCTGTCGCTTCAGTAGTTCCGTTATCTTTAATATCCTCCATTGCTATTGATTCTGGGTTGATCGAAACGCTAGAAGCATTACTACTAATTCGACTGCCCCTATCTGGCAATTTGGACGGTGACAGGAACGAGGAGTTTTTTGAACCGTTTTCACTTAAACGTTGCTTAATGGTTCGCGCCTTTTTGCTTGTACTTTGTGATTCGCTTTCATAATCCTTACTGGACTCTAATGGATAGTCCTCAGAGGTTGCACAACGTAGAATTGACAATACCGATTCGCGATATGCTCGTAAACAAACAACACAAGCTACCGGATTCACTGCACTATTTGCGCAAACTATGACGAACTCGAGATCACGCAATATGTGACGGAAGGTACAAGAACACTGCAAACAGAACTGTAGAATATATATCATGACAACAACTGGAAAATAACATGCAAAGAAAAGGACCAGCAGCGTTAAGAACGTTCGAGTAACCACCTTTTCACGTCTTGCATTCTTTCTTTTTCTTTTCTCTCGAGATTTCTCCTTCTTCTATAACATTAGAAAGTAGACCATTTAGGTATTGTGCTTTCCTTAGGTATTGTGAATTTCTTCAGGTCCCCTCTGGTGAACTCTGGCCAGTCACGTCAGCTCATTCCTGGGTAGAGCAGTAAACCACAAACCCTGATTTTTGGATACCCTATGCCAAACGCTAGATACAACTATCATTTGGCATAGCCTATGCCTAAAGCTGGATACCCTATGCCAAACGTTGGATACCTGTTGGCACTCTAACCCTGACCTATCTCACTATGGGTGAAATCTGATTGGTTCATTTTTGAGCTTCAGTCACATCATCAATACTTTATTGGCAACAGATATCCACTGTTTGGCATAGGGTATCCAGCGTTAGGAATAGGCCAGCGTTTGGCATATGGTATCTATGCCAAATGCTGGGTATATCCAACGTTTTGCAAAGAGTATCCAAAAATCTGGGATTTGTGGCAGACTGGGGTAGAGTACCTAAATGTATGGTTGCTGCCATCCCTGAGCTATACCCACCACTGGCACTGTGCCCACTAGAACTGAGGGATTATGGAAATTTATTTCAATGGAAGTATATTTTTTTGGAGAGAAGACATTTTTGGTTATTGGGAGCCAGAATTCCAAGCGTTTTTCAAAAAACGGTCAGTAATTATAGGCAGCGCCATAATGCTGCCTGTATTTACGTGTGAGGGGTCACGGATCCGGAGGATTACAATAGGGGCGGTTACGGATTGTAATTCTAACTAAAAAGTGATTGGCGCACGCTGTAACTAATGACACAGGGAATTAAGAAGGAACTTTTAGGTCATTCTATTTGAAAAGTATTAAAAAAGCTTGTCCGGTGACAGGCATCAAAGTTGTTACATATATTCTTACGTGACGATTGAAAACCCACAGGATGTGTCTTTGGAACGATAAATGTTCGGTTAAAGTACCTATTGAAAGCGTCACGTGATTGTTTTCACTGCTTTAAGTTATTAAGCTAGAAAGAACAAGGGAGGAGACAACCCCCTTTATATAAAGAATAATCTATTCAAATAGGTTTCAAATCTATCGTTTGCTTTCAGTTTAAAGCTCATTTTTTTTATTTAATTTCTGATTGTTTTTCATATTATAACCAGGCCTATCCAAGATATATGTTGAGGTATCGCCCCAACATTATCTGAAGCCTCGTGAAGAGTAAGTAATTTTCCGTTAGAATGTACATTTTAGGAATCTACCCTGCCCCACTTAAAAAATGACTCACCCCCATTTCTCATTCTAGCATACATGTAATTACAAATCACCAAACATGGCCTAATTTTAATGCCGAGATTAAGTGAACTGATGGAACTCGAAAATCCCATGTTAGAATTGAAAATTTATATCTAAAAAGTACTCAAGTATTCATTGGCGGGAGATACCGCTTTTAATATCGGGCCATGGCTTCTTGAAGATGCTACAAAATGTTTGCTAGGATTTTGCTCTATTTCCTCTAATTGCTTAGAAATCTTAGAAAATGTCTAGCTCTTTTTCACAAGTGTACTCTATGAAGGATATTGCTTTTAGAACAAAATCGGTACTATCATGAGCAGAAGACAATAACCTGTAAGATGATTGGAACCATTTTCCTTGATCAAGGAAATGCTGTATACTCGTAGGCTTAAACGGGAGCTGCATATTCAAACGGATTCGATCCGTTAAAAAATTATATCTTATAAATTTATTCCTAAATAGTCATTTATCATTCTCATTGAAAATGGCTTCAAGATTACATTTTAAAACGTCTAGAAAACGCACTGTGATTATTGATTCTTAATGTTGAAAAGAAGGAAGTCATGGAGTTAGGCTAATGCACATTTCTCCAACGTTTTTTGCAACCATGGAATATTTTTGTCTCAACCATTTCCAATACCATTTTAAACTGCATGTAAGCAAGGCTTCACTAGCCATATTTCATGTGGCCTGATATTCCCAGACTACACTACCTGGCAAACAAGAATTTTTACTAATTTAGACATAAACCTTGTTTTGTGAACATGTTTGAATCCTGTTTAAAGAACAGAGCACTAGTTTTCACGAGTCAATGGAGCATAGATATACACAATTTTCTTGGGGCAAACAGGGACTATCAATTTTATAATACAATATAGGCCAAATACCAGCAAAGATATTCATGTGCCCATAGGATGTTCCAATTGCATTGTTAATAAATGATAGGTTATTCATGCTTCTGTGTGTGACCGATGCACAATCAAGTAGAATACTTGCTTCCCCAATTCAACATTCAAGCTCTTATTCTGACATTCATGGCATAAAATATTCATGTTTTTGACTTCTTGCTCCAAACGTGTTAGGTGCCCATTAGGTTTTTTTGAGATTGTTGTTAATCGTATGCTGATCTTTGATGCTTCGGTTACAAAATGTTGCCACTTAAAGTATGTTAAAGCATAATTGTAACTGAAACCAAGATAGATGCAATAATGTCGTACATGATGTTTCATGCATGAAAGAAGCGTGAGTTCCCAACCTTTAACCTGTCTACTGTTTGTGATATTGGTACTTGTCTGTCTAATCTAATTGCTATGGGAACAAGTCGGGTTAGTATTGAAGCACTTTTCAATCTTATCCTGCTAGGTTTTAATATGTGTACTCTGTACCATAAATAAAAATGAAAATGAAAATAGGCTTAGAATTTTCATGAGGAATTCGCTAGCAAGCTCCCTCAAATTTAACATTGGGTTCACGATACTGAATAAATATTTTTGAACTAAGAAACAAAGCAAAACCCCATCCAGTTCAGGTTTCGAGTTTTAAGAAAGGATTTCAGTACTTAAGATTTCTTATATAGTTTCTTTCTTAGAAAAATTATTGCCAATAAACATGCCAATCTCTCAATCAAAGACCCCTGATGGGCAGTGGGCCCGACATTGAAACTACCCTAAAATAACAGAAAAACCACCAAACAGGCTAACTAATAAATAAAGGGCAGCTAGGGCGTCCAAGGGCACCCCTCAATTTGTACTACTGGGGAGAGAAGCAAGCCATGAGGCAGGCTCAACCGCCCAGTAGGACTGCCTCTCGCGGATTATGGAAAGCATCTATCATCAATGAGAACAGATACTACATCCATTCCTTGCCAAAAGACCGAGAAGCCAATAAACATGCCACCTTCGTCATTCTGTAGCAGAGTTTTCTGTATACTACACTTCTCCTTTGAGGCTGCATTTGTATTAAGGCCAGCTTGTTAATAAGGGCATTTCAATCCAGTCCGACGGCTGGACGCAATTCACAGAGTTGCCTGTATTGTTGTTTTCTTGAAGCATGCATGCATATTGATTGTCGATAAATTGGCCAATTTGGAAATGTCAGTAACTTGTAAGTTTTCAATGACCCACCTGATGATTAGTCACGGCACATTGGTTAAAACCGTGGTGATATGGTTCCTAAATATGTATTCCTTATGATTTACTGTAAGCGTGCATTGCCAAGTTATCATCTATGTGGATGTAACCAGTGCTCCCATAAAGTGCTATCCCGAAAGTCAGACATTTGCAGACAGCAGTTACAGGGAATCGTACGGGCCAACGTGGGGTAAAGCAAGTTAATTAGTTTTTAAAAACTTCGGCTGAGCCTAGAAATTTGTACGTGGTTACAGTGTCACCTATGCAACCGAATGTCTCCTTCGTTCAAGTAATAACCATGGTTTAGACAGCTGCAGAAGAGATCAATGTGGATTTTGAGTCTCTCAGTGTTACATCTCTGCGAAGGCCACATCTATTTTTTGTGCATTTGATACCTAGAATTTAACACCTGATCACAAAAAAACATTTTGTCAAGGCCTTTATCACTTGAATCAATATCTATGTCCGTTCGTATAATATCTATGTCAGTTAAATTCTCAACAAATGGCTCAGTCAATCACGTAACATTGACCTGGACAGCTTTACACGAGGCACAACTTCAGATGTAGGAATTATGGTTTGTTGCGAACCTGTAATTACGATTAAGGCCCAAGTAAAAACGTCGCTCTTCTCATGCGCCGAACCTAATACAATTGGATTCGATGTTGGAGTGGCTTTGGAGCGACTCTGTATCAAACGTCGCTCCAAATGTGCAGCTCCTAATGCAAAAACTAATCACGACGTCACCACAACAAGAGCACATTCACAATGTTTATGACCAGTGTCGCAATACGGAGTAAAAATTCGACACCTTACAGTACCTCTCCAAGTTTCCTGAACACAGCAGATCATCACTCCTACTTCCAATCTCCATACTACACTCACACGCCAGCTATCCTGAGTAGCACACAGGTTTCATATTGGAAGAGAAAAGTGTCCTAGAGCAGCATTAACATGTGCTAAGACAGAAAGAAGTGTTTCACTTTAGTTTTGTTCCGAGTGTGAACGAAAGAGCGCTGTTTTGACTAGAAAACCATGTAATGAACGCCTTTCCTCAATAGTATTCTGTTTCGTGATCATATAGGGTACCAGTAGGGAAGACCAGAATTTTCTTGTTGAAAATGGTGATTTGTCCAAACCTTTGCTTTTGAATACTGCTAAAAATTGGGTAGCCTGTATACCGCCATTAAACGGCCGTTCTCCTCGCAGTAAAGTTTATTTTCTAAACGACTCAAGATTTTACCGTAGATCACGTTAACAAAGCAAAGAAATTATGGCTTTCCGTGTGTCACGAGACACATTCGATTTCAAACTCTTTCGAATTTGTCACAAATTCCATGAAGATCCTCTACGATTTGCGACATTTTGTCCTTATAGGCAATGATGAACCCCTTCGTGAAAAACACAGGAAAGCCACATTCTATATTGAGGGGTCTGTAATTAATTGAAGGCACCAAAAAAGGGGGTCTTTAATTAGAGGGGGTCTATAATTACTTCACATGATGCGAAAAGGGAGTCTATAATTGGAAGGGGTCTATAACTAGAGGGGATCTATAATTAGAGAAAATACGGTACTTATTGGCCATGAGTATCGGACAATCTCTTAAACAAAGACCCCCGGTGAGCAGTGGTGGGTCAGAGTTTTATGCTATCCAAAATAAACAGTAAAATCAACAAACAGGCTAACTTACAAATACGGGGGAATGAGTGCCGGGCACTGCTTTCCAATTTCTTCTTTCCACTATTCATCCTTTTTCATTTAATTGCTTATCTACGTATGCTCTCCATCGTAGTGCGTCTTTTACATTTGCAATAATACGCAACACTTCGGGATATTCTACATGATCTTTTTATAAGCCACTTGCTTACAAGCAACTGCACTCGATTTTGAAAAAATTATTACAGGGGACAGGGGCTGAGGGGGGAATGGCCCCCCAAGATTTGCCAAATCTGAGTTTCTTCCCTTACCACTTTTCATCTTCATCAACATTGAAATTGATTGTGACAGACGTTGTGTCACATTTACAGCAAGATGTGCGTATAAACAAGGAACATCCCTTTCCACACAATGACCAAAAGCACCTTGGTGGAATGCGAAAAAAAATATTTGAATCCAGCCTCCTTGGCCCCCCAATCCGTCTTATCTTCCCTCGTCGCTGTATAATTAAGCCACTCCAGTACTAGTGACACTTTCCCAACTTCGCATTTAAGCAACAAACAGCTGACAAATTCCTACTTTTAATGGCAGAAAATGCTTAGATGTTATGAAGTCGTGAACTGTTAATTATATCTTCCTATGGAAAATACCTTTTTACTTGCAACAAGAAGACTTTATTACACTTTAAACTTAACAGATTTTTACTCTGCTTTTCCATTTTCATATCCCTCTGAATATGGTAGAAGAGTTTAATCAACCAATTAAACAATTATCTTCAGTACTATCTTCAGCCTGAAAATTAAGCAACCTAACTTTTTGTCAAAGTCCTAAGTTCCTTAGAAAAAAATCCTCGTGTATTAGTAAGATTCAGGGTTTATACCAATTTAAGGAGGATTTAGTTTCAAAGTATTTAGTAGTTCGTATGGTGACATCTCAACACCGACTTTCTTCAACCAATCGAAAATTCACTGCCACACTCAAGAATAGCTGCAAAACCACCCAGAATTAAAGTATAAGGGCACTGCAGAACTAAGTGGTCGGTATCTTGGGGCGCTGTGCCACACCTCGGGCATATGGGGGAAGGGTCCAGGCCCCATCTACTCTAGAGTGTCGAATAAACGGGGGTCATCAGTAAGGTCTAAAGTTAATAAACGGGGGGTCCAAATAAACAGGGGGGTCTGAAATCCAGTCTCAATTTCGTGAAAGTTTTATATAGGGATGAGATATGAGGACAAAAATTGTACTAATTGACTAATTAGCAACTGTTTCAGGATCAAAAGTTACATGGGAAGTTATTCATGTGTTTTCAGATATCATTTACATTTTGAGTACTGGGAAATTTCTTGAAATTACTAAACGGCGAGGGTCCTAATACAAGTGATGAAATGTTTCAATGGGAGAACTCAAAATTGGTGTTCCGTTTCTATTTACATTATTGGTGGAAAGTGGCGATTTGAACTTTTGGAAATTTATGCCAAAAAATGTCTTCCAGGTGGGGGTTGGCCTTTACAGTTCTAGGTGGGGTTGTCTTTGTAGGTGGGGGTTGATTTTTCTAGGGGGGGGGTCAAGACCCCCTTGCAAACTATGGAGCTTTTACTCGCACATCTAATTTTCCGCAAGCAGATTTATGACGTATAGTTTTCTTTCCCCACCACTTTGAAGCATTAACTCTCTTTTCAAATTGTTTGACTATCATCACTGACTCATAGAGTTGGATTAACCTAAAGTCCTGTGTATGTATATTTACACAGTTGATCGTGATTATTTGTAAAAATCTCATCTATTAACGTAATGTCACTGATAAAGATAGCGAAGGTCAAGACAAATGCGTTTCTCCCCCGCCCATCCAACTACCCTACCTCGACTGTCATTTCTGTTTTCACTTACTCATTAATGTATATTCACCTATTGCATTGCTTATTTTTGCACAGTTGACAGTGATAGTTTGAAAAGACTCTGTAATTCTAATGTGCAAAGGAAACATATCTGTGAGCTCAGTGTTACTGGAAACGATAACGTACTTCATGACGTGTACTTCTCCCTCCCTCCATTAATGGCAAGCCAAATGGCAGAAATTGCAAATCTGCAAACAACCAAGCTGTTCAGAGACTGGTGGAAGCAGCGCTTTAGGCGCATGCCTACCGATGGCGTATACACGGTGGAGAAAGTAATAGAGGAGGTCTGGTGCCCACTGTTGGAGCAAATTAGAAGTGTGCTTGAAAGACTCCGAAAAAACGAAATCAGACTTGAGGAGGTGGGAAACTTGTTTAGGCCTTACATGGGGGACGTAAGCAATCTTACCAATGAACTGTTGAACATTCAAAAGAGACTTAATCCAGAATCTCCAGCGAAGTGGGTTGAAAGTTGTATTAACAAAGTAAAAATATACTTTAAGCTAACAAAGCGAATTAGCACCGCCCAGAGTGTTCTCCAATTAGCGCAGTGTCTCGACTTGCAAGGATGTTTCAAAGACGTGCTAGCGATCACAAATCAGGTAAGTTCAACTTTTCCAATCTCAATGGTACTCCTATCAGATAAACGGATTGTGCAGCAGTCTTATCGTATATAGCATACATGATTAAATGGTTTCTACACCTGATTACAAATTGGTTTTCTCATGATCATCATCATCGCCAACACCCTCATCTATCAACACCCTCATCATCATCACCCTCATCATCATCACTACCATCATCATCGTCGTTGCCATCGTCACAATCATCGTCGTCATCATCATCATCATTATCATCATCATCATTATCATCATCATTATCGTCATTAATAGTATCATAAACATCATCATCATTATCATCATCATCACTATCATCATCATCATCATCACCATCATCATCATCATCATCACTATCATCATCATCATCTCCATCATCATCATTATCACTATCATCATCATCATCATCATCATCATCATCATCATCACCATCATCATCATCATCATCATCATCATCATCATCATCACTGAACACATTGCCATGCAAAATCTGGCGATCATATGCTATTTAAAGGAAATCCATGAGATAAAAGAACATGAAATTCTTCCGTTTGGTTTTCCAAATCCGGCCTCATTGGTTAAACCGGAGCCCCAAAATTGCTAAAAGTTATTCCATTTATTATGCGCTGCAGAAAAAATGAAAATAATCAGGCACAAATGAAAAAAACTTCTAAAATGCATTTCATGCACGTCAAACAGGTATAAACCACCCTCATAGTTCAGAAAACCAGTTTCAAAACGTGATTAAATACAAGGTGCTATTGAAAGTCAATAGTTCTTTTTAAATATATGTAGCCAAAAGTCTCTTGAAATATTCATAATAATAGCCAAAATTTTATCCTGCCACAATTCTTTCACATGAAAATCGTTGAAACAACATGGATGAAGAGCAACACTGCATTTCTCACAAAAAAAAAAAAATTTGCTTGTTTTTGAACATTGGGCGTATCATCGTTAATTTCCCTCCCAGTGTTCCACTCCGTCATAGCCGACATCTGAAATGATTTTGGGGGTTGCTCTTGGTGCAGGAAAAATGGCAGGAACAGAAACATCAAATTGAAATCTGGCATGATACACTTTGACAATCTCTCGCCTAAATCCCAGCAGATCAAGCTGCTTTTCTCCTCTCTGGAGAGGTTGTAGCCTATATAGTTGGAAAGCATTGTTAACAGCCAAATCTACACAAAATAGGAAAACCACTTCTTGTTGCGAATGTTTATCATGTAGGCACTGATGTTTAGATCCATTCTGTGAACTCAACCCGTAGTTTGGTTCTAGATAGACATGGCATTTCGCTGCTCGATCTCAACTCTTCCGCCCTTGTCCTTGATGTAACGTCGAACTCTCTTCATTTGGTCTTTCCCATAAAGTGTTGAAATCACTGTCACCACTTTATTGTCTTTCTGTCTTTCCATCGAACAGATGTGACATTGGATATTTTGTAATCTACAACATCAGAGTTTCCTCTTGCCATTTGTTCCATGTCTTCAATGACTTTTAAGGGTGCATTTTCAATTCGGTTTGCAGCAACTGTACCTGCGGCAGTGATCCCCTGCTCTTTCAACAACCTCAAAAGGCTTTGACTGGTGAATAAGTTGTCCATAACTGCATGATAATGTGATTCAGGGACTGGTGGCAGTTTTGACACGAGAGACATTACAACAGACCCGCCCAGACAAATATATCTTTGTTTTAGTTGTCATCTTTCCCGGCATATGGATAACATTGGATGGCATAACCAAGCGTTGTGGTTGCTACCCAAAGTTTGTAACCAAATTTTACAGGTTTGTTTGAATGTACTGCTTGCAGCCATGACGTCCATAATAAAGTACCATTGATTCGTCAATACTTATGTCCTTTTCAGGGATAAAGTTTTCTAAACAACTTTCATTTAACATGTCAATTAACAGGCGTACTTTATTTTCAGGATTGAGATTATTGTTGTCAGTCAAATGTATATACTGTAAAATATCTATTTCTTGTAAACACACTGAAGCAACCATACCACTAGGGCTATCCTCACTCATTTCCCAATACATAGAGTGTGTGGGATAAGGGATGTAGCCACCAACTACTTCGAACCTAACTATATTGTAAAAGTATTGTTTCCATGTGCTTGACTTTATTATCATTATGTATTATGACTTTATCAAAACCCAATGATTACCGTAACAAATCACAAAAAGGCCATAGGGCATGAAAAGAAAAACAACAGTAAAGATAAAAAAATTTAAGTACCATCAGAAAATATTATCATTTAATAGAAAATGTTATATGCTGTAGTTCTGTTGGAATTAAGGAAAGGAGAAGGTGGAATCAGCTTGCAGAATGAAAGAGTTCTTACGACTATAAAACAGCGTCTGTGGTAGCAAAACAGAACCTTTCCGACACGCCTTTACAAAAGCTGTTTAGTAACAGTAATAGGGCACCCTAAGTGTGAATTCGTGTGGTCAAAGAGCTTGCATTTAGATGTACGTAGACAAAAAAGTGACATCTTCAGCACATGTAACTAGTGACTATCAACTGCTTCCTTGGATAAAGAAAGCTTTGTTTGTAAGCGCCTTTCCTTCCCTCGTGAATCAAAGTCTGTCAACTGTTTCACGAGGAACATTTTGTCTTCTTTTTAGAAATCCTTTCAGCCCAAATTTCTTCCTACTGCCCACTCTTTGCACAAAATGGGTTACACCTTGTTTGCTACAGAAGCAACAGCAGAGTACCTAAATGCCCATAATATACCAGCGTACACTGCAGCCTGGCCTCTCGGAGATGAAAGACAAGTGGTTCCAACTGCTACAAGGTATTGATTCAACTACATTGACACATTTTAGTTGATACTATAAAGGTACTTCTGCAGATATATATTACAAAATTTAAGAAAGAGTGCTTGTTGTCAACCGTCTTAATTTCTAAACGCCGTCATAGGTTATGGAGCCATACAGTTATGAATTCTGTAATAGTTACAGCTGACTGTTGTTTTTTTGCGAATAGTTTAAAGATACTTACCCAGCGTACCTTAAAATACGCAGTTATTTGTTGTACCCTGTCAATTCGTTTGTTCTTGAGAGTTTGCTGCCATTTTATCAGCCAGGGCAAAGATACGAGAGTACACGTAATGGTGTGTCGCTGAAAAGCATTCTGGTTGACGACGAACTTCTCTTTGTATGAGTCACACATTATGTACCTTGTCGAGCAACACCCTTACTATCCCACGAAAACCGTCACCAAAGTACTTTTGACATCCATAGAATTACAAGGAGGGGAATGATAATTTGTTCAGGAAAGTTTCCAGGTAGACAAGATGTACCTACAACATATCACACTTCGACGTTTTTCACGTGAACAGGCATTATAAACTTGCATGTAAGATATTTCCTTTTGTGCACATTCCAGGACATCAGTTCATTGCTGTTAAATTCACCAAAGTGTCAACGGCTATGTACCCGGAAGGCACTACTGTCAACAGTAAATACAGGCAACAGTATCATAAGTATCTGTAGCATAACAAATTGTAGCAACATAACAAACCCTGCGTGAGAAATGTTGCAATATCAGCTGCTCCAATAGCATCACAATCATTTGTAATGTGGTCACCTTCTAAAGATGACCAAGCATCGGTAAAAACCACAACTATTAGTAATATAACAACACGCCGCGAAAGCGTGGGTCACGGGGCCCAAACTTTTGCAGTCGCAAGGGAAAGTGTAACGATGGAATCTGTTACTGTAATGAAGGTAAAGATCGAGTGAGCCAAGTGTAATATGTACTTTGGAATCTAATGCATAGTGTGTTTGCAGGCCTATACAAAACCTACTATGCGGGGTTCACCGTTTTGCAAGAATCAAGATTGCGTGTGTCCCTTGGTTCCGTAGTGACAGTTTTGGGTTAGTGTCTTCAAACGTGAGACCTAGCCTGCGTTGCAGACCCCAAAACAAACTTTATTGTTTGGGTCTGCGAATCAAACAGCTAGAAGTCGTAAATCCTTTTACGGTCACCATTCTTGCACGCTATTGCATTTATAGCTTTTTTGTTGCTTCCACTATAAGGGTCAGCTAATGAAAGGATGAAAACTTTCCAATGTGACGTGCTTCAAGGTGACACCAGATTGATTGATGGACTCTGGTACAGTAGGATGAGCTTAGCTTTTTATTAACTCTTAATCAATGTAACCAGTGTGGTCTTTTTTTCCAGAACTTTGTAAGGTGAGGTCGATTTATTGCTGTATGATTCGCAGACCTTAATAAATAATTTTGTTTTGGTCTGAGTCGCAGGCCCGATGAACCCACCACTTGACAATACTATAAAAGCTCTTAATGCCTTCTTTTCCACTCAGAAGACGTACGTATACCTGTAAACCATTAACATAAGGTGACTGTAATAGAATAGACTGAATAATGATAACAAAACCTTTCCTCATGCTAAAGCATTTATTAGCTTACTTCTTGGCTAATACAACACATCCTGATTTTCCTTCTCTGCAGAATTTACTTAGGTATATTTTGCACGAAAACAGCTGACAACATAGAGCCAGTAAACTCAGAGGAGCGCACACTAAGGAGCCAATATTACAGACTGCCCTTACAAATCATTCACATCAGTGACTAACGTACGTAAGAAGGTATATCAAATTATCCATATCCATAACCATTTAGTTTGATATTTCCCCCGACAGACTCCATTTGAAGACTACGATATACCAGTCTTACATCCTCGTGGCATTGCATTGAAGGTTCCTATTCTGCATCTTTTCAACGATTCTTCAGACCTTCACTGTCGAGACGTCTGTGTTCTGAAACTAAAGCTATAATGATAGAATCGTTTGCTTTTCTCAGTCCCAGGTCTCTGTTAACTCATGCAATGTGGAGAGCATTTGAGACCATGGATAAATGGCGTTTTCAGAAATTTGCTTGTTTTGTAACTATTCACCATACTCTGCTGATGAAGAAAAGTAGAGTAAAAAAGATGCCCGCAATTTTGTGTTAACGCTATTAGTATAAACGATTGCTGTTTGTTAATTCTTGTAGGTTACAGATCAGTTGATTGCAGCATCCAAGAAGGGAAAGCACCCAGAGTTATTGGCGTAGAGCATAATGATCTGTGTGATACAAGCAAAGGCCGCTGTAGCAAAATTACAGTGATAGGTAACGGATTTATGGAAGCAAATGAACTGAAATGCGCGATGGTCCCATCAGTGGTAATTTGTTACTAAAAGTCTAACTTACTTATAGCCTGCGTGCAGACTATCCTAGCTGAAGTGGATATCACTTCAGCTGAGATCTTTATCTCGAACTTTCTCTATCTCGAACAAATTTTTTGTTCCCTTGCGAGTTCGAGATAGAGAGAGTCCACTGTAAATCTATTTCATTGTTCAAAGTTTAAATGCAAGTGCAATGCCAGTTAAGTGGGTAGAGCGTCTTTGAGATTTGGAGAAAGGAATAATCAAGATGTGCCACACATGGTGCGCCAGAAGGAAAAGAGCAACGCAAGGGCACCCCACGCAAATCTGCATTTCAAAGATCATTCATAACGAAACCAGTACCAGTTCAGCAACAAGGCTATACTTCCTGGGAAATAAACAATGTACAGAAAGATATTCTAGTGATATGTTCAGGATTTTATTTTGAGCCAGGTCTGCGCTGTGCCTTAGAGTTCTGAAGGCAGTTAATGTTAAATTAAGAAACCCTATTTTATGCCGACAGAAATAGTTCATCTTTCAAACGCGTCTATTTTTATTTGATCTGTTATTTAGTATGTTTGGTATACTTCCTACAAAGCAGTAGCATGTACATATTTATTTTAACTGCTTTTGTTCAACTAAGCATGTTGTTATTGCTTTACATTATCAACTACACTTATAGGTATTTCAAAAATCTCAGGGAGCTTTCACACCAGTGTGACACGTTGCAAGTGACATATCACGTACCATCCACTTATAAACAAACCTATACAAAGTATGAAACCTTTAACACTGAAGTGGCATGCCACGAGGCAAATGCAATGTGCTACCTTTGTGCCACTTGAAAAACCGATCAGACCATTTTCAAAAAAACATTCAGCGTCGCACAGTTTCTTCTCAGCCAATAGACTTAGTATTTATTCACATCACATGATTAGCATATGAGGCATGGCATATGAGGACTAGGCTAAAGGCTCGCTTGTCTGGTCCTGTTTGTTTAAAAGGATAGTCAACTGTGAACGCTTTTGTGGAGCCAAGAACAAATTCCAGTGTGTTTAGTTACGCCCATAGGTTATCGACGCAGGTTGAAATTCTCTATTGGATAATCGAACGAAGAACAGTTTCCTCACTTTTCTGTATGAATAAATTTTTTTAGGAATCAGGCCTTAAGAACCGCGGTTTCATCTTATATGGATTATATTACATTATTTTCTCCCTTAATATCTGTTATGGATTCAGTTTAGGTATGTTCACCAAATACCGCTGGCCATTCAAAGGGTCTCAGCCAGTATATACGATAAATGACTGTAGAATGATGCAATGACGTATTGACTTCCAAACAGACCTAGCTGATAATATATCTTTTTAATTTCAGAATCTGTGAAGTGTAGTTAGAATCATGTAGTGTAGAAGCGTAGTTAGCGATCGTTCTTTGGCGCTCACGCTTCTGTGCTAGTTAGAATTTGCCCCTGTAATAAAGGATTTACAATGGCCACCCAGTAAGGAAGCGTATCTTTTCGATGCTTTTAACCCCCTTTCTGAAAATTTAGGCTATAAAGGCGTTGCCCATGTCGACATTCCTTGTCAGATACAGGATGTATCCACCACTTCAACTTCCATTATCGCTCTTCGACAGTGCGCTTATTAGAGTCATTTCATCGTCCTCATCATTTTTTGGAGTCAATAAAGTTTTCTAAACATTAAATGTTTTCTTTTTCCTCTTTCAGAATAACCTTTTAAGGCTCAAGCCAAAGTTGATTGAGAATCGAATAAAACTTATATAAAAGATTTTATTACAACTAGAAATAGGCAGCGAGGAAAGTTGTTAAATATTTAACTTGCAACAATAAAGGAGGATTAGAACAGTTCTCCAAATTGCCATAGCTTTTACAATTGGATAGCTCATATTTACAATCTTTAGGGGCATTATTGTTATAAACCAAAAGCGAATGAGGTAACATTACACTTGGTGTGCAATAAGTAAACTCTTCTGCAAAGGGCTTTCAAAACAAAACTCATTATGACCGATATTGTCTTTTGCCTAGCTGCTTCAAAAAATGCTTTAGCAAGGTTTGTAAGACAGATGGAACTCTTAATGATAATGTCGAAGGGTCATATTTCCCATCATTTTGGCAGATCCGCAAGCTGCATAAACCTTGCCGAGTAATTAGGATCAAAGCATTAATTTTGTTATTTCTTGAGTAGTTCTCTAAGAATCCTTGATTTGCTTACTGCTTGACTTAAAGATACGCCGGATGATCCTAAAGTTCTGAATATTATGTCCCCTTGTGTGACTGAGGCTCGCTAGGCAACAACAAAGCCTGCTGCCGACAAGCCAGGGCTGTCAAGTTCAATCGCTTCCAATCAATAGAAACTTGTTGTTTGCACATGATTCAGCTCATACTGATTTTAAGAGTATTCTTTATGTTACCTAAGATGGAAATACTTTGAGTGTGTGATGTTGAACATGGCTTGGATCTTGCGAACACCAGGTGATAAATCGGAAAATTTTCCTTCAATAATGTAAACAAAATTTCCACATCTAAGGGACTACCGATACGAAGATGAACTGCTAAATCTCAATCGTATTAAAACCCGTACACATCAAGAAAATATTGCCATGCTATAGGCAGCCAGCCGCTTAGTAAACCAGCTGGGAATACATCAGCACTTCTGTTTTTAACTCCCTAGTGTAACAATATTTCGAATTTTTCATGCAAATGTTTGTCACGATATGATCTGTTTTGCCAGATGAGACGTGCAAATTCAAAGCTTTTTTACAGCTATTATCACTTTAAGCACTGTTAGATAAATAGATTGTTGTTGTCAGAATGATAGGTCTCACAATAAACTACAAGAAAACTGAATATATAGCTATGAACACAAAAAAGCAACACTCCGCCTGTGAATTGAAATTAGACGGTAAAATATTAGGCAAGTCAACAAGTTCGAACATATAACAAAATGAATAACTGACGATGGAGGATGTGTCCAGAAATCAGAAAGAGAATCGGTGTAGAAAAGGATTCGTTCTATGAAAGCAGATCATACTCAAAAAAAAGAAAATGGAAACAAAATGCAGAGTCCGGAATTGTTACGTCTAGCACGTACTGACGTACGAAGTGGATTGGAATGTGTAGTGGTTAATGGGAATATTCGAGGAAGGGGGAGCAGAAACATATGACGAATTGGTTACAATAAGAGACTGAGTTTGTGAAGGGGAGTGAGCAGTGAAACGATTCTAAAGACATCTGAAGAAACGGAGATGTAGCAATCCACAAGAGTCAGCGCCTCAAAGGAATAAAATTTCGCAATCTGGATAAATCGTTTTGTTGGGGTAAAATTGCAATATATCGGCTCTCCTGAAGAAAACGCTACAAAGTAAAAGGAATAGTACTGTTAGATTTCTTATTTTATGCTTTTTACAAATATCACGGTCGTTTTTCTGAACTACTCCCCTCCCTGTCTGGTGGTCCCATATTCGTGTTCCTTTATGAGGAATAGCATATTGTGTATTCAATGGAAGTCTTATAACGGGGACATAGCTCAGTGGTAGAGCACTCGGGCGTTGATCGAGAGGTCACCGGTTCAAATCCGGTTGTCCCCTTCTTTTTAAATTATTTTTATTGCAACATCTATTTGAGATTGAACGGACGATACTACAATATCACTAAATAATTGCCATCTCATAAACGAAAATCCAAAGAAAGATGAGTAAATGGAATAAAAAAGAGAAAGTGTGCCAGGCATTGCACGTTATCTACCAATAAGTTATTAGATCACGGTATACATTTTAAATTATGAATTTTAGAATATCTTAAGTTTTGTTTCTGGAAAGTTACGCTAAGATTGATGAAATTTTATGCTATGTGGAATTTCCTTTTTCCAGTCGTAATGTGTTACAAGTAACAACTGGAATCGAAGATATGGGAAGCATGAGATGGGACCTCTTTGGATATCTCTGTTTGGCCTGGATTCTCGTCTACTTTTGCTTGTGGAAGGGAATTAAATCATCTGGTAAGTTTTGGTTTATTCCTAGTTTCCTGATTCTCCTGGCTGAGGTTTGCTGCATATCTTAATAATGATTTATTCACTGTAACCAAGGACTACTCTCGAACAATACTCATACCTACACGTCCTGCTTCTACTACTAACAAATGATTGCATCATCCAACCGTACGAGGTTAATGAAGCAGTGCCCGCTTCTCCTTCCCCTAATTCCTTCCATTTTCATTTTGTTACAACCCTCCCCCTCCGCCCCTCTCCCGTTAAATTCTAATGTCCTTAAAGCTCTTTCTTATGATCGCTTCTTGTCCAATGCGAGGACGTAGAACTTGATCCGTAGAACTTGAGTTAGCCATAATAACCTTTCTTTCATTATAGCTCTAGAAGGAGGCGGCAAATAATATCTTCTGCGCAGATATAATGGCAGTCACACAAAGGCCGTAATCTGTTGACACAAATAATTTCTAAAATCCCACTGGCTAACCATAACAAAATGAAAATTATTGTAAAGAAGAACAAATAAAGATAATTCTAGCCAGTACGAAAAAGAAGAGTAGTATGCAGATATTTTGGTCGAGAACTCTGGTCGACTATCCCCAGTGAAAAAAAGAAATACTGAGCAAAAAGTGTAGATAAAAGACGAAACCTTTAAGGTTTGTTTTGTTTTATTTTGTCCTGGGGATTTTTATCATTTTTTTAAACTGTTAATTAAAAGAGGGCCTTTCCTAAGCCAAGAGCGGTGAGTTAGGGGGGCGGTAGCCCCCCACAACAAAAACCTGTACAAAAGAGTCTTTAAAAGCGGGGGGTTTGGGGGCGGCGGCCCCCCAACTGCCTCTCCTAATTCCCGTACGTTTTAAGGTTCGACTTTGGGACGCAGCCTCTTTAACTCTTTAAGAAAACGATCTGTTGTGAAACTAATCAGCACTTTCCCAACTATCCAACTTCGACACAAGTTACAGCACCGATTTTGTATCGATGCTGTATATTTCAAGTTTTTGTGCGTAAACGTTTCGGCTTGAATACGCCTTGTAGACTGCTGAAAATATTGTTTGTATTATTGAATCTTTATCTTTTAACTTATGAGCTCTGCCGTCATTGACGATAAGGTATCGCGGTATGTAACTTCATCAACTGTTTTGAGAGTTTCACCATCTATTCTATTTCGGGTCAGTCAAAGGATTAGTGTGCATGGCGTAAGATTTTTAAATGGTTTTCCCCAAAGTTGCAAAGCCTGTCCTTATGTTTCAACGTCGATGATGGTCTGACAGCACTACTGTCTACAACGATCGCAGCCTACACGTGGACGTGTCCCTGTGCCCCGTGTTGCATCAGCTGTTAATGACCGCATAACTCAATCAATAGTGACGAGAAACAGCAATGGCGAAAGAGCATAGTGCTGTCTGACTCCTTAGTCTAGTTTACTTTAAACAATTTTAAGAACGTATCGTTCAAAACGACAGAACATTCGAAGTGCTTTTAAAACTTCTTGATAAAGTGACTATAAAATGATTATTTTTTACCTTTACGTTCACACAAAATGGGTGAAAGCATTGTCCGCATTGTGCGCAAGTGATAAGGTAGCCTTCTTTCCCTTTGCCAAAACTTCCACAACACATGCAGATATCCTGGAACGCAAAAGAGAGAGAGAATATAGTATGAATCTACAAGAATGGAAGAGAGTAAATGACGCCAAACAGTATCCAACGAGCGCGTCATGGCTACACGATGTCCTTGAATGTTGTTGAGGCAGTTTAAAAGCTGGAAAGGAAATACAACAAAACAGCTAGGAGTGGGGTGGCTGTGAAGATCACATATTCAGCGGGGTCCTCATATCCTTGGACATCAAATAGTTGATCCTATTTGACAATTTCGTTCAACAAAGCAGTCAGCGAAGGCCTCATCCTGACTGATATACGTGCGCCGCCTTAAAAAAGCTGTAGCGAGGAGGGGTTTGATAAAGACTGCTGCTAAAACAAAGAAAAAATTTCACCAGTAGAATAACTGGTCTCAGTATTTTTAGGACTGTACTGCTTGCAATCTTGCAAAGTCACTAAAACTCGTGAGTAGGTACCACCAAAACCCCTGTCTAGAAACGAATTATCCGTACAAATACATAGAAGTAAATTAATTTTTTTGCAAAAGTAAGAATTGTTATAAGGGGCATACCTGACTCATCGAAAACTGATCTTTGTTTGACACAACCACAACTGTGGAATGTAGACCTTCTGTTTCATCCAATTCATCAGCTGGTAACGATTCACTTGGTGTAGCTGACGAGACCTAGAAGCAATAGCACCGCGAGAAACAGGTTATTCCGGTCCCTTTCGCCGTACATGGTTGCAAATGCGTTAGTCGAAAGTACATAAACAATGATAAATTTCAGGTCTTCGGTTGAGAAGCAATCCTTGACTAATAGATGAAAGGTAAGTGAGTGAGTGAGTGAGTGAGTGAGTGAGTGAGTGAGTGAGTGAGTGAGTGAGTGAATGAGTGAGTGAATGAGTGAACATACATACATACATACATACATACATACATACATACATACATACATACATACATACATACATACATACATGCATATATTTATATATATTATGTATATCACACTTGAGAAAGGTTATTGAACCAAAAGCTTGTAAGCTAGCCTCCTGGAATTTTTACTGCTTTTATCTCATTTTAGTGTCTTTTTATATGAGTTTTTAGCGCTTCTTAGATATATAATTCGACAGTAATTGTCTTCTAAAATATAGGTAGCGCTTTATAAAATTAAGATAGTAAAACTACAAGTGTTACTGCTCTTTTGCAGGTATCATCCGACAGTAGTTGAACTGACTATTATAAGCATGTACATGTCTTTGAAGATGTTTATTTCTATTGGCATGTAATCAAGTACAGAGGGGGCATATATGCAACTTAAGATTATGATTAAGAACATCAGAAGTTCCTGCTCGAAGCCTGATGTCACTACCCCTCAATGTTTAAGATGTAACGATGCATTCTGTCTAGTAACTAATGATGCAACTTACCAATACGATTGTCCTCGATGTGCCATTATATACTACCTGCTTAGTCGTATTTGTCACCATAGCAACTAGAGTAACGCTTAGGTTAAACCGCATGCCAAATCCAACCAGCAAACCAGTGAACATAAACAGACAAACCAGGTACCTCTTCGGAATGCAAATGCAGGCGTATTTACTTAATTTCGGAAGGCATCGGGAAATACTACAATGAGAAGCACGATGTAGACTCCTTTTATCGCCACTGCTGTAGTCCATGATGCTAGACTTCAGTTTCCGATCTGGAGAAATCTGTTCCGATTTATCACTGTCCATTTTCCCTCCATCAACTGAAGTTTCTAAAAGCATAAAGTAAGGACTGGAAATTTGATGAAAATGGATATGGCAATCTAGTTCATCAATCCGACTATCTTACAAACACAACACATTTTCCGACAAGAATCCTTTCTTTAAGACTCATAAGGCCCAAGAAGCCCAAACATATAGAACAGGGGCGACACTTCTCACTGAAAAGGGAGGAGGGGGGGCTGAGAAGTAACGAAAGATCTCTCGCTCTATTATTGTTATTGTACCAAACTCATTTTAAGTATCACCCATGTTAGCTACTTTCATTGTGGAAAGTTGCTTTTTAGGTGACATTAGGTTACCTGTACCCATTTGTTTTTCCTGAATAATATCATGAGTGTTATGGGGACTAGGTTCTAGCTCATGATGCGTTTTGTAACCACATGGCAAGCACTTCCTTTCTCGTCTTACTTGTGTTCAAGCCAGTTGATCTTTAGGAAGTGGTTCAACACAACAAAGTGGCTCCTTAGGAGATGACGCCTTTCTACATAATGACGAAGGTGGAAGTGTTGGTTTATAGTAAGATTAATGCTAGGGATTTGGCTATATAGTTATATACGACAGTTCTCGCTCTGTATTATGTAGATACATGCATGCAGAAGGATGGAAGTGGTGAACAGACTTTCATTTAACTTAAAGGAGTATGAAGATTCCCCATCAATACATGGAAAATGTCATCCAGGAGGCTGCAGACATACATATGGTTCAGCAAATTCTTCCTCTACCTTCACAAACTCGAGCGTTGTAATAAGAAAGAGCTAATGCACTGAAAAACAGAAAACCGATATTTGTCGTTTTTGTGTGGTTTGTTAAAAGATGCTGGTCTCTAATAAACGCAAACTTGTAAGCAAAACATTGAAAGAGAAGTGTGCTGCATTAAAAGATCTCGAAAAGGGAGTTTTAAATAAGGATATGGCTGCAAGGTATGGCGTACCGAAAACCACCATATCTACGTGGATGAAGAGCAAAGATAAACTTTTTTTCTGCTCTCGAAAAAGGGAGCAATATTAAGCGACAAAAAAACTTTGTAAAGCAAACCATGATTGTATTGATAAAGCTTTACTAAAATGGTTTCTCTGTGTACGGAGGCAAAATGTATCCGTCGCTGGTGCTCTGATCAAAGAAAAGACACTTGTATTTTTTTAAAAGAAACCAGTTTATAAGAAACCAGGGCTCAATCTCCCCAAAATTTAAGAAACTAGAGGGCTGGATGGGGCTGCTCTAAGAAACCTAAACATCTCTGAAAGCGGTTTAGACAGTTTGATAACGGGTTATTTCATGCATAGGCTAACCTGGAACAGAGAGGACCCTAAATTAAGTGTGAATTTACTAACAGCAGTGTGACAAGCCACCTTTGCGTATTCCATCCCCTTCCATTTGGTACCAGAGAATACGAAACTGCTAAGAAACTTTGAGGGCTCAAATGGTTGATATTTTAAGAAACTTCGTGGGCTGGGGTAGTTTCTTTTAACAAAAAATAAGTGTACAAAGAAGCACTTGGAGTCGTCGATTTTACCGGTTCTGATGGTTGGCTGCAGCAGTGGAAAAAAAGGAACAGTGTTGTCTTCAAAGCTGTGTCTAGTAACAAATTTAGTAAGTTCTGAAATGGTAAATCCGTGGAATGAAATATCCTTGCCCACAATACTGTCCAATTACGAACTAAAGGGCATTTATAATGCTGATGAGTTTAGATTATTTTATTTATGTCTTCCTGATAAAACTCACCATTTGAAGTCAGAAAAATGTTCTGGAGGAAAACATAGTAAAATTCGTATCACTCGTATGGCAGCAGCTAATACCCTGACCGATGTTCATCATAGGCAAGGCAAAGAAACCTCGCTGTTTCAAAAATGTGACGTTCCTTCCTTGTCGTTACAGAAACCAGAATAAGAGCTGGATGGACGGAGTTTTATTCGAAGAGTGGGTCCGTGAGATTGACCGCAAATTTTTTTCTGAAGGACGACGTATTGCTCTTATAATCGATAATTGCCCGGCTCACCCCATAATTGATAACTTAAAAGCAATAAACTAGCACTATCTCCCGCCGAACACCACATCAACGCTTCAACCAATGGATCAGGGTGTTATAAGATCCTTAAAAGCAATTTATCGTCGCATTATTGTCCACAAGTATGTTAGAAGCCTGGACAGGACAAAAACCCTTCCCCAAATTTCACTGTTGAGTGGAATTCAAATGCTATGCTGCGCAAGGGATTCCGTAGATTCCATTACCATCGTCAATTGCTTTGCAAAATGTGGAATTTTCTCAGAAAGTCAGGTAGCTGCTGTTAGTGATACAGACGATCCCTTTAAGGAGCTGCAAGATAAGATAGATCACCTCCACATATTCTTGTATTGTGTATACGTTGGTTTTATAGACTTGCGAAAGTGCAAATGATTGTTTCTTCGATGGGTAATTGCATGCTGCCAGGTACCCCCCGCACCCCTAGTCTATCTACGTAAATATATGCTTTTGGCCAAACCCCTCCCCTATTCTGTACGTCCTGGGTGAATGATCCCTCAATGGCCCACAAAACACTGTCACTCGGTCGTCAATACAAAGTATGCCTCATTACGCCCCCCCCCAAGGTATATAAATTCTACCCCCGCCCCGTTACAAAAATTTTACCCCCCTAATGAATTTGAGCACCGGTCAGATTTTGAGCTGAATCCGCCCCTGAAAATATTAGTACAAAAATGTTATTTAAGGGTTTTTAAGCTATTTTAAATATTTCGCAATATTACACTGTGATTAATAGCAATTTATGTTGTTATTGAAACCATATTATAAGAAGGATTTCCAATTTGTTGAAAAGACGCTAATCCTGCCTAAAAGCATTGTAATTGCACCAGTCGATATAAATCTATATCACGTCAAAGTACTGCGGGCTTAATGCCCCCTCCCTCCAAATGATGAAAAGAGCCAAAAAGTCCATGTGAGCTAGGGTTAATGTATTCGGTTAGGAGATTTACTTACTGGGATATACTCTTTTACGTAATTTCAATAGCACCAATGAACAAATAGTCATTAAGTGAATTTTATTTTCCTTAAATCTCTCTTCATTTTGGCAGAGACCATGCGAGTGTTCATGGACAACAGTCCTGTGGACCGTTATGAGAAGGAACATTGCAACATTAAAGGGTCCAATGTGTTAACAGTTCATCGGGGAGTAAAAGGACAGCCTAACTGGATAATCAGAAACATCATGATATGGTACCATCCTGTTTCAAAGAATATGAGCTACAGAGTGATTCAACAGACGATTGAAAACGATTGGGACAGAGGAGTGTCAACGAAGAAAGCTAATGCTTGATCGAGAGGACTGTTCACTCTTCATCAATGTCTGAAAATAATCCTAAAAATGGTATCGATGTAATTTTTAAAAATATTTGGTTACATCTATACAAAAGTTAGAGTTGGCTAAATTCAACTGAAAGTGGCATTGCATAGTCTAAATTCAAGCTGGGGCAAGTAAATTGCCGCTAAGGCATTGGTCGTAAAAGAAGCTTGTTCACTAAGGCCAAAAGCCAGAAAAGGCATTTTCGAGGAATACTTCAACGCACATACCTATGGACATAGGGCAAGACTCATCTTATAGTCATCCCATAGGTCCGACGTTCTTGGCTTCCGATGCATTCTAAAATAAGTGGAAAATGTATATGCTGATAAGAATGTCAGGTGGGGTGGAATACGCTAATGAATTCTTTCAAGGGGGCGGCACCCCACATTGTACCCCTCACCCCGGTGAGCGAGACTGTTGGAAACGATTTAGGTTGTCCCGTGAAATCTTCCAGACGTTGTAAAAGGCATTGATTTGCATTGAGGAGATGAAGGCAACCGGTGTTCATCTGCTCTCTGAGTCCTTAGATCTTAGAACCTGAGAAATGCAACAAAGTGTTTGGATGTGGAGACATCTCAAACATTTAAAAAGCACGTTCATTATCATGAGGCCAACTTTTGAAAGGCCATTTTCTTTAAGGAGCAAGTTTGACGAGACGCCAGCGCAAAAAGTAACCACTTAGAAAAGTTTTTTACCGTTATTGTGACGTACCAATTTGAAATACAATACAGATGCGGAGGAGTGATCATCTACTTTAGGGGTATTACAGTAGTGATGGTACTTGAGACGCTAGTAGATCTTTACTGCCCAGCACTACAAGGTCTTCCCTATAACAAGATAGGCGCAAGACAGACTGTGTAACACAGAAACTGATTTGGTGTAGTTTGAATTTTATAGATAATCCTTCCGAGTCCATTTTTAATCTGAGACAGGGACTTGCAATGCAATATTTTGTTTCCTTCGCAATAATATCTGTTAAATTGGAAAAATATTCCCACCAGCACCAAGTAAGGAGAATGGATCTAAAAGAGATAAAAAATTCTGAAAAGTTGTGTTAGTAAATATTATAGAAATGTTTAGGTGGTATTTATGGAAGATGGCGACAGCTGTGGCTATGCAAAAGATGAAAATATTACCTGTGTTTAAACATGTTTTCACTTACATAAAACATTCGTTGCGCATAGTAATGTGCGATGTTACTCCTTTGTTTTCACAGTTTTGTCTTTTGTCATCAGGTGTGACATATGATTAAATTTCTAGAATAACTTTCAAATGTTTATTTCGAAATATTGATTGTGAGTACTTTATCTGTATGATTAGCGTTGTAGCCAAAGCAACATGTACGTTGTGCGCGACGTTTACGAGGAGCATGCTTAGGAGTAGAGGTTGTGCAGTGGGTTGGATCGCGTCATAAAAACAATGTGAACTCGAAACACAGAGCTTCGAGACTCCTGACCGCCTCGTTTTGGCTTTGTGAATCTGTCTCCTTCTCCTGGTAACCTGTAATTTGTGAAATGGTTCTCCAGAATTCAGGCCTTTCATATAGGTTACTCCTGCCAACAACTAGAGCAACTATTCAACATATTAAACCTGATCCGTGAATGGCTTTCAACTTTGATATTTTTTGGTGACTCGCTATTCCAAAAGTTGTATGGTTCTGCTGAACTTTTTTTCATTTCTTTGTTATGCTCATTTTGATCATGATATATGTAGTTGCCACGGGTAATGTACAACCTTTATAATTGCTGAGATATTATTTAGAAGTGATTTCCCAACTTATGGTTTCCATCTTTTGTACGAAAAATACATTTGTCATTTAAGAACTTCATATTTTTTCCATACAAAAATAATCAGCAAATGATGGCGAGGACACATCTTTGTCTAATATGGAAAGGGGCAAAGCTTAGGTAAAATTGTTATACGCATAAGAAAGATATGAGAGAAAGAGAGAAAGAGAGAAAGTATTTGATGCAGTGTGGAACGTTGCAGTGGATGATGACAAGTTGTAGTGATGGTTAAAATGTTCACAACCAAAGAGGTTTAATGCATTCATATATCAATGTTAACAACCAGATTGTGTACCTAATAACTTTCTTGTGAAAGAAAATCAGGTAAATTTCTTTACTGTTTCAGTTGACTAAAATCTGCTTTTATAATACGTTTCCTCGTAGCATACACTTTCTATTCAACAATCGTATCACATTCTCCCAGCATGGTGTATTAAATATTAGGCATATCTGACCATCTACCAATCTTTTGCACACGAAAAACTCCTTAACTAAAAACTTTCAAACATACCTACATTCAAACACTATCTATAAAGAATTTCCTTTTAGAAAAAAAGCTAGAAGAAGCAAAATTTCCAAAGTATTCTGAGTTTAAAGATATCAATTCTGCTTATTCCCACTTCATAAAAACACTTACAGAAACTGTAGATGAAGTAGCCCCTGCCAAAGAAATTCGTTTAAAAGGAAATACTCAGGAATAGATAGGTGGTGAGGTCCTTGAAGGTATTGGATTTGGGGACGAACTTTTTTCAAATTTTAGAAAAAGCAAAGAACCGTGCAGATCTATTGGATTTCAGAAGGGCTAGAAACTATGTTCAAAATCTCATAAGGAAGAAAAAGAGAAGCTATATCATAGGAAGAGTGAATGACAGAAAGGGTAAATCAAGAGAATTATGGAAAAGTTTAAAGCTGCTTGGGGCTAAATCAGAAAATGTCCACCCCAAAATATTTGTCTAAAAAGGGGGAAGGACATCACTTCGATGCCGAACATACTCCAATATTTTCAAAGATTTCTTTGAAAATATTGCTTCTGAACTAGTAAGGAGGCTACCAAAGCAGCCAAGCAATTTTGGGATCGAAAATGTCAAAAAGTATTATAACAATTTCAATTTTGGTAAAAATAAATTCTCATTTTCTTCAACAACAGAAGAACATGTAAAAGAGCTATTGGAGGAAAATAAGTCCTAACAAGGCAACAGGTATTGATAATTTGTGTGGAAAATTTCTCAAAGATTGGGCTCCAGTACTAGATAAGCCAGTTTCTGATCTTTTTAACCTTTTAGTACTATTGTCTGAGTTCCCGAATGCGTGCAAAAAAACAAAATTGAAACCGCTCTTCAAAAAGTGGCAAAGAGATGACCCCCAAAACTATCGTCCCACCTCCATCCTACCTCAAATGTCAAACTCTTTGAACGAATTATCATAATCAATTGGACACTCATCTGATGAAACACGAAATTCTATACCAATACCAGTTTGATTTCCGTTCCAATCATTCAACAGATACATGCCTGTCGTATCTTCATGATGTGATATTTCAAGGTTTTGAAAATGGCATGCATACAGGAATGATACTTGTTGACTTCTAAAAGGCATTTGATACAATTGACCACAATATCCTCTTTGAGAAATTAAACTACATGGGATTCGACAGCTCTGCCATACTTTGACTCAAGTCATATTTAAATAACAGAACTTTTGTTGTAAATGTGGGAAAAGAGCTCTCCATTTGAGGCAAACAGTTCCATGGTGTTCCTCAAGGATCTATACTAGGCCCTATCTTTTTCCTGTTGTACATAAATGACATGCCCCAAGCAGTTGATTGCAACCTACTCCTATATGCTGATGACTTCTGCATCTTCTGCATGGACAAAGACTTTAAAGAAATAAAAAAGACGTCTCAACAGACATTTCAGTTCCCTTTGTGACTGGTTTATCAATAATAAACTAAGCACTGTGGAGAAGATAAAACTAAACGTATTTTATTTACAAAAAGAAAAGGAGGAAACAAACACCACACTCTCAATTTTTTAATGTTTACCAAATACTGAGCTTGATATGATATCACTTGTACGCTCTTTTACAAACACCTCTTCCACTATCCTCTCCCGATAGTTTGGTAAACAAGGAAAATTAGCCAGAGCCCAAGCACGTAGCCAGAGTAAGAAATTTTGAGGGGCTATTCTGAACTTTGAAGGACTGCTCTGAGTTTTGGGGGGTTCACATTGCAAACACTTAAAGAAAGCCTATGTTTGGTTGAAACTTGACAGAAACCTTTCCGGGCTAACGGTATATTTAGTGAGGCGTAGACCCCCTGTACCCTCATGGCTTTAGGTCTTGCTCCAACCGAATTAATTAGTTTTTGTATATTGATAAATATTTTTGGTCATTTATATGGAAAACTCTCTCCACTCCAGTAAATCGACAAATGAAGTGGGTCTATTGTTGCTAAACTGTCGATTCTACGCAAACACTAGGGGCCTACTAGATGTTGAAAGGGTCGTAAATCTTTGTTTCCTCTAAAGATGCACATGAAAGATTGAGAATACTTTGTACAACTAAAAAATATTCCTCCTTTCTTATAATGTTGTTCGCAAACATATATAATGCCCTCCTTTTTATGCCTTAATTTTAAAGTAAACCTACGGCCTGACGAGCTCTTTGCGGGTCCGGCCTCGTTCTGGATTTTTGTGTGATAAACGTCCATTCTGATTGTAATGTTCTATTCTGATTGTAATGTTCTATTCTGATTGTAATGTTCTATCCTGATTGTAATGTACTATTCTGATTCTGAAGAATAAAAAACGTGCCTGGAATCTTATCTACCTAAAGTAAATGACATCAAATTTTCCTTACTAAAAAAACAAAAGTTAAACCATATATGGAAACATAAGGTTTCCTATCCCACAATCCTATACACAGTGACATTTTCACACTGAACTATGAATAAAAAGACTTTTTATTTATTTTTTATTTTTTTTTTATTTTTTATTTATTTTTTTTATTGTTCTTTTATTTTTTGCATATTTTCTATTTATTTTCTATTTATTTTTTATTTATTTTTTATTTTTTTGCAGTTCAGTGCATTCTCGTGATTGTGCCAAAATGGCGGACCTATGATTTAAATTCACGTGCAATGATTTTATTGTTGTGAATGGGGAGAGTCCTACATATAGTTCGAAGGTTATTCTTGACCTATACTTTCAGTCGAAGTCAACAGCAAGATAACAAAATTTGGAAAGCCTACACCTATCACAGAAGCTTTACATTATTGTTCAACAGTATCTGAGTTCTGGATTTGGATTTGACCCAAAATAAGCATATAATAAGCACATTTTGAGCTTTTAATGGAGCCTTGCTTAGTCTTACCAGAGCCTGTCTCTGAAAAATCATATGAATATTGCGTTAAGTAACGGATTCGTTTTAGTGAACGTTTTCGCCATACACTGATCATAGCAATCGTATGGGGTGAAATGAGAAAGATTTTACGATGAACTTATAGGAAACGAGAAGATCCGGGAAAAAACGGTCACAAAAGCGGCACATTTTCTTGTGACCGTTATTTTCTAGGATCTTCTGGTTTCCTATAAATTCATCTTAACAGAATTTTCATTTCACTCCATAGCTAAATTGTAAGTTAGAATAAGTTAGCTACTTTGTAAGTTAGAGTAAGTTAGCTAAATTGTAAGTTAGAATAAGTTAACTACTTTGAAAGTTAGTGTAAGTTAGCTACTTTGTAAGTTAGAGTAAGTTAGCTAAATTGTAAGTTAGAATAAGTTAAATACGTTGTAAGTTAAGGTGAGTTAGCTACTTTGTAAGTTGAGGTAAGTTAGCTAACTTGTAAGTTAGAGTAAGTTAGGTACTCAAACTAACTTGGAAGTAAACTCGTGATATCAATTTACCAGATGACACTCTTTTTGGCAGCCCACGAAGCCCACAAAAGGCCTTTTCCCCATGGGACGCAAGGACCTCGATTCCAAAGCCTTATAACCCATATGTCAATCCCTTTGTCAATTTATCCGTGAGGAGGACAATATTTTAGTCCCCTTGGGTCAAAGGTGTCCGAGAAAAACGTGTACAAACAGACAGACAGACAGATAGACAGACAGACAGACACACGCTTCTCTTTATCTACACAGATAGAGGTATTTCTTGGAAATTTAGGGTACTTCTTTATTTTGACATATGTCCACTTATTGACGATTCTATAAAGAGAACACATGTCACATGGTACGTATCACTTTCAATGAGGCTTTTCCAATATCAG
Source organism: Alatinidae sp. Z8VKAUB7J3 (assembly GCA_010016025.2). Classification (NCBI taxonomy): domain Eukaryota; kingdom Metazoa; phylum Cnidaria; class Cubozoa; order Carybdeida; family Alatinidae; species Alatinidae sp. Z8VKAUB7J3. The sequence goes on along the minus strand of JAAAKM020073195.1, from coordinate 46,428,886 downwards.
CTTTTGATACAATTTTTACAAAATTCAATTGTTTCCCTTTTTCCTAACCAACCTGCAATAGCTTCTCATATTTAACTTCAATTTTTAAATTTGTGAATTGGGGAGGGGAATTATCTGACAACTACCTCTTGCCTTATTCGCTTAGTACATGTTTTTCAGCTGAAACCTTGCAGCTCGCCTCAAGGTATTTTAGGTAATTTGTATACATATATGAAATAAAAATTATATTTTAAAAATAAAACACAAAGATAAAATAGCTTTGTTTAGGACAAGCTTTTGCAAAAGTCTTCTCTCTTTAGGCTAAAATTCTTCAATTGCAAAGTACGCTTAAACAGTATTTGTCAAAATTAAAAGCATGTTTAAATGAATTTCGATTACGTTAAAAGCTAATAGGTATTCCTTGTACGTTAGAACAAAAACAAAGAATTCTTGGTTATTTAAACGAGATATTGTTTCGCCCATCGTATCGTCGTCATAAAACTGAAGTGCCAATACTCGCAGAAGGGGATGTCCCTCTAACCGTCCGTTTACCTTGTCCTGATCACGTACTCTTTTGTAACCGTATCCTTAATCACCTGATTTATTAAACCCAACGTTTTGTGACTTGTAGTTTTATATCTTAGTCTTACTTTATGAAAATATGAAGTTTGCCCGACACCTGCAGGCCCTAATCGGAAGTAGACTAGGTCTAGTTAGGTGACTAATCCAGAAACCACTCCTTAATGATCCCTTTTATCAATTGTATGAGTAGAGTTTAGTTTTAGAGTTTAGTTTTAGAGTTTAGTTTTAGAGTTTAGTTCTAGCGTTTGGTTGTAGAGTTTAGTTCTAGCGTTTGGTTTTAGAGTTTAGTTCTAGCGTTTGGTTTTAGAGTTTGGTTTTGGAGTTTGGTTTTAGAGTTTGGTTTTAGAGTTTGGTTTTAGAGTTTAGTTTTAGAGTTTGGTTTTAGAGTTTAGTTCTAAAAAATCGCTTCGCGCTAACAAATTCGTCTAGTGGAGATTCGGCTTAAGGCATACTTTAACTCACTTGCAAAAATGGAATAAATTTAATTAGAATGTACCTTCTTTTACTAAATTGGAAGTGACTGATTGGTATATTTCTCTACAAATATCTAACTGATGTTCGTCAAACATGACATAAAGTAAAATTATGAGGTGTAGATATATTTAAAAAATGCAAGACTTCTTGAATCTGGAACATAACCCCTATTTAACTACCCTTACACAGGAGGGGGTAGTTCCATCCCATTCGATCTCTTATTCTGAGATCTAAAATCTTACTTCATCTGAAAGTCCACAGTGAGGTACAAAAACCCGCAATTTCACTCGTATGCTTTGGTGTTTTACCAGGAGTTTGAAGGTCGCCTTTTTTCTTTCATAAGAAAACCCGAGGCTCTTTGCTATTTTTCAAACGATGGCAGATAAAAAAAGTTTAAATACACAGCAAGAAAGGTGGCACTCTAAAGGGGAGTTTTAATATATAATTTCCATTGGTGGGTTGGAAAAACGTCTTCGAATATTGTCACAATGTTAGGAAACACTGAGGCTGAACCCTCAAACCGGGATTCTAATAAAAAGAAAATATTGTGTTGCAGAAATGTCCAAATTAAGGTCAAAACGACAAAGGGTTTGAAATGGAATTGGAATTCCAAACTGCGCAAATGCACAAGGAAATCATGAAAATGATTAATCGAGTACGCTTACCAAATGTCATGTCATTCTGGCTGCTAGAGATGTGACAGGTACAAATTACCATTTTATAAGAGAACCATGTGAGCTGCAAGCTTGGTTGGAACCGTTATTTACCCAATTACGTTCTTGCAGAAGGATCGCAATGAAAGAAATCAGTAAATTCAAAAACACATTTTTTGACAAGAAGAACCCAAATTCAAATATTTCAAGTACAAAGGCTTCAATATTTAGATTAAACTTTATTTACACATTCCGTGGCACCCACAGTAGGGGAGACAAGACAATGAAAGCCTTGCACATTTATAAGATACACATTTCGCTGTTGTGCAAGAACACGTTGAAATAAGTTGTAGAGTATCACTTCCTGTATCGCACCAATTGGGAACAAGCTGTCCACAGGGCAAGCGCTTTCTTCCATACATCAGTGGACATGAAAGGTCAGCATTTTCATGGCACTGAAATGACACCCATCCACCATTATACGCAGCTCGTTTGAAATACCTGTCTTAAAACTATCTCTGTATGGTGGTAACAATCGTAAATTGGTGTGCGTAGAATACTCTAAGTTGTGGAAACGGAGCTTGTCAATGATCTTCTCTGATTCATTGCTATAATACACAAAGCAAACAAACTGTTCTAGAATTATTGCTTGTTCGTCGGATACATTGCCAGGTGGTTCACTAAGATTTACAAAAACTGGCAAAAGCTCATAAGATCCGGAACATTGGACAGCACCTTGTCATCTTTTGTGGCAACAATGGTTTTGTTGCCAGAGTATTGTGAAGAAAACTCAGAAGCCAGAGATACACTCAGTCAGTTCTTGTTGCCACTGTTCTTTAAAAATTAGTCTGGAAGTCGGATGGGAATTTGGGAGGGATAAAACAACCCCTCCCCCAGAATCTCGGGGCGAACGTTGTAAAATATGTGTCCTGGGGGTAAGGTTCTTGTGGAAGGGATGGTTGTATAAGCTTTGGAGGGGGTTATTCGATTTTAAATCGGAATTTCTAGTGGCCTCAAGATTTCAAAGTGATCTGAGGGAAACTCCCCCTCCCCATCTCCATGGCCCTTTTCCCCCAAATAAAACCAATCAAAATTTTGAGATAACTATTTTGTTCAAAATGGTTTAAAGATCAAATAACAAAAGCTATGGGGTTGACACATCTCCCCAGAGCCCAGGCAAGTGTTTTAAGCTCTGCTCTAAGGGCATATAAGGTTTATGTAAGAGAGAGAAAGAGAGAGAAAGAAAGAGAAAGAGAGAGAGAGAGAGAGAGAGAGAGAGAGAGAGAGAAAGGGAGAGAGAGAGAGAAAGGGAGAGAGAGAGAGAGAGAGATAAATAATTATATCAATTAAAAATGTAAATACTCACTCAAGAACATCCCGCTCCACTTTTTTGTGTAGCCTTTGCAATGGACAGCGGATAGCATTATGATCACATAAGCTATGAGTAGTGTAACTGTTCTGATTGCGGCTCCAACTGAAAAACAAAACGAAAATTTTAAATTATGTATGAAGATACATAATGCTGTAGAAAATACCCCTCGTGGCTGGTTGGTCTCTAATCACTTTCGACTTATAAAAAAAAATATTAGAACTTCATTGGGATTATAAATCAATTTCTACCTCCATCCTCCTCTTGTCTCTCCTTTAGAACTATTTCAGCAGTTATTTGAAAACTGAATAAGAACTGGGATGTTTTGGCATTAAAGTGCACCCTTTGAGATATCTTTCTCCCTCCTTAGCTACAAAACAATCAGAGAACTGCATTGTAGAACTTCAAGTCTCATTTTTAAGTTTTATAATTTGTATTTTTTTTCGCAGGGGAATTTTCTGCAGGGGGAGGGAATCGTCTAGGGGAATTTTCTTACTTCTTCCTTTAAAGCTCTGTCGCAGATAAATAACAACAAGATTTTACGCTCATAAGTTTTGAAATACAAGCAATTTAATGACTGCTAAAAAGGCATAGCTATGCTGCTGAAAGAACATTAAGTCATGTACATTAAAACACATTTTTGGGTGGAATGGGAGGATGTAGCTATAGCCGCGTTCAAGAAAAATTTAAATGGAAATTTTACTAAATCGATCTGTGTTTTTAAAGGACTTTTTATCTTAATATGACATAATGTGTATTCAGTGGCACTTTGCAACTACTTTAACCCTGAGCCTTTTGGAACTATAAACCAACCATAAAGTGTTTGTGGTAAGATAAGATAATATTTATTTGCAAAAGGCTATCACAAGCTCTAAAGAGCCGAATTCGCTTTATATGTCACTAAAAGCTAAGAAAAAAAAAATCAAAATAGTACATTAAGTCAAACACTTAAAATTAAAAGGGATTAAAAAAGCAAAATCATCAAAGATAAAGGGCAACTTAACAATTAAATTACAAAAACATTGCAGTAAATAAAAAAAGAATAAAAACGGCAATAGAGGAAAAGGGGAATTTGGCAATTAATCACGAATTATTATTAAGGTGCCAAGAGATCCAGTATAGTCACCCTTGGATGAACCGCCAAAAGATGGACGAAAGCTATCCACATCATCGTCGTCGGCCCACATTCCAAGCATGGCCTGCTCTTTAGTAAACCTTCGTTTTCTCCCAGGCTGCATCGCATTATCCAGATCAAATTGACTAATTCGGAACTCCTCAACCTCTTCATCGGAATCCATGGCTGAAAGCTGCTGTAACTAGGCTTTATCTTTCTATTTAGTTCAAGTTAATGCACTTTGTTAAGTCAATGACATCCACACTTGTATCTCTCACGGTTGCCATTATGCAGTATATCATGTACGAAGCACGAAATCTGCTCTTCATTCCTCGGACCAGGCAAAGCTGAGAATGGTTTGTGATCAAATTTTAAAGTGAGGCTAATGAGGGGGTGCAGGGGAGAGATAACATGATATAACGCCACTATACTTTCTTAACATTTTTGGTAACATCTATAAGCTACCTAGCCTCAGTGTCATAACGCTGCTGTGATTACAAAAAAATTGTGAGACAACATGGTCGGATCCTAGAATATAACAATGTTGTTTTGCAAGTTTCCACTCTACTGTTAATGCCTGATTGTTCAAAAAAAGTTATTCATGTGTACATAATAGAAACCCTCGGGCGCATGTAGTATATGACACTGATCATTAGCTTGTGCTAATGGACAAGAAATTGTTCATCAACAAGCACCAATGTTGTTGGTTGTGTGATCTACAGTGCCATCGGAGTAAGAGACACTGACCTAGTTATATGTTAGTCCAATTTTAGGTTTTTCAGCCAAATTTCTCTAGTCTTTTCCTAGTTAACCTCCATGGCATACAGTTTCTTTTGAGGTCACATTTTAGAGGGGGGGGGGGCATACAGGGGCTAGGAGGGCCAACATCGAAAAATTCGTGATATTTCGAAAATATTCTCTAATGTTACATATTTTAGGAAAGTGCATTTGTTCGACTTTCCAAATATGCAAAATAAGGGGTCCGTAGTCTCAGCCTTGACTTTGACCAGCAACGAACGCAGTTTATCTAAGCCAGCACATATTTAACGTGATTTTTTAGCTGGTGTTAATGTATTCTTTTACATGCTCAAGAAAAAGTAGGAGAGCTGCCGCTGAACATCAAAAGTCTAAGGTAGTGTGGGAGACTGTAAATGAATTCATGCCAAGAAAAGGAAAAAGCGAAGGGAAAATTAAAGGAAAGAGTCCAGAGGATTAAATCAAGAAGTGAAAAGATCACTTCCTGAATTTGCTGTGGCAACCACTAGAGATTACATATAAACCAACAAGAACTGTGACCCAGCATACACTATCCACCAAGACTGAAAAATTCGCCATAGAAAAACGGAAAAAATGTATCAAAGGCTTCCAAAACAACAAGACATCTGTCCTGTAAGCCTGGGTGCTCTAAATACTTAGCTTCTTAAAGTATCTAACCCAACAGAGCAGAAATCTTGGTAAAAAATGGAGTAGTGCCATTAATAAAACAAGGCGACCTTGGGGACACGGAAACTCTCGCGGAATCTCCTTGACGATTGTAGCTACCAAAACTATAACAAATTGCTTTTGAATATCAACTCCTGCACATAAACCAGTCCACATCTCGTAATCTGTAGTACCTTGTATTTGCACTCTCGATTCTCTCCGCTGTCAGCGACGACAAGTTCATCTTAGTTGACACCTTTAGCCTCCCTTTCGATTTACATAAAAGAGGTTAAGAGCAAGTCAATTCTTCTGTTTGTGACCTCTAAAAGATCAAAGGTTCCGCCAAGAGTTGCCCTTCTGCCTATTTCCTATTCTGTGCTACTGGTCACGTACAATTTTAGCAAAGACCCCTGATGAGCAGTGGGCCCGACATTGAAACTACCCTAAATAAACAGAAAAACCACCATATAGGCTAACTAATAAATAAATGGCAGCTAGGGCGTCCAAGGCCAACGCCCCTTGATTTAGGCTACGAATTTTAGCTCACCCTTTGGTTACGCCCATGCTTAATACACATGAATTTTGACCAGCAGCCTCCAGTAGACGTGAAGAAGGAAAGATGTTTTTCTTTGACGATCTACCCAGCACGTGATTCTTCGATACGAACATTGGGTTAGTTGTGTTCTCTTTGAAATATTATGCGACCCCCGTCTTGACAACTGTGGGACAGCCAAGTGATCAACAACAATGTACGTTCATGCGATGTTTTCCTGTTCTGTAGAGCTGAAGTAAAACTGTTTCTTGACTTCTTCGTGGTCTAGAAATCGCCGAGCTAGAGTTTAGAAGGCTACTGACCTTCGTGAAAGTACTATTTTCAATACATGTCTTCTCTTCAGCTTATTAAAGGCAATTTATTGCTATTTTTCGCAAGTTTTCGTTATGTTTCGTTATTCTCCGCTGTTTTTTGCAAACTACAAGACGCTTTAGATATGATATTTAACTTCTTACTTTGTCGTACAATAGCCAATCGCTCGTCTGAGGAAGAAACGAAACGTTTAGTTGGTGTTGAACCAGTTCCTCACTTTTAGTAATTGATATCAGTTGTTCTAATGTAAGATGTCCTTGCGAAGAAGTTTCTTTCTAAGATTTGTCGATGAACGATTTACGATAAATGCTTCATGGGATCAAGTCACAAAGTATGGTTGCATTTGGTCAAGCAACATACATACATACCAACCTACCTACTTACCTACTTACCTACCTACTTACATACCTGCATACATACATACATACATACAAACATACATACATACATACATACATAGGCCTACTTACCTACCTGCTTACATACCTACATACATACATACCTACATACATACCTACCTACCTACCTACTTACCTACTTACCTACCTACTTACATACCTACATACATACATACCTACATACATACATAGGCCTACTTACCTACCTGCTTACATACCTAGATACATACATACCTACATACATACATACCTACCTACCTACTTACCTACTTACCTACCTGCTTACATACCTACATACATACATACCTACATACATACCTACTTACCTACCTACTTACCTACCTACTTACCTACCTACCTACCTACTTAGGCATACATTCATACATACTTGCCTACCTACTTACCTACCTACCTGCCTACGGCTCTAGGACAATTCCCCCCTGGACAACTTCCCCCCGGACAATTCCCCCCAAGACAATTGCCCCCTGGACAATTGCCCCCCGGACAATTGCTTCCCTCCACAACCATGACAGATGCCGATGCAGCTAGAAACCAGCAACATTCCAGCAAATACCACATAGTTTACCACAATACATTTCACCATACTTCTTTAACACCTACGTCTAAAGCGATCGTGTTTGTTTTAGCCTGGTCCACAAATCTCAAGTCTTTAAAATAAACTTTAAAACGCATTCGTGATCAAGTACGTGAAAATCCCTCGATCGGAAACACACAAAAAAACTGACCAGAGGTCTTGCGCACATCGTCCATTTATCGGTTTACTATACATTTATTTCTTTCGTACTCTTTGTCCCTATGCATTTTATCTTTATTCTGCTGGCCTCGTTTTCATGTTTGCGCTTAGGACACAATCCTGGGCATTTTTACAATCCTTTTTGCATTTAGTTAGCTTTGTTTTGGTAGGTTAATGCTTGAAATAGTTCAGTCTTGTCATCATTACAATATGTACTTATGGCAAGCAATTGAAATAAGGTCAAACTTTGCCAAAGTATGTTTTACACAATCAAACGTTTTCCTATGATAGAAGACAAGGCACTCTTTCGTAAAATTAGTAAAATGTATCATGATGTGACTGCCACAAGACTGGACAAATACCAGCTTTTATAACAAACAAATACATCTATACAAAAAAGAACACAAAAACACGGTACCTTAGTAAGCTTAGCATCTTGTATGATTTATCTTCCAAAACCACATCTGCAAGGCAGTGCATTAATTGTACAACTGGTAGACCAAGATGGGACCATTTGCTCTGCTGTAAGCTTTCAAGCAGAAAGTCAAGATGGACAAAAGTAGTTGCCTGATGAAAAGAAATCAAAGCTTTTAATGAGCTTATTCCAGAATTGGTGCAATAGAAGAACCCCTATGATGTATTTGGACAAGAAAGCAAACAACTAGCGCCACAACTTTTTCTAGCGTGAAACTTACGTAATTACCAGAAGTGTTGCCTTGGTGACGAACGGACGACACCACTAAATCAAAGAACTACTACTTTAACTTTTTAATCAGCAGTAATTGTCCTGTGGCATTGGTGTAAACTTTTCGTATGTGGAACCTTTTTGCAACACTTGCAGTAACTAAGTTAAACCATAAGATGTATTTCCTTTAAGGAGTCTTCATTCGTTGTCAGTTCAAAGCACATTAGTGCCTGTTTCTCAAATTATGATAATGGAAGATCCAAATCGTTACATAGCATAAAACGTTCTTGTAGAGGAGTGGCAAAACGGCTAGTGATCCCCAGTACTTAAACAGAAAGCATTATTGAAGTCTAGTGTGTTGCTAACGACCTGCTGGCATTGCCGGTATTTGAAGACCCTTTGCAGTTTATGTACCTAGCATATATACTCCCTACAAGAAAAGATGCTTCAATGTCGCGAGGTAACGCTACCATTCGGATTAGGGGCGTGAAAGTAAAATGATACACACCGACGACCAACTTGTACATCCTACGTCACAATGGAAATATATATAGTTATATAATTCTTTACTTCATTTGTATAATGAAGCATCATGAAGGCGAGTAAACTACGGTTAACAGTATCAACAAAATGAAAACTTAGTTTGCTTTCTTTCTCGCTATTTGTAATAAGTGGAGTAGTTAGGTAGCCAAGACAGGCAAAGTAGATAGTTAGCCAGAGTGGGTAGAGTAGTCAAGTACCCAGGGTAGTCAGGTAGCAAGGATAGATAGAGTAGTCAGGCTCTTATAATTGGCAGTTAGGTAGAGTAGTCAGGTACACATAATTGGCAGGTAGGTAGGGTGGATGATTAAGTAGGCGGAGTATGCAGATAGCCAGTGTGGAAAGAGATAGTAGTTAGTAATTTAGAAGAGGTAGCCAGAGTAGGTAGTTTTATCGTAGAAAAACACTGCAGGTAAGTAAGTAGGGTAGATAAGTAGGTATTTTGGTAGTTTTGGGAGCAAAAGAGTTAGTTCAGGTAGGGTGAGTGGGCGGTTTTTGATAGATAAACAGGTTGAGGTTAGTATGTAAAAAAGAAAGACATACTCATCTTATTTTTCCACCTACTAGTCCACCAAAACTACCTACCTTTCTTACTTTTAGCCTATCTACACTGGCTATCTACCCACTCCATCCACTTATCGTACAATATATAGTTGTCTACATTAGCTGCTGGCATGCATTTCTACGTGCCTAATAACTACGTAGTGAAGCTACTGAAACTACACAACTAACTACATTCCCATTGTAGAGACCTGCTTATCTATCTTGCCTTTATACCAACTAACTATCAACTAGCTCTGCCTACTCGGAGTACCTAACGTCTCCAGCTACCTACTTTACCTACGCTATCTATAGGCCCTATACCAACTTACCCTACCTGTCCTCTTAATTTCTATTCTATAGTGCACGGGACTCAGACAAACTGGATCATCTTATGTGCTTCGGATGCATCCAGTATCACACAAGTGGTCTCGGAAGGTCACTTTCCAGACATCACGTGCAAGGATACTGGCACACTCAAGGAAGATTTTCAATTAGCAATGTACAACCAAAAACTTTAAAGAAATGTAGTAAAATCTGTCTCGTCCGAGGCCACAAGATGATGATAATGACTCTGTTTTACCTATTCTAACTAGCTACTTAACTGCTCTCCTTTACTGACCAAAAACGAGAAATTCGACGGTTTCAAAGTTGCAGCTATAGACGCGCTCTTTTGTTTCAACTGCTTGTTTAGCTAACTGTTTGCCTGCAGTAACAAACAGTTTTTTCTTTAAAAAGCAACTCATAAGTTATTTATTTGTAAATAGTGGTGTAGAATTTTCAGAACTCTCGTTTTTTACTTAATTTGCTGAAAAACGTGGTAATAATGTTATTGGTTTTTGCGCGACTTTCCTCCCTGCTTAAATTCCTTCCTATCTACAAATATCAATGTTAATAGCCTACCTTGTTCTATGTTAATTGAATTGTTTGCTTCTTTGCTGACCTACCAATACAAATGCACCAAAAATTACTTATTTACTAGTGAAGGCCATAAGAGAATTATCTCATAGAGGCTACGTACAACAATCTATCAGCCGTACAAACATTTATTAATCTTCAAAATCCTTAGACTCAATCACAATCTTCTTGCTACAGATGACGCTCGGACTATTATCAGGTATCCCCTCGCAACCTTTTTTCCAAAACTGTTGCTCGTCTGTCAATAGAAGACGGAAGCACGGACGTCGTTGAATCATTAACGAATAACGATAGACAAAAACGTTTTCATTAACTGAAAAAAATAGGCCGACGAATAAAATATTACAAAGCCCTGCAACCTGTGCTGGTATGTTGATTTCCCAGTGGCTCATTACAAGGCCACACGAAACTTAACTCTAAGCTTTCTTTACTCAGAAATAATAAGATCTGGGTCAGTAATATAGGGCAAGTATTTCCAACCCTTTTAGAATCAGCATTTGGTTTTCAGAATGGCTTTACTTGATAAAATTTTAAGACTAGAGATCTCCATGATAGAAATCAATCACTTTCTTTCGCTTCTGGCATGATGTCGCTAGAACACTGCGAGATGCACGTTAATAGAACTGCTTCTTTGCTTACCCAAGCGGTAAAATTACCTCGTCCCACTCAGTCTGTCAATCGCAATCCTTTTGTACCAAAATGGTTTCGATTCTTCTATTTTCTATCATTGCATGTCTTGACGTACATCAGTCTTTGTTGACAAAACATGCCTTCTCCTGTCTCTTTGTCCGGAGGAAGATATTTTTACAAGATCTTTCTAATCAAGTACCGCCTTCATACGTTTGGAATTTGCACCCAGACTATGGTTGAATGGGTCAATCGTTTGATGGCAGACGTTGAAAGAAGTATACAAGATAAAGTTTTGTATGCCCTCGAAAGGTATGAAGAGGTGAAGCAAGGAAGTCACAAGTATTAAATGTCGAACAAGCATACGATTCACGTCATCATCGTTATCATCCTCATCATCGTTACCATCCTAAAATACCAAACCCAATCCTCAAACAAAATATTAAGAAATATTGTGCTGTTTCAATTTCAATTTTGATAAGCGTCTTACAATTTGAGGTTAATTTGCTGATCATGTAACTTATGCTAGCGGCTGTAGTAACATCTAGTATCAACTATTTCTTGCTAGCTGGTTATTGCCCCCCCCCCTTCCCACCTGCCCTCTAATGTTAAGAGCTTAACTGTAACAGCAGCTGTTCGTGCTCCCTCTCGGAAACCTTTATCAGAGATAGTGTCTTTTAATTGCTTGTCTTCTTCTGATTTTGTAAACTATACTTAAAACGATGCAATTGTTTTTCCTTCCAAGAAATGCAGGCCCATAAACAGGAGGGGAGTGTAATTTCCCTCTCAATTAACCATCTGCACCCGAATTCTCTTATCAAAATTCAAAAATCTATTAATATTCATTAAGCAGTTGAAATATCAGCTCACACAAAAAATTAGAAACCCCTCCAGATTTAGAATACCCCCTCCAAATTTCTAACCCTGGCTGGCTCTAATCTTTGAAATTTTCCTTGCCTAGATAGTGAAATCAGGGATCTTTGACGTAGGTTGAAGTTCTATGGTGAAATGCATGATTTTTGTTATTGAATAGTATACCTAAAGGGCATAGGCAACATCAAGAACTAGCTTAAAGATATTTTAATTGATGTGAAAAATCTTTAGAATGAGGTGCTTCCGCAAGCATAAGAGACCCCAGTTGTTTATTGATAAGTACTGTTCCTGAAATATCAAAGCTATGAGCTATACCATCTTTACATCTGTAAACAGAGTTCTTATCATTTTTATTTGGATTGATGACGGGCCGAAGGGGTAGAAGCTATGGAAAGAGGAGCATTCGTGTTGCCTTCGACTGCGGTCAACCATTTTCTTCTTCTTCTTTTTCTTCTTCTTCTTCTTCTTCTTCTTCTTTATCTCTCTGTTAAGACTAAATCCTCTCTCTTTAACCTAATTAACATTTTATACACAGGCATAAATGGAGAGGCAACAAGGCAAGGAAATCAAGGCAACATTTCTCCTAGCAATCACTATTATATCATCATTTAAAGTTAGAGAATTGTCCTCGCCCTCTACTGATCTATTTCTGTTCCTCCTCCTCCTTCTAACTGTCGGGGTATATGCCTTTTTAAATTGCAAGTGTGTGAGAGTTATCTTTGATGTCTAGAGTAGGGACGTAGCATTGAATCTAATCAGATGGCATGTGTTTGGATTATAGCAACAATGGGAAGCAATCATGTTGCGAACATATATTTCTTGCATGAAAGGAGAAACTCACCAAGTTAGGTTAACAATGGTTAGGTTATTATCGCTAGAACTATAGTGCAGTCAACACTTATTAAAAGCCATCCACATCTTCATTATACATTCTCCTATATTGTTTCTTTTACCTACAATTACATCTATTCCTTATCCTATTCAAGAATTTAATTGTTCATTTCCAACAGAGGAAGCAAGGTTCATATGATGATAGTTTACTCTTGTTATGTTGTCTTCATTAGAGGAAGCAACGGCAATAGAGATCGTGAATTCTTTTTGAAACCAGGGATAGACCGAAATTGTGTTTGTGGTCTTCCGCCATAGGGCAGAAGACCATGTCCATAATAAGGAAATGTACACCTTCCTCCGTTAGGTGTCTTGCTCCCCCAGGGCGTTGACGATCATGTTCTTCCACCAGCCGTCATGCTTAGATAATCTAAGCAATGTACTAATCGCTTTTCCCAGTTCTAATGACATCTATTAAGCTGGTGATAAACTTCTGCTTTTGTCTCCCATTGTTCCTTTTCGACAACACCAATCTCTCACTCTTTTTCATCTTCTTCCATGCCTCAGAAACCCCATTTGCCTTTGCCCTTGTTACTCTTATCAATTTTCTTTTCACTCCTACTTTTTTCAAAACATTGTTATTTCTAACTCTGCCGTCCACTGTTATCTGAAAATTTTCCTCTGAAACCGCATTTCCGCTGTTACATCATTGTCTTAATGTTTTGCTGAGCCACTAAGAATCTCAGCCATAAAGCCAGAATAGGTCACGTATAACATTCCAGTATTCTGATGTTAGTACATACTTTCAATCGTCTGTTCTTGATTACCGCACTCGTATTAATGGGAGCATCGTCTGTTACTGCTATTCCTTTCTATCATTTATACATCAAAAATTTAAAGTTTTTAAGTTGCCTGAATATGTAAACCTCTAGATATCCTTTACCATTTCTCCATTAATATTCAGACAACATTATGATTTGGCACTCCTCTTTGATGTTAATTCAACGTGATTTTCTCGCTCGCACTTATTACTTTGTTTAGGATGTTCTAAAAGCTATTTATTTCTGTTATAAGCAAGGGGTCGCCTACATACCCCAGTTTGTTAGAATTGACACCAACAGGTTTCATGCATTTTCATCTCTCTTAAGATGACCTAAAGGGATTGACAGCTGCCAACACACCGCTGCTGTTGCTAGTAGCAATACTGTCCTCTGCAATCAATTAATGGCACAGATAAAAGCTTGAATGCAGTCAGGCTTCCAATTACAAGAACTTAAATGCCTCTGTTGATCTGCTGCTGCGCAACCCCTGAACTGCTTATGTTGGGTAACACTAACAAGTAAGGACAATTAACTAACTCTGTAGGAAAATCGCAAAAACACATTTCAAAGCTCCGCTTCTGCGGAAAAGCTTTTAATACCCTTTCCATAAGAGGGGCTTGACGTCCGTCACGTTAGCGTGAAGTTGAAATTTTTGTGTTCACATGAGTCATAGAACTGACGACGTCAGGCGTCGACCATGTCTGCTGAAGATACTAAATTTCACACGTCACGTTGACGAGCCCAACGTCAATATTAGACGTGACGTCGTCTGCTTGCTCTCCCTGTGAATAGGGTATTAGTCTTCTGGTCAATAACGTACATAAATTGCAAAATATATTCAGAAATGGCAGCACTGAATAAAACGTAAGTGTAATTTTACTGTCTTGCACATGATTGGAACGAATGACTGGTTTGGTATACAAAAAGTTACTCTCACTGAAGGTACCTTCAACTTAACAAAATTTTCGACATCTCTTAGTTTCATGAAAATGATGTGACCAGAATGCAAACTTTCTACCTTTGTTCTGGTCTTCCAAATTTTTTAGTTTTGCCCCTTAGCTCAGAAATAACTTGTATAAAGAATGCAAGACAGAAATATCCCTCCCAGGCAAAGAGTAAACTTATTTGGCTAAAAAGAGCATTCCCTTGTTGGTTCAATGCGTTCACAGCTCCTTGTTTAAGATTTGAAATCAGCATTAAAAACCACATCGGACACACATAAACGTATGCTTGATAAAAAAATACTTGTTGACCAGTGTTATTTAATCATCTTTTCTTGATCTATTTTGAGCATTTTTAATTGATATATGTTCTTGCGTCTTCTTCTTCTGTTCCTATAGGGACGTTGTTTCCACGATGTTGCAGGGTGCCGCCCATGCTCTCTTCCTCTAAAAGATCCATTCATGTCTTCATTTATGTTGTCTTTCCATTTCTTTTCTAGCCTTCCTATAATCCTTCTTCCTACTATGCTTGCTTCGATGGTCTTACTTACAGGTCCCTTTTCGTCCACCCTCCCTACATGTCCTAGTCTAGTTTCTCTTACCTGCTCAGAGATGTCATGTACTCCGACGTATCCTCATATTTCCAAACTCCTTGGCAGATCTCTCAAAGTCACTCCTCCTATCCCTCTCAGCATCTTCATCTCAGTCTGTTGTAGTATTCACACTTTCTTCTTTCCCATTGTCCTAATCTCGTATCTACAACGCACAATAGGGCGGTTTATTGTTTAGTACAACTTCACCGTAAGACATATAATTGATTGATAAATATTAATTAGTTAATTTCCCCGTACCCACTGACTGGACGAGAATTCGCGAAAGATTGACACTAAAATCTTCTACGTTGGTTTAGTAATGATGAGGTCGTGGTTCGAATCCGGTCAGCGCCGTTAATTTGCAAGCTATTGTGGTAATGCTCCACTCTTTGAAAATTAAAGAACAATTTTAATGTTACCATAGTTACCTTAATTAGAAAAAGGAAGTGTAATTCCCGCAATTGGCGGAGGTGTCGGATTTGAAGAAGAGAGGTTAATGTTTCGAGTTGCTAAAGGATATATGTGTTATTGATTGAGTTTATCAGGAACGCGCCTTTTTCACAGATGACCCTGCAAAATTGACTCACAGCGGAATCTAAAGTGGCAGTGTGACCGCAGCTAATATGTATGAGGAAAAAGCATCAAGTATAAATTTTAAATGCCCATACAGGGCATCACAGCGACACATTCGAGCGTGATGGGAGAGGAGATGACTTCACCTCAAATCCAAAATTTAACTATTATAGTACCGATTGGACCCTTTCGTAACGATACCAATAGCCACGGAATTTTTATCCGTACCTAAGTTAGTAGACTGGCAGCTTATGTTCAACATCATTCCTTCTTTCCAGAAATTTATTAGTCCGTGAAAACATTTCAAAATTGTAATAGAAAGACGAGTCGAGGAGTCAATTAGTTGTTGAACCACAGTTAATCAACTGTGGTTGAACAAGTAAAGAAATGTGAATGGGAGTCAGGTGTTTCTTAATTAGATAATTTGTCAGCAGAAATTCGCTTGTAAATACGTCTACAGTAGAGCTGTCCAAAATCGATATTTTTCCTAATCGATTAATCGCTAGAAATTTTGATGACCAATCGATAAATCGGTTATTATATCTCCGCCGCGGCTGGAGAGACAGAACCACGCCCATTCTTGGAGGGATCGGTGGGGTCTGCTCCTCAATTGGGGGATGTACGTTTCTCCTCTGTTAACAAAAGTCACATATAAATGTAGTAACTGTTAAAAGGTATATTTTGGATGTGCTTCTACCAATGCTTAGTACACATTTGTAACTCAAGCCTTTTTCCCCTTTTGCTGTTCTCTCGATCCTCAAAACACATTAAACCCCTTCATTTTAGTTTATTGTACCCTATAGGTAAAAACATTGCGTTAACTGTCTTTTTATTTTTTGGAATTTCACCACTGGCAGGAAGCCAATTATACGGGTTGGTGTGGACATTGTGACTTTCTCAATTATTTACCATTTACTCATTATTTTTATTAAACCTTTAATTATGATTTAGTGACGCCGCCCTTGCACCTCTAATCCCAAATTGATAGTTTTAAATGTTTCCTCCGGTCCGAAATACCGTTGTTGAGTCTTGTCGACTACTGTATGTTGGAAATATCCGAAATATAAAACTCAGATCAACAAAGATAACGTATGCTTCAAATTCTAAAACATAAGACGTTCTGATCAACGCTCCTACTCCTAGGCTTACATTCTGAATATGAACATGTGACAAGATAACCACGAAAACTACTAAACAAAAGGGCTTGCCTATGAAACAATAATGCTTACGAGGAATACGTAATACATACAAACACAAGTGCGCCGCCGCCACAAAGAGACAGAAGTATCACTGGGCCACAGAATAGTATCCTTACGAGGAAAACGTAATACATGCAAACACAAGTGCGCCGCCGCCACAAAGAGACAGAAGTATCACTGGGCCACAGAATAGTATGCTTACGAGGAATACGTAATACATACAAACACATATTGATAATTCCTTTTTTCAGAAGACAGTAAAGAACCATGGTAATGCAGATCATGTGGGCCAACATTTATTTGAGCCAGAAATTGAAGCAAGGGTTATAAGCCTTCGCCCTATTAATTACAAGAGACAGCCCTATTGGAGACTTGAATTATATGGATCACCGTCTGGTATGGAATTGTAATTTCAGTAATCAGCAGAGTAGTTTTTAGTGTAAATTGTGGATCTTAGTCAGTAGCAATGTCACCACAGCAAGACGTTAATGATTATATAAAGCTTCTTAGCATCCGGCTGGATAAACAACAATAATCTGAAATTATTATGAGGGTCAAAATAAATTTTATGAAGTATCAGCCCAGGGCGATCGAGATATTTAGATCGCCCTGTATCAGCCCAACCCATTCAAGACCACTTCCCCTTACATGCATTGCGTCCATTACATAGCAGGTCGAATCCCTTCTAATACTGATTTTCATTTATACAGTATTCTTAAAGGATCACACTTCAATTCAAAATAAATCTTTATGCTTGTAACGTAGCTCCTCCGATCCCCATATATAAGCAAAAAAAGGGTTTATGTCATAGTTTAAAAAATACTTCTTTTAAAAATAAAATTAAGAAAAAAACATCAAGCAAAGGAGTCGGATTACCCTACGGCAATCGTATTTTGTGTTTATCATTTTTGACATTACATCTCACTTTGACAGTAAAAACTTCTCTCAGTATGCGTTGGACATACTTGAGATTTTCCTTGTCTTGCTACCAGTTTTAATCTATCGCCCGGTGTTCTTCAGCAAAATGTAAGAAATAAGACTTAAGTAAGTACAGACAAACTAGTCAGTGGCGGTAACACTAGAAAACTGGTTTGTAGGGAGGGCATAATATGGTTATCAAGACTATAGTCAATCCCTCCCATAAACTTTCACGAGGTATATTTTAACTTTGATCGACAGTCAATCCCTCTCATAAACCTTCAATGAATACATTTAAATTTGATCGACAGTCAATCCCTCTCATAAACCTTCAATGAATACATTTAACTTTGATTTACAGTGAATCCCTCTCATAAACTTTCAATGAATACATTTAAATTTGATTTACAGTCAATCCCTCTCATAAACCTTTAATGAATACATTTAACTTTGATTAACAGTCAATCCCACTCATAAACCTTCAATGAATACATTTAACTTTGATTAACAGTCAATCCCACTCATAAACCTTCAATGAATACATTTAACTTTGATTTACAGTGAATCCCTCTCATAAACTTTCAATGAATACATTTAAATTTGATTTACAGTCAATCCCTCTCATAAACCTTTAATGAATACATTTAACTTTGATTAACAGTCAATCCCACTCATAAACCTTCAATGAATACATTTAACTTTGATTAACAGTCAATCCCTCTCATAAACCTTTAATAAATATATTTAACTTTGATCGACAGTCAATCCCTCTCATAAACCTTCAATAAATATATTTTACTTTGATTTACAGTCAATTCCTCTAATAAATCTTTAATGAATATGTTTCCTTTAATTTAGAGCCATTCCCTCTCACAAACCTTCAATGAATTCATTTAACTTTGGTTAACAGCCACAAAACAGAACGTCTCTTTAATGCATTCTGCAAGGAAATGGAAGAAAGTCATGTCCGTCTCCTGCTGCACACAGAAGTACCTTTGCTTTCTAAAGGTAATTGTCTCACCAGGTTCGTTGAGTTGTATGACCGATTGCACGAGTTTTAGCAGACAAAGATGAAATGGTTTCTCTGAGAGGAAATGACGCCAAGGTGCTAGTATTTTACCTTACTGATATGTTTGAAAAGCTGAATGCCAAAACTAAAATATTTCGTTTCATTGCCAAACTGCGTCAATACAAAGATGAACTTTCCAGAAGAGAATTTGCTCGTTTCATGCGGTTGAGTTTATGCAATGTTTCGAATAGGACGTTGACTGTAATTACGGACCGCATGATGAACGCATGATGACAGATTTCTCGCAGAGATTTGTTGACCTACATGAGATGAACTTTCCTGGCTGGTTGACTCAGTTTTCAATGATTTCACTTAATGAAGTTGAACCACAACTGAGAGATGAACTGGCGGACTTGCAGAATGATGCTTCCGCAGGGACAATCTACAAGGCTAAGCGTCTGGATCATGTGGCTTCATGAGAAAATTATTGAACATTGTCCTAATCTAAGCACCTTAGCTCAGAAACTGTTATTACCATTCCCAACTACATATCTGGTGGAGTGTGTCTTTAGTGCTGTAACGGATATATTAACAAAGAAACGTGGTACTCTGGACATGACAAATCGAGGCGATTTACGGCTGAAATTGACCAGATGTATTCCTGATATTGATGCCCACGTTTGAAAGCATCAAGCTCAAGGATCTCATTGAGATGAACATTTCTTATTTTTTTATGGTTAAGTTTTAAGTAATAGTGATATCAAATAAGGACATTTTGTGGTTAATGCTAAGCTATGCTTTTCTCAAGAGTCCTGATCGCTGTCAAGAAGTGGGGAGGGGTGACGAAACATGCGGATGGCGCATAAAGTGGGGTATGGCACTTTTAGCAAAGTTTAATAACTCGTTGCTTTTGCTTTCCCTTCGCATCTGGGCGTACATGGGCCTCAAATGGGCACCCTGAAAGGGGAAGGGAAATAGCGACCCAAACGATTTTTAGAGGACAAGAAATGGACTTTACTATATGAAATTTTTAAACGCGAAAAATTCGTCGGCAGATTATTTCCTGGAACTCCCAAAAGGGAGGTGGCGAGTCCCATCCATTCTACCCAGGGTATAAGCCAATGTGTTATTGCAATTTTATGAGGGGAGGAATGAGCCAGCAGTTTTGGTCCAGGGGGAAAGTGAAAATAAAGAATGAGAAGCACTGGTCTAGTCGATGGAACCTTATGGCTGAACAGGACTTGGTAGGTATCTTGAGGGGGCTAAAATTTTGGGAGTAAATATAGCCAACTTAGTCCAACCTCTCCTTTTCTAAAAAGACTTGGTAATGTTTTGTTTTTGCACCAGGACATTACTTTGTTTCCTGTTTGTATCTTCAATCTTTACTCGCAGCTCAAAGTGTTGATAACTCACATTCTTTTCAAAATCATGGAAGGAGGATGCTGGAGATGGGAATACCGGGTAGGAGAAGGGGAGGGAGGCCAAAGAGAAGGTTCATGGATGTGGAATCAAGAAACGTTTTTCATTAGGAATTGATTACAAACTGTTGATATATAACAAATATCACACTGTTGATAATGTGTGAAGTAAAAAAATCAAAAATCCAACTATCACTTGGTATTTCATCGTCTACAACACAACGAAATTCGACGATAACCTGTAGTGATACCTAAGCAACTACTTTAGCAACTCCAGGCCTGATATTGGAAAATTGCTAAGCAACTCGAGGCCTGACCCCAAAAAGAGAGTTGCTTATGATAAAAAAACGTGTAACTGTTTTTCTAGTGTCACGTGGCGCCTAACTGGAGGGGTTTTCCACATTTAAAAACACGTGAAAGATGTTACGTGGGCTGTTCCTGAAGAAACGTAATGTCCCCAAATTGGTTCCCCTCCAGCTAAATGCGTGGCACAACAAAACGGTTAAGAAAAGATCACGGGTTTCCTACCATAAATAAACTATTCATTCCCTCACTCAAAAAAGGATTGCTATTTGTGGAACTTTTCTGACGTCTGAGTATTGCAAAGCCCCTTAAAATCAACAGGAATCATTTACAGACAGCATTACATATTGAATTTTCCTAACAAATTTGATAAATTTAAACTTAACAATGCATAATGTACCGCCCACCGGCGAAATATGACAATACAACGTCAACTCTAGTTATTAACCCTTTACTGCTTCTTGAAGCCGCCATAAACGGTCTTGACCATAGCCGTGGGACCTTTATCCCTAAAGGCCCATTCAGAGCCGGTTTTTGGCAAGAGTGGGCCAGGTGCAATAAAGTAATTTGGGGGCCCTTCACGGTCACTGAGTGTACTGAATGAGCTGTGCGGGACTCCCAACTTCCATCTTAAGTGACGGGTCCTGTGGCGTGGCACAGTCGGCACCCCCCTAAAACCGGCACTTAGCCCATTACATCGGCTATACGCAGTTTCCAGTTTTACCTTAGTAGTTTGAAGTATGACATATGTCTAACCTTTTCACTGCAAACATGACCTCTCATTCCTCCAGTGCTTAGAAACTCCTTGCAGCAATACTCACAGCGATATAAGGGATTACAATAAGTCGAGTGACGAAGGAAGGCAGGCCCATCCTCGAATATTATATTACATGTATAGTTTGGGCATGTGACGTTCCCACGCCTTTCAAGATGTCCCAGATCAGTGAGAAGCTAAAAAGGCAAATGACATACATTTAATTACTCATCACTTGCAAAAGTTACGTCGGGTCACGCTTAGCAATATACACAGCCACGCATCGTTGTCACCAGGCATGCTTTCTACTTCTACTACATTAACGTGACGGCAATTTGTCATGTCGGGCAGCAAGAAACAAACACGAGAACGAAAAAAAAGGGAAAATGTGCAGAAGTAAGCAATAGATTTCACTGTAATATTTCAAAATTGCAATAAGGAAATTGACCTTTATCCCGATATTTATCAGATTCAAAATTGAAATAAGAAAAAAAACAGTAAATACATGAACGTCACTGAAAGAAGTAATCATCCGACCCCACTCTGAAAATACAGGCACACTTTTTCACGCCAAAGACCGTTGCCATCATGGACACGAAGGGATAATAGCTTGTTACCGACTTTAGCTTATTATCTAGCTATTTCTGTTTCTAATGCTATTTACGACTTTAATCGATTCTACTCACATTGGTTATACCTGTTGTCATATTACAGACATCAAATACGTGAAATCAGTTTCATAGTAAACCTATTTCTTGAAATAATCTTTACATTATCTGGAATAAAGATGTTTGTCAAAGGATTTGAAGGAGGAAATTTCTTTAACGAGTTATTTTGCATTTCATGCACACGCAAACGCAAAGGGGTAGAGTTTACTTAAACTCAGATTGACTGCATAAAACAGTGCCGTGTCGTTTCAGTTTCCCTGGAGGATACGGTGTTTCTTTCTTTGGAGGGAAGGGGTCCGCATAGTGTAAAAGAATCCGAACTAACTATTTGGAAGTAGATTTTATTACTTGGTGGAAAATTGTCAAGGTATAAATCATCCTCAAACACTTGATGTTTAAAGGATGCCTCACCTGACATAAAACGGCAGAATTCGGCGATACGTGGCGTTAAGCAACAGTCTTGAAGCTCGCCCACCACGAACGCTATAAATCAAATTAAAAAGTGGGAGGGAAAGGGGATATTTCTACTTATGAACAACAGTTTAATGAAATCGGAAACATAATTTAAACCCTCGTCTGCAGCCTGGTTCTTTTAAGTAGCAGGGTTTGGCGTTCAGAGGATATCACGCGCTACTGATTGACGATTCATGACATGTGGGTAACTCTTTGCCTTTTTTGCATCAGTATCTGCCTGACTATGACGGGACTCTTGGTGCTTATTTCCATAACTTACATTTACAGCAAAGGATACAAGGAAGATAAGAAAGGTGGTAAAATATGAGAAGGCTCTTAAATAAAATCCGTAAACAAAAATTATTTGTAATGAGGCAGCATTAGAAAATTGAGGGCTAATTTGCAATTTGTAGGACCTGGACACTGATTAATGAGAAGCCCCCAGACGTCATCAAGCAGTATACGCTAAGATTTTGTGCAAGAACTAATGAGAATATCGTTAATGTTTCCACGTACCCTCTTAACTGTACCATGCTTCGCCTACCACAGAGCAAACACGTTGCTATATCATTCAGTTTGTCTTGAAGGTGAGCAAATATTTTTTGAGAATCAGGCAGGTCATGTCTATGATCAGGTCCCCAGTATAAATTATCAGTATGATGGATATGTAACAAAAGAAAATTTGGAAATGTACAACTTTCTCTACGTGCTATTTGCATTCTGTGAATCATGTTGCTTCTGACATTACTTATAACCAACTCCATGTTTTTAAGCTTGTTGATTATTTGGGACAGCTGTTCAAGACTTTAACACAGGGACGGGGAACAGGGGGCAGAGTGGGCCATGGTCCCCTCAAGGATTTGCCAAACCTTAATTTTTTTCGTGACCCCTTTTCAGCGTTATCAAAATTGAAATTGATGGCGACAAACATTGTGTCACATTCACAGCAAGATCTGCATATCAACACGAAACACCCCTTTCCACACAATGACCAAAGGCACCTTAAAATCTAACACAAATCCGACTGTTGGCTTTAGTTTAGACGACGGATTTGTCATGGATTTATCATGGATTTAATTGTGGAATTGAATTTGACTCGACACAAATCTAAGACCTAAGGTATTATGTCACAACGGAAGGAGAGAGCACTACCTAGATCAGATCTAGGCTCAGCCAGGCAAAAACTGTGGCTGCAGGTCTCATGAGCGTATGGAAATTACAGGATCTAGGCTTGAAGCTGAAAGTGAAGTTGGCGAAGACACTAGGTTGGAGTGTAGCATTGTACGGATCCGAGAAGTGTGCTCCAAGAAAAAGAGAAGAAAGAATGATGTAAGATTTTGAACTGTGGCTGTGGCGCAGAGTAATGCGAGTTATTTGGATAGACAGAAGAAGAAATGAATGGGTAACAAGAAACCTTAAGGTACCACCATAACACATCATACTGGTCAAGAAAAGAAAGATAGGGAAATACGACCACTGGCAAGGGAGGGGTACAGTGTAGTACTGGCAACAATTGAAGGAAAAGTGTGTGCAAGGTGTAAACGAGTAAGAGGGAGAGCAGAGTGGTTTAACAACATTTCGGAATAGAGAGGAGTGATGACAGCTACTAGGTTGGCAACGCATGGAAAAAATGCTTACGATCCTCACCAGGACTAAGGTTTAATAAATCAGAACCTTATGGAAAATGTTAATTGTGAACTGAATGAGCCTGTTTCACCAAGTTAGAAAAAGCGTTTTGGAAGACGTTTTATGAGTTAATTAAAATCCATCATGTCATTTTGAAGGATGAAGATTGACTTTAAGATAATGTTTTACAATGTTTAAGGGAGGCCTTCTGCAAGACGATAATCAATATTTCATTCAAAATTTTTAAAACCTCAATAAAAATACTCCGTTTGACCGTTGACCTGTATCTAGAGTATGCACTACTTACGTTTTGGACAAATCTATCTTACCATGCCATAGATATTTTAAAAGTAACGAGAATACCTAAAATACAATATAACATGGTGGTATTGTATTATAGGTAATCTCGTTTTAGCTAAATAGATTACTAATATTTTGATAAGATTTAGTAATCTATTTATTGCGAAAATAATTTGTACACAGTCCACTACTTTACACTAGTTTAACCCCTACAGTAGAGTTTCGGGGTGATCTGAAGACTAACCCTCTAAGTAAACAGCTGTTCGATCTGTTCCATTTGGGTACAGAAAGTTCAAGTTTAACCCAAGGGGTTGGGGGACTCATCTTCTTTGAAAGCCATTGATCAGGGATTCGGATTGGTCGTAACAAGCTGCACACGCTTTTCTTTATCGCGTGAAGCAAGATGGTAACCACTGCTGTGTAATTCTAATACAGGCCCATAGCCAGAGGGGAATTTGGGGGGCATACACCCTGCTAAAATTTTGTCAAACTATTTTTCAACTTGTATGAGGTAATTTAAATCTTAAAGGGAAAAGGAAGGGGTAATTTACAGTTATCAAAGACTCGAACGACACACAACAGCCGTCAATTAAATTAAGATCTTGGAAAGATTGTCTTGACAACCATTTCAATACTGAATTTTTCTTAAGGCAAAGATGCACAAACTCTCTTGGAACATGCAACTACGAGACGATGTATAAAACTGTACCTATACGTACGGAGGGGGTGAGCTCTCCTGTTAAAAATGGAAAAGATGAAGGCACCAAGCTGGCATCAGATTACAATGGAAAAAAGCAATTTTTGAAAAATGTATTTTACGCCCGTTTCTTGTTTCTATAGAACGTGTCAACAGTTGTGGTCACAACTACGTGGCAGAAGATTGCTTTTTTTCTCTTTTTCTTGTTTTGAAAGCATCTGCAACTCGTATTACCCAAAATGGAAGACAAATGATGACCACAGCTGCTAATGAATGCCAATTATATGAATAAAACAGTTGAGCTGACAGCACTTAGGCAACAAGTTTCTAAAAACGTTTCAAGCGTCGAAGTGTCAATTTTTGGAAACCATATTGATTTGCACGTGATCCTCGATTTTAAAACTATGTGACTTACTTTAAAGGAAGAAACTGTCGCGGGAAGAATCTGTCGCGGGAAGAAACTGTCGCGAGAGAAATCTCTCGACTTTCGCGACAGTTACTTCCCGCGACAGTTTGTTTTTGGCCCGTTCGCGACAGTTACTTCCCGCGACTTTTAAATTTTGTCAGAAAATTTTGTCAACACAGTTATTTATTTTTTGCAAATTGTGTGTAAAGTTTCCCATTTGAAGTATCAGCGACATAACATACTTTTAATTTTCGAAAAATTATTATTTGGTTTTGTTTAAGGTTCGGCATTTGCGGAGGGAAGAGACCAAAAAAGTTACCCGCCCAGCAATTCGCGACAGTTAATTCCCGCGACAGTTAACACACAAAAAAATCAAAGCATTCTAGACTTTTCGCGACAGTTTCTTCCCTCGACAGTTTCTTCCTTTAAAGTAGTTCTGTTTGTTAATGCTGCCTCAAGCTAATATAGTCTTAAACCTTTGGTACAGATTCACATTTCGTCCCTTTTTTGCCCCTGCAAGCTCTGACATAGATTAATGTAAACTGGCCTAGCCCCCGTTCCAACTGACCATAGATTTTAAAAATCTTTATTTCGGTGACTTGCATGTACCAGCTCCCTGTTGATAGGAGGTAAGGGACAGATAGCGTGTTATACCACAAATGGCCTTTCCTTTACTAAGTGTGTTGCATGATTTCGGTCATTTTCATCCCATTAAAGTAAAAACTTGCATTACTTTTGTCCAAAATTGTAGGTCCGGGTTGCGATCAGCGGCCATATTGCTTCCATTACTTGGTATCACGTGGGTCTTTGGCTTAATGGTCATTAACAAGCAAACAATAGCCTTTCATTATCTATTTGGAATATTCAATTCCCTTCAGGTAGGTGCTCGTTTTGAAAATTTATCTTCCTTTGTCGCGTTGTTTTTTCAAATTTAGGGTGGAGCTAAGTATGATAGCAAGCGCTTTCTTAATGATAACAACATTTTGAAATACTCCCATTTTAAATTTCTCTGATGTATAACTAATTTCAGCTAAACCTTTATTACCTCAAGGTTTAGGAATTCTTGATGTGTAATATAATTGGTTCTTATATGCATCAAGCTTATTCGAACAGATACTTATGGTAAAGGTGTTCCACAATGCTTCTTACTTAATGTTATATTATATTCCAGTAAAACGGTGCCTAGTCCAGAGGAAACCCCAGTATCCTACAATAAATGAATTTTGCATCCTAAAATTATACGCAAGGTTTTAGGGCATATGAACGTACAAAAATCAATTTAAATTCAACACATTATTTGCCACAAAGGAATCTCGGAAAAGTCACAAAATGATACACAGGAACATAATGAAACACTGAACAATTGATTTCAAATAATCGAATACGTGTACTGCTTTACATTATTGGTGAAAAAAAAATCTCTGCAAAATCAAAAGAAGATAAACAAGAACATAATAAAACGCTGAAGGATAGTTAATCCACTAATCCAGTATGAGTAGTATTT